>JARHVA010003549.1:1800000-1935000 GCA_037957365.1 Torreya grandis | reverse complement strand
CTTACACTCCTCAGTGATCCAAAACATGTCTCACTTAATAGGTTGATACTACCACAGGTATCATTGGTGTGTTAGGCTGAAATGTCTTATGACATGGTCGTAAGTGTGTGGCTCAACCCACCATGTGTAGTGATTGGTGATACAACTCCAACCTCTCACTTATACTATGGTTGGCCATGCATCCATGATCCATTTATAAGGTATCCACAATATCTAATCTCTTTGTATGGTATTTAGTACCAATACATGCAATATTTATCAAACAATATGGCCTTAAACCCGTCTCCTCACCCATGAGAGATGATCATTTATGAAATGGTGTAGTCCTTGTAGTATATACATCAATAACCTATCATATATCCAAATTTAAAAAAATATAATTGACCCCATCATCTATTATCCATGAATTAATTTTTTCTATAAATCATGCACTAACTCTTCCCTAATCATATCTCCTATATCAAATAATGTTACATTATCTAGCATATACCAACACATAGCTATAATGTAAAAAGGGACAATCCCATTATAATTATAACACAACATGAGCATGACCATAAGTTAGATAAGGCCTTCTATATATTTGAAATTCTTGATAAGTACGCCTAAAATAATAAAATAATGAGATTACACTCATCTAACCTATCTTATCTAGTATCTCATTGGTCTAGCTGCCTCCACTCATCTAAAATCTCTAGTGTATCACATAACATATACATGCTCATAATAGGCATCCTTAGGATCACATGCACATCCCCTAAGGTGATAAACACCTCAATGGTATCCACATCCACCACCCAACTAAATGTGTTAGTGGTCCTCTCCCATCATGCCAAGAACATGATAGTAAGCTCTAAGCTAAGTGGAATGTGACACATCTACATGATCCCTCTGAGACCTAGTCTAATTTTCTAAACTCAGTCCACCATTGATAGTCCATCTAGAAGATCCATAATCCAAATCACATTGATGCTTCATCATAGACTCCATCAGCTCTAAAAAAATCAAATGACAAAGCATAATAATATTTTGATCCAAAAATATGAAATCAAGGCTAAAAATTAAATCAAAACTTTTCTAACTTTTCTAATGCACTAGCTAGGTGCTCAAATTTATTAGTTATGCATAATTTTTATAATACACTGGCCATACCCTACAGTGTTATCCACATATTTTTTGTACCGCATTGGTCATACCCTATAATATCATCCATGTTTATCATTTTTACTACATCAGCTAAGTGTTAAACTACATCGATCATGCTTATCTCTTAATGCTACCAACCATACCCTATGACATCAAATAGGTGTATAATTTTTTACTATCTTGGACATACCATATGTTATTAGCTAGTATTTCACCTAACTACATTAGCCATACCTTATGATATTGACTAAGAGTTTATTATTTCCCTTACAAACTATATCAGCTTAGATGATATAATTGTTTGAGGGTGACAATTTCTTTGCTTGGCCCTAATAAATACAATTGACACTAGATTTGAATTTTCATCAATTAGTTGTTCTCCATTCTAATTTTATCTTTCATTTTGACACTTTTGGGGGGTATTCTATTACACAATTTACCAATGCCTAGATTTCATAATCTAGTTCTTTTTACCCAAAAATAATAAAATGAATAATAAATGCACCACCTATATATAGGTCTTCAGCCATAGTTATGATATGTCCCCCTGCACATGTGTGATCCATCATCTCTCAAAGTGTTAAATTTTTATAAAGAAAGTTTTGGTTTTCAAAAAAATATAAAATATACAAATGAAAAGCTTTTACCAATTTATAGTAAAAATTTCCAATCTCACATATTTCAATTATTTACCATGAGATTCCCTTTTTTCACCCATATATTTGTTTCCATATGTCATTTGCATAAACTAAAAGAAGTTTTAGAGTCTTGTCAAGATAGATAATTTTTAGGTGCTAATAGAAATATTTTTTAAAAAATATAATTTATCTTTTTTTAGGTCTTCCTCTCAAATTCCCATTGGGTGCCCTCTATCACCTACGACACATAACATTATCTAGAACTAGTAAGGTAAGTGAATGTACATATTCTCATTTTATTTACTTTCAATTCTTTCAAAATTGAATTGTTTTTTATTGCATTATGGATTTCATGTGTATCCTTGTTTAGGCTATTCCCTACACCAAATAATGTATTGTTTACATGTGATTTCTTAGACTTTCCATTATTCACTTTAGGTTGCATAGACCCCTATTTGGTTGACCATTGCACCTTAACCCTTTACAACAATTTTATCCCATCCTTTACTTTAGTATGTACCCCCCTTTACAACCATTTACATTACTTACATATTTAAAACCATAGTTTATAATCATTTAACTTTGTTAAATTCTAGCGAGAGATATATCCTTATCTCATAAGTTTAGGCTTTGGAACCATTTCATCTTAACATTTGAGTTATAGGTTACTATTAGTAGAGTTTTTTGTAAATTCCCATCAAAAAATGTTAAGGTTTATTTGTGTGAATAGTTACAAATTACACTCTTTTAGTGTTGTTATGTTTCCTTTCCAAATCATCATTAAAAGTTACACTATTGTTACATGTGATGAATTTTAGGTGGGGCATATGTATACACATAGTATTTTTTATTTTATCATTTACTAATGTTTTATCTTGCAATTACTTGTTGATGCATAAATCTTCCTGAGTGAACACCTTAAAGGGTGTAACCTTAATGAGGTGTGAATAATTCATGGTAATTTAGGAGATATGTTTGCATTTTATCATATTACACCATATATACTATAATATAAATTTATCTAAGATTTTATCCATAGTTACCTTCTATCTATTTCATGTCCCAATTTGATAGCTTCCTTATAATCTATAGTATTGGCCTAAATGATAGCATGTGTTTTATGCATTTATGCTTATTATACTATATCAACCAACCTGATGCAATTTTAAGTGTGTTTTCTAAAATTTATATTTTATTAGTATAGATAAAACCATATAGTGTTAAGCAATATATTCCAACTATATCAGCCTAGATGATATCATTAGCTTAGATTTTAGATTTGGTTTTGAGTATTGGAACCATATATATAGGGGTTATATTTAATTTTTATTATATCATATCACATTCATATACTCATATTGTACTTGTTTCTATAAGGAAAAATTTGGGAGATTTAGTAATTTATAACCTCATCTTTGGTATCCTATCTTTTGGTGTCACTGAATCTCAATAAGAGAGCTCATTGTGAGTACCTCACTAAGGATATTTAAGTCTTCATCCAACCATTTGAGGTCTTCAACATACTAAATTTTATTGCAAATATACAATTAATCAAAGAGGGAGATTGAATCATCGATGGGTCCACATTAAGGTAATTAATGATATCCCTATACTCTTTCCTATATTTACTTAGTATACAAAATATTGTTTTTTATTGCATTATGGATTTCATGTGTATCCTTGTTTAGGCTATTCCCTACACCAAATAATTTATTGTTTACATGTGATTTCTTAGACTTTCATTATTCACTTTAGGTTGCATAGACCCCTATTTGGTTGACCATTGCACCTTAACCCTTTACAACAATTTTATCCCATCCTTTACTTTAGTATGTACCCCCTTTACAACCATTTACATTACTTACATATTTAAGACCATAGTTTATAATCATTTAACTTTGTTAAATTCTAGCGAGAGATATATCCTTATCTCATAAGTTTAGGCTTTGGAACCATTTCATCTTAACATTTGAGTTATAGGTTACTATTAGTAGAGTTTTTTGTAAATTCCCATCAAAAAATGTTAAGGTTTATTTGTGTGAATAGTTACAAATTACACTCTTTTAGTGTTGTTATGTTTCTTTTCCAAATCATCATTAAATGTTACACTATTGTTACATGTGATGAATTTTAGGTGGGGCATATGTATACACATAGTATTTTTTATTTTATCATTTACTAATGTTTTATCTTGCAATTACTTGTTGATGCATAAATCTTCTTGAGTGAACACCTTAAAGGGTGTAACATTAATGAGGTGTGAATAATTCATGGTAATTTAGGAGATATGTTTGCATTTTATCATATTACATGATATATAATATAATATAAATTTATCTAAGATTTTATCCATAGTTACCTTCTATCTATTTCATGTCCCAATTTGATAGCTTCCTTATAATCTATAGTATTGGCCTAAATGATAGCATGTGTTTTATGCATTTATGCTTATTATACTATATCAACCAACCTGATGTAATTTTAAGTGTGTTTTCTAAAATTTATATTTTATTAGTCTAGATAAAACCATATAGTGTTAAGCAATATATTCCAACTATATCAGCCTAGATGATATCATTAGCTTAGATTTTAGATTTGGTTTTGAGTATTGGAACCATATATATAGGGGTTATATTTAATTCTTATTATATCATATCACATTCATATACTCATATTGTACTTGTTTCTATAAGGAAAAATTTGGGAGATTTAGTAATTTATAACCTCATCTTTGGTATCCTATCTTTTGGTGTCACTGAATCTCAATAAGAGAGCTCATTGTGAGTACCTCACTAAGGATATTTAAGTCTTCATCCAACCATTTGAGGTCTTCAACATACTAAATTTTATTACAAATCTAAAATTAATCAAAGAGGGAGATTGAATCATCGATGGGTCCACATTAAGGTAATTAATGATATCCCTATACTCTTTCCTATATTTACTTAGTATACAAAATATTGTTTTTTATTGCATTATGGATTTCATGTGTATCCTTGTTTAGGCTATTCCCTACACCAAATAATGTATTGTTTACATGTGATTTCTTAGACTTTCCATTATTCACTTTAGGTTGCATAGACCCCTATTTGGTTGACCATTGCACCTTAACCCTTTACAACAATTTTATCCCATCCTTTACTTTAGTATGTACCCCCTTTACAACCATTTACATTACTTACATATTTAAAACCATAGTTTATAATCATTTAACTTTGTTAAATTCTAGCGAGAGATATATCCTTATCTCATAAGTTTAGGCTTTGGAACCATTTCATCTTAACATTTGAGTTATAGGTTACTATTAGTAGAGTTTTTTGTAAATTCCCATCAAAAAATGTTAAGGTTTATTTGTGTGAATAGTTGCAAATTATGAAACTCAGATGGGGATATAGAAAATTAATTCATTCACTTTGTTTATACTTAAGGGTTGTTATATAAATTCATTTAAAAACATAAAGATCACTCATTATTATTATATTGATATCATAAATATAAATATAATAGGGAACACATACATTAAACAACATAGAAAATAATCAATAGAACCATCAGTCAACCTCTATATGTATCTCATTAATCATAAATCCTTTCCTTTTATAAATTAATAGTATTTATAAAACTTTAAAAAATATTTATCTCTTCACATTCCAAACCATTCATCTACATCCTGAAGGAGTCTCTTTATCTTTATGGAGTCCTTTGGCATTCATCTTATGCCAATATACATACAAAATGTTACACATTATATAGAATAATTTTATACTTTAAAGTCTATCACCAAGACTTTCCAAGACTTAAATAGTTGTCTCATCTTAAGATAAATTCAAATGGTGTGTGCCTAAGTTTGGATCTGTTGGAGTTACTTATGTTTCACTAAAGGGTTTATACAAAAGTATTGTTTATGGTTATTTCTCAAAGTGTCATTTAACACTTTTCACCTCTTATACATTAGTTATATTTCCTTTCAGGTTTTTAAATAAGTTACATACCAACGTACCACCATTTTTAGGTTTTCAAAATCCTAAGGTTGCCTTTTATGGGTTTTTAACATTCCTAGCCCTGCTCCTAAATCTTATGGCCTTCCCTACTAAAATCTTCAAAATTACCAAATTTGAGACTCACGATATCTACATAGATGGAGGAAGCATTGACTACATAACTAGAGTTGATTCAGGCTATGAAGATGATGGTGTTATTGGAGCCATTTATATAAATGAATCTACTATAGATTCAGATGTTGGAAGCATTTTCTATAGTAGAATTTCTTGCTAAGTTATTTTTATTGCTTTCATGATTTGTATATTTTATACTAGTTGGTTCAGCAAAATGAATTGAGGTTCATTGAAGATAGGCTAAATAGATTTATCCATATGTGAAAAGTCAAGATTGAACTATCTCCAATGTACTATGACATCTCTCACAATGTTAATCAATGTACACAAGTGATCTTAGCTCTACATAATGGTCTATATGTCTTCATATTATATAATAGTAATGATGCCCCTATGTTGAGTGACATGATTTGAATGTATTATGACATATCTTACATCCTATATGCATACCATTGTGTTTTAATATCATCAAACATGTTGTGGAGCATCTCATTTTCCCATGTGTACATCTTATCTATAACATTATCTCCTGAGGTAAGAAACTCTTTTAACACAACATCCATCTGATTTGGTGTGGATATTTGACCCTCCATGATTGTTTTAGATTTTATACCTTGGATAAATATAGCATCACTTCATTTCAAGTGTCTTTAATTTATTTTTTCGACTTTATTATACTAAAATAAATTGGTGTGTCATGATACAAAATAGTGTCAAATACTTGATTATATTCTTCAAAGAGATCAAAGATTATTTCTATTGTGTCTCATAAGTGTTGATTTTGTGCTTAATTTTTTGTAATTTTTACAAAATAACCCAATCCTTTGTGAGGTGATCAAGTAAATCTATTATTTTATTCTCCTAAAACATCACCTAGTCCCCTAGAACTTTAACCACCTAGTCCTTGGTTGATTTCTATTCTAGAACTTTATACTTTAACTCTTATTTGCATAGGTCTTCCTTATTTTTCTCCTCAACTTCCTTGGTTTTTGTGTTAGTCACAAATTTCTTATTATAATCTTATTATTATCAAAGATCCTCTATTTATTTATCCTTGACATCTTTGGTTTCCATCTCAGCCTCTACCTTCCTTTCTTTGCCTCTTGTACATCCTTTTCTTTTTGGTGATTCTTATTCTAGACTACATCCTCTTCTTATTTATTTCTATTATTTGATTTTTATTTCTTAGGTTGCTCCTATTATTATTTCCTATTCTTATCTTATTCTTCCATTTTATCCTTCTCTATTGACTTGGGGTTGAACCTATTCCAGTTGTTATTATATTTTGGTTTGATGTTTTATGGTTTGTTGTTGTGTATATTTTACCATCAAATCACCAATCTTGGGAGCATGTGGTGTGATTGGGGAGTATGGGAAAATGATGGTGAATTGGGTGAAGGTGGTGGAGAAGGAAGTGGGGAATGATATGGGTGAGGAGGATTATGGGATGGTTAAATAATCATTATGTGCTTGCTTATCGGTGTATTCACATGATCACATGGAATCAATTTTTGTTTCTTGCATTTGTATGTATGGGTTTGCATAATATGTTGTTATTTTAATCCTTGTTCCTATTCATATTATACCTCTACAAAATCTTGTATGATGACAAAGGTTCCCATATGTTTTTCAATTATAGGATACATCATTATAGTTTGGTGTCTACATGGTCTGCATGTTAATGGTTGTTGGGGACATATTTATTGTGATATTACTTACTCCATCCTTGATCTATGGCATATTCACTGGTGTTGATGGAATTGTTGTATTTGATGAGTGTGATCATGATTTTTCTCCTTGAATAATATATATTGTTCTTCATTTTCTATCTTTCTTTTCTATGACCATGTTCATAATAATTGACTATGTGGGTTAGGTATCCATACTATAATTATAACTAGCACATTATTGTGTAGTTTGTAGGTATGCTTTGATTTTCAAAAGAAAAAATATTTTTCCTCTTCATCATAAGTATACTATTTGATTTCCTCCAACATAGATTTATATACATCATATATAGTGACCCTAAATTGTGATAGAACATACTCTATGAAAATCTTATACATGATCTTGTTACTTAGCCATGAGTTTGCACTATAAGTCTTGTACTTTTGCAGTGGTTATTCTCTATGAACTAAAGATTTCCTCTTACCTATGACTTCTTTTGATGATGATGATGATGATGATGATGATGATGATGATGATGATGATGATGATGATGATGATGGTATTGGTTATTCCTATTATTGTTCTTTTGTTTCCCCATGTGCTTGAGGTAATGGCTACTCTACACTAGGGGGCATAGATCATAGTGGTGGCACTAATCATGCGACCATAAGTTTATGTCTCAACACCTCTGCCTATGTTTTTAACATAATAATAAAATTAAATGAGTGTGGGTGGTGGCTTAGTAAGCTCATGGATTTGGATCTTAATCCCATTTAAATTGTTTTTATAGTGGTACATGATCATAGGTATTTAAATATATTTATATGGACCTTAGGGTGTGAAGTAATAAGTCCTTTAATTTCTATCCACCATTAGTTGAAATGGCCAATTTGTGCATACTATTTTCATGTTCAATTCCATGCCAAATTTTTAAAAGTAGTGGCAGTCCAATAGTCTATATTTGGTGTGATGGGGCCATTGAGATATTTACATTACTTAAATCATAATAACAATACCAAAAAATAGTATTGGAAGGTGTGTGATGCATTGGTGATGACCTTATCTATGTTTTTGATCAAATCATTTACCTAGAACTTAGGCCAATTTAAGTCCTCATGAAGTTATATCATATGGTCTGCTATGTCAATGACCCCCTTGGTTGGTTGTTAGGAACTTTTCATGTTTTTTTAGTAGCTCTTGGTAGGGCTCTTGGTTTTATACTACACTAAAGACTTCCCTTTTGATGGAAGCCTAGTTTCCTACACCATTATTATTGCATTGATGTAAATCATAACATCATTTCAAAAATATATTTCCCATTTATTTTATTAACTCAAGAGACTCATGATCACTTCATTTAGTTGGATGAAGGTGAGGAGTTAGATTAGGCATTATATGTTTTATTCTTGAAACCTATTTGGTATCACTAGGGCTCCTGTTATGAACCCAAGGCTTATGATTGAGATTATAGTGTGGTATTGATTGATTCAATGAAATTAAAGGGGTCAAGTTCATGATATCTTATTTTATGATTTCCACCTCAATCCCCATTTCTTATTTCTACGAGACAAATAATGGGAAGAGTAGTTGAGATATTTACATTGTATTATGTTATGTGGTGATTACATTAGTAGATTTATACTCAGGTGTGTGTGTGTATATATATATATATATATATATATATATATATATATATATATATATATATATATATATATATATATATATATAACTTAAATCATAGAAGGCTCTTGTTCTCTATGTATTGAAAATACATTTCCCTTTATGTGCCCTAACTTATATAGATTTTTATCTCACGAACTCATTTGACACTTTGTAATATTTTACTGAGTTGTTTTCATGTCATTATGATTTTCACTTTGAATGTCATTAATAATTATGATGTGACATTTACATTTATATGAGTATATTCATTGTTTCATTTAATGACATTCAATTATGTGATAAGCCTCCTTTTATACTTCTAAATAATTTTAATTATTATGCATTACTTCAATATAACACATCTATATGTTTTTGGAATGATGTAATATTTAGAGTGCCTTCTCATTGACCATCTTGGTAGTTATCATTTAAAATCTCTCATCCATGCATTTTCATTAGTACCTTGCTTTTGGACTTATTTCATTGACTTATAGGTTTATCGATCTATGTTTTCTCATTCCTCTATTTTTTTATTTTCATTCTCTATGAATTTGAATGTTAGAATATGTTTTGAATGTATATTATATAGATATTTCACTATACACTAATACACTAAAACCATGAAAAAATACAAATAAATTTGTAAAAATAAATAAAATTACTAACTACATGGTCCTACTCAACACTCACTATATTTTTCAGCATGAGATTTATAAAGATAACTAAAAGTAGGGCTTGAACTTGCAGCCATTTACTCACCCTAATAGGATAGTTTATTAAAGTTCCTTAATCACTATAGTTCCTTTTTTTGATACTTTGTGCATGGCATATGGTCCTTTCCATCACTTACCTAGATGTGCCTATAATCGACTATCATATAACAACACTATCTATTTGAGGTGAAATTATTTAGATCATAGGTTGTGATCATGACATAAATTATGGATATTTTTGTTTACCTATTACATCTAACTTTCTCTCCATATATTTTATTCCATATGATCTAAATCTAAAAATATTAACCAAGGTAAGCCCTAATATCCCAATTGAATTATTTTTTCAATTCACAAACTAAGAACTATGTATTCAATTAGAATCATTGCTTCCATATCATAAACCAACTGAAAAGGAGTGAACCTTGTCATACATTTATAGCTAGTCCATTATTCCCATAGGATTTATTGAATTTGATCCTCCTAGTCATCTTTCTACACATTACATATTTTTATATGCATTTTCTCAAGGACTTTTTTAATACCTATACATGCCCATTGGTTTAAACATGATAATTTGTGATCTTATGGTGAAATAGAGTGAATTCCTCAGTCAAAGTCTTGATGATGTTATTCAATAAGTGAATTACCCCATTGTTGATTAAATTTATATGACATCCAAGCATAGTTACTATGTTTTCATACAATAATTTGGTTTTCTTTGACACTGAAACTTGGTGCTACAACAACTTATACCCATTTGATAAAATAATCCATCATAGTAATTATATATTTGTCATTATTTTGATTGATAGGTGGATTAATATGTCCTTAAAATTTTATTATCCATTATTCAAATGGTTTGATATCTAGCATTGGATTTAAAGGCATTTCATCCCTTTGATTTAGCCTTCCTACTCATTGACAGATGTTTTAGTACTTTGTAACTCTGTGCACATATTAAAATAGAGTAGGCCACTAGAGATTGATTTTTAGTATTTTCCTCATAGTAGATTCTCATGCAAAGTATCCTCATATGACTCCTCAGTGTGAAAGTTCTAGCATCTAAGATTGTTCATGATCTAGGGATACTTATGCAGCACAACATCCTTAGCTATATTATAAAAAATCCCATTTATAATACTAAAATTCAACACTTTTACATTCAACTATGTTTTGTTCTTTTCCACATAGTGCACAAGAAAAATTCCTTATTCTAGAAAGTTAGCTATGTTTTCATATTATCTAGGATCATGATACTTAGAAAAAATGAGTATTTGGTGACTCATCCTATAAATATTCTAGTTGTTTTCCATTTCCTATGTGAATGAAATGATCTGGCCCCACGGTTTATCTTTTAGGCTTGACATTAATCTTAAAGTAAAATTCTCAAAATAACATTAACCACCTAGATATTATACCTCCTAACATGGGATTATTCACTAAATATCACATAACTTTGTGGTCTATAACTAATTTTAAAGGTGTATCCAAAATATCATTTCTATATTTTTGTAGTGAAAATACCATAGCTAGAGATTATCATTTTGTGGTGGTATAGTTAATCCTAGAAGCTTAATGTTTATAGCTTGTGAATTGGATAGGGTGACTCAATCCCCCATGTCTAGGTTCTACCAACATAATTCATATTTTAAATATCAAATCATATACATGAATGTGAAAGGGCTTACTCCAATATGTAAATACCAATATTGGGGTTGTTATTAATCACTACTTTAAATTGATAAAGGTTGTTTGACAATCAATAGTCTATTCAAACTTAGTATCATTGTATAATAATTGATATAATGAAGTAGATATAGATACATACCACATGATAAACATGAAATAATACCCAGTGTTACCTAGGAATGATCACACTTAAGAGGAACTTATAGGAGGTTACAACCCCATAATGATTTTTATTTTGGCTTGGTTAACCAAAATACCATCATTATATACTACATATCCCCAAAAAAACTAAACAAAGTAAAGGACAAACACTTATTCAAATTCAAAGTGATGTGTAGAGCTCAACATATTTATAACATACATCACATCATAGAAAGGTGATATTTGAATAATGATAACATAACCTAATCATTTAGGTAAACATCTAAGAAATCATATATGATGTCCTGGGATACAATGACTATATCTCTAGAGAAAACATCAAGGGAAATTTCCAGACATAAAGGCATTACCTTATATGTAAATGAACCCCACTCTATTGTAAAATTATCCTTAGTTGGGTCTTTTTTTGTGATCAAAATTTTATGATAGCCACTAAATCCATTTATGAATGAATATACTTCATGCCCTATGACTGACTCAAGAGCTTCATCTATGAAAGGAATTAGAAACAGGTCATTTATGTAGGCATCATTCATTAACTTGTAGTCACCGTAGAATCTAATTTATCCTAAATTTTTGGGTTAAATAATGATTGTAATTACCTAATATGCTTTCTCTACTACGTACACAATCCCTTCTTTTTACATCTTGTCAATATCAGCCTTGAATTTGAGATTCATGTTAGGATTTACTCAATATGGTAGCTTCTTGATAGGTTTTATGCACACCTTCAGTTATATATTCATATCCCCTGATGAAGGGTGTATACCCTTGAATTATAAAACTTATATGGAGAATAAATATTGATAAACTCATAGTAATTAGACCTTTTCTTATATTTGTTATTGCATTTATTAATTGTTGATGGTTTCTAGAATTAGTACTAAGTTTGTGCCAATATTTTAAACTACTTTCCTAACCATTTATTGATATATTTTATTTGTACATTTGGAAGGGATTCCCTCAATGTCCTCTCCACTTATTACTCTTGAATATTTATATTTCATAGTTATGTATCCTTTGTTTATTTTATGATGTTGGCTTTAGGCTCCTCTATCTAACATTTAGGATTAAAGAATCCATTTACATATAAATTCTCCTTACTCTCATTATATTATAATTAATCTACATTATCAAAGATCATATTACATTATTTCATCAAAAATAATTCTTTGTATTTATTTTCCTTGTAATTTTGTATGGCTTTTCTTAAATCCCTAACTGTTCCCTCTTACGAACTTTGATCTTGTGTAGTTAGTATGTCTTCATCCCATCCATGACATAAAAACATCTTCAAATTTTGAATATATTTATACACTATGGGATTTTTGTCCTCAAATCCAAATGTTTTTATTTAATCATGCTAGACTTGTGGCTAGTTCTTGGTCTCATGTATGCACTCTTGGTTCATGTACCCTGCTCATGGAAAAGGTGTTAGAGTATGCTAGAACACATGCAACCAATGTCTCGATTACACACCCTATGAATAATATATATTGACACACCTATGAATGTGAAATTTATGGCATTAAACTTATTTTAATAATATCCATTGATCCAAAATTGTAGATGCTACCTAGAACTGGGCCCTCATCAGTTCATAGGATTCATCATAGTGCAATTTCTTAGACTGGTGAACTACCCACCATGTCGTAACAATAACTTTGAGCATATAGTTAAACCCACTAACCCAAATATATACATTAGGATCATTATTTTTTAACATATACATTAATTCCACTAAATCCTTTTTTATGAAATATTGAGGTAACTATCACTCAGTAGAAAAAATAATTCTCATCAGTCTTACCTCATGGCTTCCATGAGCCTAGTTCAACAATTATGTGTCTAAATCACCACTAATTATAGACACAACTTCCCATGGTAGATTACCTCATGAGATGGTTTAATGTAGTTCATATCTATTAGAGTCACTTAGTATACTAGTTTCACTTCTAAGCTTGTGGGTGATTGTAAAAATGGAGACTTGTATTCCTCCATGTGGAACTATGAGACATGCTCCAAAGTTTTAGTATGAAATTTGTTTTATATTTTTTAACTATGGAAATGATTTATCCTATTATGTAAAATTAGTGAAATCTATACTTCATATATCCTAAAACTTTGGTTATGTGCCAACTTTAAACTAACTTTATCATCTATAGGATTATGGTGATGCAAGTTCTTTGGGAATAATACAAGTCTTGATTTTAGCCTTATTCAATAGAATGATGATGATCTTATCTCCTTGATGTACCTTTAATTTATTGTCCATTGTATCAATGGTTTTATGACCATCATATCCCACTTCTTCCTGATCAACATAGGGTAGTGCATTTCATCAGTCTTCATGTTAATGAATTCAAAAAACCATCATAAACTTAGATCAATGACTTATATTTCTACATCTTCCAACCTCTTAATCATTCTACCCTTTTGTAATCTATGATATTCAGTGTACCTATCTAAAACTAAGAACAGGTCATCCAATGGATTCTCATGTAGATCAAGGAATCATATTAAATGTAATCCAAAGTTGAATATGGTATTTGGAACTTCATATCCCATAAGTTAAATATCCATTCAAGAATCAACATCACATGGCTTCTTGGTTTTCACATACTATAATACCCTTATAATTTGTTTTTGTCCTCTTTTTCTGTAATCTAACAAATTATGTAACAATTTAGTGATATTTTATGATATGTTCTCATTATACATAGTATTTACTATCTTATGAAGATATATTAAAATTATAACTAATTTATCTTGTATCAGTATGTGGATAATCTACCTATGCATTTATGCATCTACAAATGCAACATCTCATTCAAAAGCATTATGATTTTGTATGTTTTATAGTAATTGTGTTACTTCAATCATCAAAACCTTTCCCCTAATAAAATATTGGTATATGTCCTATCACATCTTTTGAATTAGAGGCTCCTATAATATCTCTAAGTGTGTAAATCCTTAATCCTTATACTAGTTTTGAGTGATAACTTGCATATATGTATGGTATTTTGGGTGTGAATTCACCTTATTAACATTCCACACTGGTTTCTCTTTTCTTTGTTTTTATAGAAAAGGGAAATATTTGGTATGGTACTACCTTGAGACTCTAAAATAAACATAATAAATATATCACTATGGATTATAGGGAAAATTTCATGCGATGTGATTGTATTCCCCAAATATTTAGTAAATAAGAGGTTGTCTACCTTGTCTATCATCTTTTTTATGATTTTGATTTCCTCTCTAATATCCTCTTATGTAGCCTCATCGATATCCTCCCTATATTTGAGGAGAACCCCACCCTTGTTATTGTTGGTCATCATATCCCCCATATTATCTCTAAGGGGATGGTAGATCCCATCCTTAATGTTGTGGAGGAGATATAAAATTCCAAGTTTATAGATATTATGGGGATGGAGATGTCCATCCAACTTAGTATTAAGGTGACTATGGTGTCCATCCTTTGAGACTTTGAGGATGATACTGAGGATATTTTAGTATCCACCTAGGAGCAGACTATGTAACTTGGGTCATCTCCATAGATTTGTACTTGAAACTCATGGTTTCATAGCTAGAATTTATTATGAATACATTCCTAGTGATGTCTTCTTTCAATTCTTAAAGTGCTCTACAATACTTCTCATCATGATTATGGGATTTACAAAAATTACAATACATAATGTGTGGTTCATATATGTATTTATATAGTAGATGATACTTAGTAGTGGGTTGTCTAACTATACAACATATTTCATATAACTTTGTCTTAATTTTTGGATAATCATTCCTACAATTTCATTCCTTACCACACTATGTGTACCATATAATTTTTTTGGCTTGTTTCTCTCATGAATTTATTCCATCTTACATAATACATCATCTACCTTAGCATATGTTTTTAAAGTATCCTATGGACTTTATCCATAGTTTTCTATCTATTCAACTTGAGTCAAAGCTAATTGGGCATCAACCTTACAAGAGAGTTACATTTGTGTGATATAAAACTAGATCCTAGGTTGTACACCATCAACAAACCAAGTGGCTTTGTTTGTCTCTTAAAAATAAAAATTCACTTGGTTTATGACATCTGAGAATATATAGTCATAATCTAGACTAATTCTATGATTTTTTGGTGAATTTAAATCAAGTCCTAAATGGCTTGGCTTGGGCATTTTTTCATCTTCAACTCACCAATCAACTTATTCTTAACATGTTGCAAAGCCATCATGGTTGGATTATTTTTGTATATGAATTATAAAACACTTATTGTCAGGTATCCTATGAGCTCACACTTCTTTGACCATCTTTAGAAACATATTTACCCTACCATTTCATTTCAGAGGTCAATAAATATTACTTAAGGTTAGTAGAACCATCATAAGTTGTCAGTGTTACAAAAACTCTCGAATTGAGAGTCATGTTTCCTCCAGTCACACTTGATACAACTAGATAATTTAGACTTAAATTCACAAATATCTTAAGATTCACTTTAACTATATTTAGATTACCAATATTCTTATTTTCCACCAATTTTTGAGTTTCTACACTTAGTTGACCAAATTTAACCAGGAAATCATCAAACCACTTAGTATGTCTCTCAACTTCTACATTGATTCTTGTTGTTAAATAATAAAGCACATGGGATGTGTCCCCTTGGAATGAATGATATTTATCTATGGTATCTCCTTCACTTGAGCTTAAAATTAACTTGATTGTGTGATTTTAAAAAACATGTTAAAGATATGTCCTTGTTCTTATCCAAATAATATCTTCCCCTATAATTGATTCCTAAAACTACCTTCTAGCTACTCTTGATGATTTTTTATAACATCTCCACATTATCTTTGTTCTCTTTCTTTCATTTTATTTGAATCACTTTTCAAATCTTGTATGTTCCCTTAAATCTCTTTGACACCCTCAAATCCTTTGAGTACACTAATTTCCCCCTCTTCATAGTATCTAACTTCTCTTGGAGTTCTATCTCCTCTTTTATTCTTAAGATTCTCTATTATACTCCTACTTAAAGTTAATGATGATCATTCTACATATTACATTTATTTTGATGTTGCAACTCTCTCTCAATCCCCAAAATTATCTTTTCTCACTAATTTTTATGCCCTCTATATTATGGGTTTAGGTTCAATTTTATTCTATAAATTCATATTCATTCACCTCATCCAGATAGCATCCATATAGCATCCTAGACAACTAATCCATATCCATTGTGATGGCTACTATGGCCTTATCCAAAACCAACATCTTCATAATTATACGAAGTCATTTTAGAAATTTTTATTTGATGCCTCTTACAAATAAATAATGTGTAGCTTCAAACACAATATACCCTTTTACGATAAATTCAATGATGTATCTATCAATAATGATTTTTATCCAATGATATATCACATGCATCCAATCAATTTCCAATTTTTTAATATTTATAAAATTCATTCAGTCTATAAAAAGTGTTTTGTCTCTTTCAACCTAAAGTGATAAAATTCAATTATTGACAACTAGGTAGTTAATAGCTTGGGCAACTCACACTAGAAAATTTTAGACATTTCACCATGAATGTGTTCATATATAATTTAATTTATCATTCTTATAATTTATATAGAATATTATTTTGATAACATCTAAATTATTTCATCCAGCCATCATTCTAATTATCTTTGACTTGGTATCCATTTAAGTATGTTTCAAAATCCATGCTCATTGCACCATTATTAGGAGAGATTCCTAGAAATTCCCATCAGCACATGCTAAAGTTTCCTTGTGTGAATTAAGTTACATATTATGAAAATAAAATGGGGATATGATAATTTGGTTCATTCATTTTATTTATACTTAGGGATTATTCCATAAATGAATATCAAAACCCAAATATCACCATTATTGTTATACTGACATCATTGATCTAAACAGAACATGGAACACTTATACACATAACAATGTAGAAGACTTTCAATGAACCATAATTGGACCTCTATTTTAATATATCATCAATCATAACTCATTTCATTTATAAATGAAAAATATTTATAAAACTTCGTAAAGGATCTATCACTTCACATTCCTAACCTTTCATAAGTATCTTAAACGAGTCTCTTCATATTATTGTAGTACTTTGATATACACTTATATGTCGATATATATGTAAAATGTTATACATTATATAAAATATTATACATCACATGCATGTCGCTCATACATACTCTACGATTTTAAACTCTTAAGTCTACTACCAACATTTACCCTATGTTAGTTCTACTAAATTCATTGGTCCTTACCTAATTATCTAAGTATACATAGGCTCTTTTCAATTAACCTTATTTGAGTTATAGTATATTAAGAGAAAGAGAATATTTTTAGGTCATCCTAGATCATTCAAACACTAAAGAATGCAAGGAAGTATATTTTTCATTCTCTACAACTTCATCTCAACCTTTAATAGAATTCAGTGAAGAAACTGTCTACAAATAAAATGAGTCATGAAATGTTTATGAAAAAACAAGGAGATATGTGATTACCTTAATACATGTATATAAATTATCAAGTCTAAGGACAATAATATTTCACTATTGTGAGTAATGGATTAGTCTCTGACATATAATACAATATGATTGATTTAAAAGGAATCATTCTTCAATCACTACTTTGAATAAGATTCTAATATTTTGTCTCAGGAGAATGAAATCATTCAAGACGCTGTTTTAAGTTTGTATTCAACCCATTTTAGAAAGCATGAATGGAAATATTGACATCATAATTTTCACATTGTTTAAAAAAATATGTAGTAATTCTAATCACAAACATGTTAAACTTGTTGAAGTGAAAAATATAGGTACAAAAGGAATGATGAGGTGTGTCATTTGGACTTTGAAGACCTCAAATAATTCACCTTTCCTCTTTGTAAATAAGATAATAATGCTTGTCTATTTTATTTTCAAATTACAGACCCTTGTTACAATAAACTAGAAGAGGTAACAATGAGAAGCATTCAAGCACATGAAAATGAATCAACATATATGTTTTAGGTAGGTGAGGAACAAAGTGGTGTAGATTAAATTCAATTCCTTTATTGAAGTCTCAAATTCTCTATCCAACCCAAAGGAATTCAAAGCCATAGAGTAACATTTAAGAGATCAAAATTCCTCATGAAACACATATTGAATAACATGGAATGCACAACCATAAAAACATTGATGATGGGTCTTCACATAAGTTGATTCTAAAATAAACATAGGGAAAAGATGAAATTTGTTTTCTACAATATTCATACCATATAAAGAGAATTTTTTAATAGCGTATGAGAAAAATATCTAGCTCCATGAATTCGTTATTTATCTTGAAATTCTAAATGGAATTATGATGCACATCCTTCTTGTCCAAGATTGCATTCATCATTGAAAATCAAACATGTTTCCTTTTTGTAAGTTGATCTCATTTGACCAATGAAAACTCCATGAATTCAATCTATCATTTCAAAAATTTACCTACATTTCTAAACCCATTGATGGGTTTTCATACTAATTGTTCTCCTCAGACCCTTGTAAATATTTATTGTTTTCTCCTATTTTGTATTTATTTCCTTTCCCATTTTTTTGGTGTATGTGTGTTTTTAATAAATGTAGCCTGGAGATCATTATGTTGTTTTCCCTATTTTAAAATTATAATATCCTTTTTTGTTTATTGTGTTTTCCTATTGCTCAATGATATCATCATAATTTTACTTAGAGAGGTGTGATATATGATTTGTGATCCAACCATCAATGTCCATTATGAATATCATAGTAGTATTCATTTATGGGATAATATTTCTCATCTTTGGTCTCTAACTTTAGATCAAAAATAGAGATGCATAAAAGTAATGAAATTCCAACATATGAGATATATGAAATTTTTGATAAATTGTATTGAGGATGAAGTAATGTGGTTGATTCAATTGATGTTAAAAACTAGAGGATGTGAAATGGATTGAATTTTCATAATCAACTATACATTATCAAGTTAAAAGTAAATGTGCTTCAATCTCAAACCCTTTCTATGTAGTAAACATTTTGACTAATATTATAGATCAGAGGTTTATTGATACTTGTTAAAAATGGTAAGCATTGGAGGGATATTAAATCAACAACATGATGTGTTAGATTTATTGAAAATGAATTTGAAGTAGTGCATGTTGCCATGCAAATCCCTTCAAATCTAGGATTGGCATTATATTACATAATGTTCCACAATGTCTCTCATATATTTGTGTTTGTTATTCAAAAGCTAAGAGTGGAGCTGTAAACTATTATTTGCATTTTCTATTTGGTTCTTTAGGGACTTGACATTGTTGAGTATGATATAAGAATTCATGTGGATACAAAGTTTCCAATTTTGAATTGTTTCCATCAACACATGTACGATCCTCTATGGCATTTATAATGCAGATTTAATGAATAAGAATAAATCATGGATCAATTGTATCATGTGTATGTTTCCTTTTAGGCAATTGTAAAGAGATACTAAGAAGCAATTCAAGAAATAACCAGAAGAATGGGTCTAGTGATGGAAAAAAATATTCTCCAAGAGGTTTAATTAGTTGAGGATTATGATGAATAATGTCATTATGTGGAAGGACTAGTTATCTTGAGCATTTGGATCTGAATTTATTATCCAATTCAATGGGTTTGTTTCTTTATAAAACTAATATTATCATAGACTACTTGGAAAACATAAAAAATATAAAACAACCACACATGTTTTGGACACATGAAATATGGAGAAAATCATGTTGTTGAATTCAAAAAATTAGATCAAACATACACACGTCTAGGAAGAAAAGCTTCAAATAAACACAAATCCTAAAAATAAAATATCATGTGAATCAAAATCACATTCATTAAACTTTAATGTGTTCATAAATTGTAAAAATCCTAAATAACTAGAAAAACGTGAAGAAAAAATGAAATAAATAACAAAAATGATCAATTGGATCATAGTCCAAAGGTGAGGATCCACCAAGGTACAAATCCAAGGAGATACCAAAAAAGCAATGAGATCAGGATAGATACACCTAAGTCCTTGTACCAAGAATTATGTACATTTAATCCATGTAAAAATTGGGGTTTCAATTAAAAAAATGAAGAATAAACTAGTTTTGAAACTTCACTTGCATCCATCGCTCATGTGAAAGAATGTTGGTGGTGCTTTGATTGCAAGAAATGCCTAGAAAGGTTGAAATGAGCATAGTAAGCAAAATGTAAACCATATAAATAAAAATTTACATTTATGCCACATTATTTAAGAGTAATGAAAATATTTGGAAGCTTCTCAAGGTAGAAAATGTCATGAAATTTGTGATAAAAGTGGGAGCTATGACAAGAGGGGAAACAAAATAAATTAAAAATATATATTAAATTAGTCTTCTATCCATTGCTTATGTCAAAGTGGTGCTAAAAGTTATAAAAAAGTAGTGATCTAGGTGAGTGAAGAAAGGTGACTTATTTTTAAAAACATGATAAATTGAATTAGATACCCTTATCACATCCATTACAGATGAGTATCTCTTTTTTAGTACTTTAATGAAAAGGGAAAAAAGCATAATATGGAAATATTGGTGTTTTTTTGTGGTGATGAGGCTATATTTTGTTTCAATTTCCAAGTGATAATTCTCGTGGTCATAGTATTATAATAGTTATGTAGGGATTATAGAATATTGGAAATTATCATCAATCAGAGTCAATGTAGATTAAAATTCAAGTAATTACAATGTATTTTTCCAATAGGTTTCATTGCATTGATCTAGCTCTATATAAGAAAGATCAAATATTGTTACTCCTGTACGAGAGTAACTTGAGTGATAATGTAGTGGCCATTGAAAATTCATTGTTGATGCTTCTATCAATTTTAATTTTTTTTTCTAATTTTTTATTTTTTATTAGTCGTTTCTATTTTATAATTATGCCAAACAAAGTGTAAATCCTTGGGGGATAGAAAAACTCATTACATTTCACACTCCCTAGTTGCACCATTGGTTATTAGTGCATGGAGGGGCATAGCATGTTTTTTTATGTCTCAATGCCATGAAATGATATATGATCTAGAATATGATGAAGAGAATTGAAAAAAATCTTTGCATCCATCACAAATTTTGGAACCGTGTTAGCATTTCCTTTGAAATACAAAAGAAGTGAAATGTTTGAAACATCTGAAGTCAGAAACCTTTTAAAAACAACAAAATAAAATGAAAAGGAAACTAAGGTCATGTTATTGACTAAATTTATATTATCAATATTCAAAAAAATTAGTGAAGTCCTAAGACATAACTATCTTTTCTCTGCTTTCAATCCATTATAATCAGTAGGGGCCAACTTGAATACTTAAATTTATGTTTATGTTTGGATCTGTTTTGCATTTTCACTATTGTCTCACTTTTTACACTTGATTATTATCTATAAATTAGAATTGATCAGTTATCAACAATGTGCACGCTCAAAAAATTCAATGGTTTTGATAATGTTACATGTATTTCTAGATAGATTTATGAGTTTTAAACAATGTGTGAATTGATAAAACTTAGTGGTTTTGATAATGTTACATGCATTTCTAGATAGTAATAAGTATTATTTATTATTAATGCAAACAATATGAATTATGTGTGTTGATTATTTTAATTATATCAACATAACATTAAAGTTATTAGTCTTAATAAGGAGTGCTCATAATTATAATATTCAGTCTATTGAAGTAGTGTGATCACATTTGGAACTTAAGGTACTTCCATATATTACACACAACAAAGATGATGACAAGCTAAGTGAATTACATTTACATTATTATAATTTGAAATATTTTTTATACTAGTAAAATTGAGATTATGGAGACTTAAAGATAAAATTTTGGAAGGAATACATAAATCATCAACATGTTTGGTTGACATTAGTAATGTCTAAAATTTTAAGAATTCCTACTATATAAAGTAATCTGATCAAAACCATATATAAAGTATTCTGATCAAAACCATATAAAGATCATTTTAAAACTAAATATTAAGGGTGGAAATTAATTCAATGTATTCATTTTTTTACATGAATATTATTTTGATTGATTTTGTAAAGGATGGCATGGGTTTTGTAAAATATGACATGGCTTCTTTTTCTACATTTTTATTCTAAAGTGAAGTGATAGGGAAAGGTCCCAGTAATGATACACTTTATTTTTGGACAATGAATTAAGGTTCCATAAGGTCACATTAGACTTCAAAAAATTTACCCATTTTAATATGTCATCTTAACTACTTTTTATCACCCAAATTTGCACCCTTGGAAGGTTGTTCAAGCCTTGACAATTTGGGAAACATGGAGACAATCCTAGGCTTTAGGTGGCCTAAAAGGTGGATTGAATCTCTAGATTATAGGTCTAGCTCCCCTTGATGTATCAATTAGGCTCATAACTCTACACTAATAACTTGCAAAGGAAAAGGGAGAGGAATAACATGAAATAAACCTAACTAAGGAAGTGATACACCAAAACTAATTGACCACTACCAACCAGCTGCATGTGCACATCAACCATGAGACTAGTTTTAACATACACTCCTCCTAATTTGAATCTCTTACACAATGTTTCAATGTGGAGGTTGTGATGGATAATTTAGATAGGAGGACTAATCCAGAGGTCTATAATGATACTAATGAATAGGAAAACTCACTCAACCCTTACACTTCAATCAAAAAATTCACGTGATCTGTAAGAGAATATTTCAAACTACATATATGTGTTCTAATATGATAAAATGTCAAGAAAGACTAAACAAATAACTTTAAAAGATCAACAATCCATGCATACACACTAAGTATAGTCATAAGAGGTAAAATTAGTAGTCTTTATTGATCAAAGGCATACAAATGAGTAGGGTTTCACCATACTTAGGTGGAGGATGCATAATTATCCATTCAAGGTAGCATATATAGAAGAATTAAAATAAAGAGAGAAGAGAGGCATATGGTTAACTCCAATGACAAGTGTCACTCCATGAGAAAAAAAGTTACAATAAAGAAAACTATTAGGGATAAATCTTATAAACTCCTTCAACATTTGATAAATTGATGTGATATTTTTCTCTCATCAAAGGTGACATGGAATTACCCTTTACCTTCTTGATGACTCATCAACCTCATGTGAAACTATCCATTCTTAGTGAAGGAGGAGATACAAGCTTGTATTTTTTCATGTGTCACTCCTGGCCATGATTTCTTAATCTCTCCAATGTCATTTTAGGCCAATTCCATGTTCTTTCCATATTTATGGAACTAAGGATTAATTTTCAAGTGTCTTTAAGCTGGTAAAACCTATAATTTAACTGGGAGACTCACTTGGTTCAAGTGAAGACCACCATAATGAGTTTACTTCTTCAATTCTAGGCCTAATTATTACTTGAGAGGTATCACCATAGCTTGAATACCACTCAATTACCCTATAGGAGTCATTATACATTTCTTTTCTATTCAAAACCATCTCCAATACTGAGTTGTAGGTGCATTAGGGTTTACTCTCTTAGAGCTCTTAAAACATTCTAATGAAACTAGCTCATAAAGGAATTTAGGTGTATTGAAACTTCTTAATGAGGATTTATAAATATCATACCCTAAGTTATCTATATCATAAATGGTTCCAAGGTAATTTTATAGGTCCCACTTAGCCAATCTCCATGAAGGGTTCTCAAGAATTGCACTTTTAAACCTGTGACAATCATTTTCAGGCCAAAATCCATAAAATCATGCCTCATAGGTGTCGAAGTAGTGAATCATTCAGGTGACAATGGGTGTGTATAGGTCATCAAATTCATTTCAAGACAAATAATGTTCATTAGAAGAAATTTGAGGGTCAAAATCTTCTATTAGGTCACTATGATGGATTTAGGAGGGTTTTAGGCATTTTACTTCTTAGGGATTATTCATAAAGAATAGATCCCAAAATAATTCTAAATACCACAATATTTGAGGGAATATACCTATCCATCATCCATAAATACCATATGAGACCATGAATCTCCTCATTCACATTCTAAGCAAAAGAATATACTCTCTTAAACTCCTCTTGAAACAAAGACATGGTTTAGAGAGACCTAAATTCTTAAGGATTATTTATAGAGTTATGGGGGTGTATGAATAAACTAATTACCTGAGTTTGAATTAGAAGACCCCTATTATCACCTCATATATACATTTTCCACCATGAAACCTATAAAACATCCTCCCATATGAAGGAAATGGTCTCTTGGATAGGCAGACTGAGTAAGAGACTGAGAGAGTGGCTTTGGCTTTAAAATCCCTTCAAATTGCAAATATTTAGTTTAAAATCATCTTCATGGGATCTAAGAGGGACCTTAATAGATTTTTAAAAATTATCCCATTCACTTTGAGAGTTTCATCATAACTTTAGAGGTGTTTTTCCTATCTAAAGGGTTTAAGCATGTTTAGGCTTCTTTGCTCTTTTTTGCACTTAATCCACCTTAGACACATATGCAATCATTCATGGGACTTTGTATCTTGTAATACATATGTTTTGACCTTTTATTCATGTCTTGAATGGTATAGGGTAGGCCAAAAACCACTTTAGGGAACCTAAGACACCCTACTTCAAGAAGGATTTCATCTTTTAGCTCAAAAATTGGACCTATAGGTCTATAGACCTGTAGGACAACATTTACCTTTTTTATGTCACCAATGGCACATTTGAAGACTTTATATTTTCCATTATCATGCCATCAATCCTCCATAGTATCCACCAATTTCTAAAACACCTCAAATTTATAGGTTTTTACCTTCATACACTCGGGCCTATAGGTGATGTTCTAGGCCTTTTGATTGTTGGGCATCAGTAGAATAGGCTTATTTAGACAATCCTAGTCTCTCTAAAATGATACTATGGGTAGACACCCTATTTTTCATCTCATTTCTCCTTGGATTACCTTGGACATCCATGCTACATCACAAATAAGTCTACTTCCACATGGACCTATGGTAGGGCTATAAGTCACCATCATGCATAAGACTCCTTTTTTGTGTTCTACCTTACTGAACTTGCTTTAACAATAATAACATTGTCATCAATATCCATCACCTTCATGGTATTATTCACATGATATGAATCATGCAACATGCCTGATTAACCCATCCTTTGTTCATTATAACCACATTCATGTCAGATAGGCCTAAGGAAACCATTTTGACTTGTAAATAGGTTCAAACCCACTCTCATGTGTATTTTTAATGAACCTAGATGACATGTACCTAATGTATGTTATACTTGTGCTTTTTAGTAGTTAAATTCCCACTAGGAGAACACACTTAATCCATTATTGGATTCTCCATAGACATTTTGCCCCATGTACACTTGCTTACATTATTGTCCCTCCTCATTAGAGGCATATAAACTTGAATGGTTTCAAAGACCACCTAAAGTGATGGCTCAAAACTAAGATATAACCTGAGGAGTTTATTAGGAGGAATGTAAAATTTATTTAAGCTAATTTAAGATCACTTGGGGTAAGAAAATCCTTGAAACTAATCAAAACTTGCCTATGACTTATCATCTAGGCCTGTAACTCATTCACAATGAAGGTTTTACACTCTCTCTCTCTCCTCTTGGAACATGCCAAGTGGTGATGTAAAGTAATGTGTATTAGTCAATCTCAAAGATGCACTGAAACTGTCCAAAATCGACCCTGTGTAGATGGATAGGGCAATTTTGACTACCTGAGCTCTTAGCAATTTTTTATAAAGGAGGGGGAATGAATGAGATAATTAATTCTACCAAATGGAAGGCTACTAAGGTCCCCTTCTCTTCCCAAGATCTTAGGTCACCACTTTATCTCCTCAGTATAGAATGAACATATGAAACTAGCCATTGTGAGTCTGCCAAGGTCTCGATGAAGATTTTGATGCATTTGCTTCCTTCTATACATCTATACAAGATTTTTATTCATGAAATTGATCTGAGAGAGGTGAAGAGACACCTCTACATGCATATCCATCTGAATATGGGATTCTTGTACCTGTACAAACAACCAAACTACCTCTTAGAGTGATTTATTCTCTTTTGTACATTGAATAGTGATTTATTCTCTTTTGTACATTGAATAGTGATTTATTCTCTTTTGTACATTGAATTTGTAAGTAATCATGGTTCTGACCTTTCTCTAACTAAACCCTTCCATTTATCACATTATAAATCTATTTCATAAGCTTTTAAAAGTGTGCTTGTACGTACTTTTCATCTTTTTTAGCTTTCACATTGACTTGTAAGACTAGACATATGTTAGACTTGATCATATGCACTTTCCCATTGTATGACATTTACCTTAAATTTTACAAAACAACCTTTAATTCTCAAAAACAAATATAGAGAATGTTCATTCAAGGTGGTCAAGTGGTGGAATGACTTGAGGAATAATACATCATCTTGACACATCATGACATAGACCTAAGACCCTCTAAATTAACATTGATGGATCTAGAAACACATGAGGAAGTCAATAGCTTAAACAATGTCAAACAAGGATTTAAGTGATCATTTGAATAACATTACAAGACCAAGTTGGCTATCAATAAAGTTTAAAATCCCTATGAAGGAATTTTTGAATTATAGGTGTTGATATTTTTGGCCTGGGGGAAAAAAATGGTCAACAGTACTTATAAGTAAGGTTTTATGATCTAACTCATATATTTTATGAAATAACTGATTTTATCATGAAAGGTCATAAAATACATTTTTTAATCTATCACCAAAACATAAATTTTGGAGTACCAATAATTGTGTATTAGAATATCAATACTTAAATCTTACTTATCAATATGCAATTGGTTACTTTCAATTTTATAAAATAAGCATTGATCAAGTATTAAATACTACATGCTCCATTTCTAGTGTACTTTAATATTTATACACACCAATGTGTTCCATAAATAGAACACATCTTAACAAAAACCATATTTTTTAATTAGAAGGTGAACCACTATTGAAACCTTTCCCCTAATCTAAAATTAAATATTATAATTTTCAACACACTTAAAACCCAATGCGAGATGGTACGGAGTACATGCCAACCATACCTCCATTAATTAAGCCATTTACTCTCACATTGAATGCATAGTTTTCGAATTTGGGAGCTTTCCAATGAAAACTTTTTTTTTTCCCATTTGATCTCATTTATTTTATCATTTTAAATAAAAATATTTTTTGTAATAAATCTTTGGCGGAGTTAAAGTTCATTTTATATTGTTGGCCTCAAAATCCTAGGTATGAGATGAATTTTCATTTCTTTTTTAGAGGATAAGAAAAATGACATCTTATGAATTACTTAATTTTTATAAATCCTCATCTTCAGCTACTTGATATTTCTTTAGCTACTTGATATTTATATAAGGCATTGACCCTTACAAAATAACAAGGAGTTTTCATTCATTTGAGCTTTAGTTTCCTCAAAGTTGTATTGTAAAATAATGTCAGTACTATTAAATGTGTGTTTTTAGGATGAGATTTAGGTTACATGTTTACGATAATGATTTATTCAATCTACATCTCTAAATTTTATATTTTTGTCATCATGATTTATTTGTATTATCAACATTGGGGTTTAGCATGTCCCTTGCCCTATAAATAATTCAAGAAATAAAACCAAAATGGCATGATGTATCAATGCAATCAATAATTCGAAATCCAACTAGAACAAGCTAGGCCATAAACAGGTGAGCTGATTCTACTAAGACATAGAACAACAACAACATCAAAAACAATACAGGCATAACAAGCCATACAATAAACAAAAATGAAAGCACCACGAATCCCACTTAGGATTTCTTGTGAGAGCAAAGTTCCCTATGACATGGTCATTCTAGAAGTAGAATTTTTCCCTATGACATGGTCATTTTAGAAGTAGAATTTTTCTTGTGAGATACCTTAGTCCATCCTTTAGCATCATCTGCTAGATTATCACCCTGAGAAAGAACCATGTTTTAATCCAAGGTCTTTGAAGAAGAAGCACTTAAAGGAGGTGGACTTAAATCTTGCAGAAAGTGATCAATTGAACTCTGATGAGAATTTGAGGTAGCAAATTCCAACTCAGAGACCTTTTTATCAGAGGGGTCCTCTTTAATAATACAAGAAGAGGTCACCTCAAAGGAGGACACCATAGAGGAAGGGAAAGCTTTAAACAATTCTATGAGAGATCCATTATCTTTAATAGAATAAAAATCCTTAACCCTACCTCCATAATCCATTTCCCTATCCTCACCAAAAAGGATTAGATGCTCCACATCAACATCTTTCGACCAAGTTCAAGTTTTTATAAATTTAATCTTGTGAACCATTTAACCACAATCAACAGTGAAATAACCATAAGCAAAGGAATTCCTACATCTAAAATTTAATCTTTCATAATCCAAAGGTTGATCCTAGATTATGTTCCCTACTTTGATCTTAATAACTTCAATCAATTTTTTTAGAAAGATCCAAGGCAATGCACATCCTAGCAAAGGTAGCATGCATGCTAAATTCAATCTCAGAAGTTATAGAAATAAAATCCCCAAGAGAGTTACCAACACCCTGAAACAAAGAATCGTGCCAAAATTGCAAAGTCAAATGAGACAACCGAACCCAAACTGGTGCTGCAACAAAGGATTCAATAACAAGGTTAAAAGCAGGGAACTATGGTTTCATGCAAAGAAAAAAGTTATCCCAGAACCACGGGCCCAAATGCAATAGTCCATCTTTTGTCTAATGAGAAAGAACAAACAATGATGAAAAATCTCTTGGCACAAGGATGAATACCAAAAGTGCCATTCAAAAGAGGTTTCTAATCCTTGGAAATCCAGGTGTGCAAATTCACTGAGCATGGCCAGAATTTTTGAAATTAACAAATCACTGCAACGGAAAAGAACCAAACTTCCTCCTTCAGGGCCGCATTTCCCAGCTCCACCAAAGGAACATCAGACTCCTCCCTAGATTACTCTGATTAGAGGAAGGATTCAAAATGCCACCCACTGAAGAAACGCTCGACAAAGGGGAGGGCGTATTAGAACTAAGCACGGCTTCCAGGGCCCTCCAAGCATCAGCTAAAAAAACTTGAACCCATTTGAAAACTGAAGAAACCCAAGAGAAATGCAGAAAGCAGGAACAAATATCACACCACAGATCAGAACCAGATCAAGACGAAACCCAAAACTACAAAAACACTGCCATGAAGGACACAAGACGAGACCTAGGCAACACCATTTACTAGAAACGACCTTGGAAACCCACGAGAACCCAGTGGCAGCTAAGAACATTACCCTAAACTGCCAGTAAAACGTTTCCTAGATCGCCGCAACCTGTATAAACAACAAAAATAATACACAAAAAAACAAACTTTGATCCTGAAAGTTTCAACGCGGTAAATAGAATGAAAGCATGGAGGTAACGTAACGACACCAACTTCATATATCTGAATGCCAAGGCAGCACCCTTGTCAGAGGAATAAAACTCGCATCTAGGGCAATGCCCTAGAATGCGAAGAGCGAGCCCGCAGCATCTTCTGTTGGTCTGACTCTGTGGCTGTTTTGAGGTTTTGGACAATTATGTGATGGGCTTGGCAGGAAGCTTGAGGTTGGAAAAGGTGAACAATGGCGGGTCTGAAGCCAGGGCATGACCTCATGTCATTGTTAATGCATATGGCCGCTTGCTGAGCCGAAATAGAATGGAAATGCATGCTAAAATCACAGATCGTCCAATGTCATGTAACAACTGCCAATTTGTTTTCTACAAGTAATGCACAATAACATATCTTTCAGTGCCTGAGGTTTATAACAGGGAGACAAATATATTTCAGTTCTTAAAGTTATTAACAGGAAAACAATAAGTACATTTCAGTTATTTGGATGGCTAATGTTAATCCTGTAAATGAAATATAAAATTGCAACTCTTGATAGCAGCGGTAATCTGCTTCATTGCTCTTCACACCGGTACAAAATAAAGTTTCAAAATTCCAACAACGTTTTGTACATGAAACTAAAAATGCAACAGCTTATTACAAATTCATTAAGCAAGAAAACTACATTCACCATTTGAAACCTTTTAAGTCAAAATTGTACTGCAAGATGACTCTAAAAGCCTAAATGTATGTTGCCTTGTAGAAAATATTCCCACACAATGTCTAAAACTATTTTCTTTCCAGCGGAAACATCTCCCTTGCACATGAGTTGGTCTTAGGAAGACGCAAAGATTTAAATGGAGCTCCTTTTGGCAGGGGAAGGGCCTCCCTGGTCTTCCGTTTCATCTTTTTGGGGTGTGCAAGTGCATTATCTTCATGTTTCACTTGGACAGAATTAAGTTTAAGTCTAATTTGCAGGGGCTCATCATGGGCAGTTGGATAAAATTCCATGGATTATCTTCATGTTTCAAATGAAAAGTTAATATTGTGCAGACTGTATTTCTCTACAACATGAAACATTTGTCAATATCATATATCATAAACTACCAATATTAAATTTGCATTTGTGTAGTATAAATCTATTTCACAATTGTTATAAATCTAGATAGCAAATAAAATCAGAAAAAAAAAAATCACTCTCTAGTAAATTTTAAAAGGGCACTTTACAAAACTATACACCATTTCATATCATATTAAACATAAAATAGTCTCATTCAACTACAAGTATTTCTATAGTTGACCCTTTGACTCAACAATGACAATGACTAAACTCAGTAAGAAAGATGGAAAATTTATAACACCCACATTCTCTTAATTTATTTGAAGCATTCACCTATGAAGTCGTCATGGAATCAGTCCCTCTACAGAGACACATTTTACAAAGAGCAATAATCTGATCAGAGCTTAGTTTTCTCAGAATTTATCCTCTCTTCCTCAATGCTTTCGACAACTCAACGACAGACTGAACAAAAAATACAATATCAGATTTCCCTAAATGACCAACCTCAATGAGTTCATCATCAACTAGGTTTCCAGTCTTTTATAAATTTACTTATGAATCAATTTTTCAAGGTTTTATACAATCGCTAAAGTTAAGCGTGAACCATTTGTAACCAAAACAATGTCATATTTAATAAAATTGAATATAAAAATCAAGAAAAACATTTCTTCGACATCTCTTCCAACTGCGACATTGTTTCACATCAAACCATGCAAGGTAGCTACTATGGCTACAACGTAGCTCTTATTAATTGTACATTTTTCATTATATATATTATGTTTGCACATTTATTACATGTTTAATTGGATTATATTTCATTTATTTAAATTATATGTACTACTCATGTTGTTGCTTTTATTTTGTACTAAAATACTTATTATTAGTATCGAAGTATCAAAGGGATATTTTATGCATCATTTTCATCTAACTTTTAATTAGACCATGAGTTTTCAACGAATCAAATGTCGTTATTTTGTGTACATTGAAATATGTAAACCTTTTTCATAAGTAAGTTGTAATTTTTTTAACTCATGGAATATAATAATATTATTTTCTATCCATTGATCAGTTTAAATTTTCATATGTTATTATTACCTTCACATGAATCGAGGAAATCAAAGACAAAAAAATAAAAATAAATGACATGTGTATCCACAGAGTCATGTGAAATCATGCAAGTATTCAAATTGCAATAATGATATTTGATAGTATTAATTCTGCATCATAGTCATGGCTATGTATCCCTTGCCATTTCAAACTGCATAATAATTGAAATGGATTTTAGATTGTAGTTCGAGATTGTGAGGTTGGGTTCGTACTACTAGTTAATACTGAAATTACTACTAGTTATTTTAATCAATAAAGTGCCAAAGATGGAGTAGTTTTTTAGATAATGTGCAAGGCATAAAAATGTTCATTAAAATAAAATGTTGTGCATGTGCCTCCATGAATAACTTGTTAGTGTAGGATATTTATTATTCTATTGTAGACACTCTAAAACTGCACAGTTTTAGATATCAAAATGCCTTGGACCCCTAACCCGACCTTGAAGCTAGTTGACCACTCGATTGACTTAGCCCATTTATTAATTTGTTAACTTGAACCCCCTAGCCTAATTCTTCTAAAATTCATGCCTTTTTAACCCATTTTAATCTAGAACCTCGATCGTTGATGGTCAGCGTAATCATCAATGGTTAGCTTGACCATCGACAATCAGGTCTATAAGCTTGTTTTAAAGCTTTAAGGCATTACCAGCTGTACGAGATAAGTATGACACATTTAACAAATTTTATTTTGCTATGCAAATTGGCTTTAAAGCATCTTAATTAGAAACCTTCTCCTATATCCAATTAGTAACTTTCTCTTGCACATTTAGTAACTTTATCCTATAAAAGGAGAGAAGTAGGAGAAGAAAAAGGGATCCAAAAATCTAGCAATCCAGCATCCAAGCTATCTTGTGTACAGGTATCTAGCATCCCTCCAGAAAGCAAGCAATATCAATAGAGAGACAAACCTCTATCAAAATCATTTTCAAAGGCCAAAGTACTATCACTTTGGCCGAATTGCTTCAGCCTTCCACCATCAAGTTACAGGTATCTCATGCTTATTTCTTTGATTTATATTCCATTTTAACCCTCTACCTTATCAGACCCATCAGTATCTTATTTTCTACTCCCTAATCCATAATAGATCTTTGTTTTCCCAATTACCCAATCTGCAATCCTTTTCTGATCATTTCCAAAATTTTATAGGCAACTATCGATGACTACCTCAACTATCGATGATCACCCAACCATCAACGGTTGGCCCCAACCACTGATGGTCGCTATGGAAAAAAATAATAAGTTATTTTCACCCCCTTGACCCCAACTAAACCCTATTTTCTGTGTTCTTGCATGCTCATAGAGACCTTTTTTAATTTTTTCAACCTAACCCCAAACTATCTTACATAGGTATTGACCCACTTTTGTTATTTTAGTTATTTTATTTGAACAAGTATTTATTCTTTATTTCTTGCATAAATTTAATTTTATATTAATGAATGCAAATATCCCTTATTTTCATTTATATCAACTTAATTGTTATAAATAGTGGATTGACAGCCTCCTAGTAAGCTCGTGTTTCTCCGATTTAGCTCACACTAGGTAGTCCACTCAACCATCCATATAATTTTTTTTTTCTAGTATCTTTCTTATCTATAGGTTATTCCTTCCAAGCCAAAGAGGAGTTCCCATCATCATTTGGATCACGTGCACACTTTTATCAGTTATTTTTCTACACACCCTATTACTAGTTTCATTACTTACTTCCAAATTAAGAAATAAGTGAAAATTAATCTAAAATATTTTGGCATGCCTAGTGGAACCTAGCATCCCTTTTTCCTCCTTTATTATATGCTCATCAAATAAAATTTGAAATTTCTTTTGGGCTTAAAATAAATCTTTTGCATACATTGATTGCTTGTTTGTTTTAGTTCATCTAGTAACTTAAAGGCAAAATAATTAATCATAGTTTTCACTCTTGTTATCATACACTTATCCAAACCACATAACCAATCAACATATCAAAACATACTTGAGACAAGGTCCGACTAAGATTTCATCACCTAGTGATAAAGCTTACACTTTCCTAGCAATCCTACTTGGAGGTCATTACTAAGGAGAGAACTAACTCAGCGCTTTAGTTGAGTATAAACTCTGAAATTCAGTATATTTTGGCTAAGCACCCAAGACCCTTATCGATGCAATGTGTGAAGTGAGGGGGTAGGCCCCAATACCAAGCCATGTACTAAAGTTCAATATAGATTTCTCTTTTGAGCACCTAAACATAACTTGAAACCAACTTTAGATTTCCTCTTGAGTACCTGATCTACAAGCCAAATTTATTTTTCACACTTTCTAAGGCATAAGCCACAAGTAATTTAAAGATAACCCTAGGTTTTTAAATGCACTTTAGTGTATGTTTGATTTCTTTGAATTATTTTCTATTACTTGTTCTTTGTTTGAGGTGTGAGTTTCATCATTTTCTATTTCCTCTCATGGTCTTTACTAGAAAATAGCTCAGGAATCAAACCAACCAATAACCACCATCTTCTTCTTCCTCTATGGAGTATACTTCTGATGTTGAGGGTTCCCCTCATTTTTCTCCCACACCTACTAGGTTTCATATTGTTGTTGAGGATGATGCGGATTTCATAGCCTTCCTCAATAACAACCTCGTGGCTCTTTAACATTACCTTAACACCTTATCTAACCATACCTCTCTTGCTTTGGTTCCTTTTATGGATCCACCTTATGGTATGCACCCCCATCTTTTGGTAGGTACCACCTCAACCCAACCCATGATTACCCAAGCATCTTCTTCTTTCAATATCCCATCTAACACCACTCGCCAAACTCCATCCAACATCCCAACCAACAACCTAACACCTAGTACCTCAACCAATACCTCCAATAGTGGATCAAATTTGCATTTTGTTACCTATACTCATTTTGTTGTGGGAGTATCTTTGACCCCTAATACCATTCTCCTTAGTTCGACCAACCCACCAACTTCTACCCCACTTCATAATTTGGTACTTTCCATGCCTCAAACCCTCCCACCTATTAGCACTAGAATTACCACCCATCAACAACCAACTAGCACTTTCATACCCCCAACCCAATCTACGTCCATACCACCATCCACCAACCCAAACATACCTCTAACTCCACCCATATCAACCCCCCAACAAGTACCCATGACATCTTACCCATATCTTTCTAACCCACAAGGATACATAACACCTTCTACCCAATCATTTGTTCCAATAAACCCCTATATGGCACCATCCTAACCTCTTATGACCACTTACCAATATATGGCTTCTTCAGCAGCCTCTATCACTTATCCATACATTGATGCCATCCAACCTCAACAAAGTTTACCACCTCAGTATGTAGCTTCACAACCTCAAGTGGATTTGGTCTAAATGGTCATGGATAAAATGTTAAGGTGTGGAGCCTAAAAGCTTTACATATGAGCGCATTTGACAGTTTCGGGTTTACACAGTCACCGGTGTCGATCAGGTGTAGTTAAAGAAATGCCAGCGTCGGTAGGGGATCAGCCGACGTCGGTCACAGGCAAGCAGGCAAGAATCGGCATCGATTACCTGTGCATTCAGAGAGCTATTTTCGAGGACAGAACCGAGTGTTTGCATGATGAGTTTAAGTCTTAGTCTTAAGTTCATGTCTCTATTATTAGTAAGATTGTTTTTAGAGCCCTTGTTCGAGAGGCTTAATTGTTGGTTGTAAGTGCATGCTCAAGTCTCCTAATCCTATATGTAGAATTAGATCTTCTTAGCTTATTGTAGTAGTTCATTGTATGTGAATGTTGAAGAACAGTACAGAGTTGAATCATTCTAGGTTGTTGGAGTTGATTGTACTTGAGAGAGAGAGCTCTTGAGGGAAAGAGATCTAGTGAGAGATCTGTCCATCTAAGAGAGGTGTGGAAGAAAGAAGTTTCTTCAATTGTATTCCTTCTGTAAAGAGTTTAATACAAGTTTTTAGGGTGGTTTCTTGTATCTCTTGTTCTTTGCTATTATCTGATTCTAGTTGCTTATCTATCTGATTTAATTCCGCGTTTATTGATTTCACAAGTATAATCATATTGTTGGTTGATCCCCAACATAAAATGACTAATCTAGAGTCATCTATCTCTGGGTCTCATAACCTTTTATCCTATGATCAATTTTTTAATGAGCCCATTCATCCATTCTTCCCTATCTATGCTTATCCTCCTCAATGGGAATTACCTATTTTTTCCAAATTCTAAGGTAAGGAAGATCCCCAACAACATTTGAGAGTGTTTCATCATTCTTGTTATTTGATTGCATATGATGATGCTATCATCCTTCGTACCTTAACCCATGTCTTTATCAGGACCAACCCTTGATTGGTATATTGCTCTCACTAAGCACTCCATTTTTCATTCTCCTAACTGGCCCAAATATTTTTAGAGCACTTCTCAATAAATATATCTAAAAAGGTTTTTATTATCAACCTATATTCCATTAGGAAATTTGAGGATGAATCCATTGTTGTTTTCATAGCTAGATGGAGAGGTCTCATCAACCTTATTTCTCTTTACCCCAACCTGAGTTGATTGTTGAAATCTTCTCCCAGGGATGTGCTAAATATATTTCCCCCACTCTTCAAGTTCAAACTTTCATAACATTTGATGAGGCATTCACCATGGTACATAAACTTGAAAACTGAGCCATTGACAAAGGGAAATTGAAACTTCAGAATAAGAATCCTAGATTTAAACTCAATGACCCTTCCTTCACCAAAACTACCAACCAATCCGATACCCAAACCAAAGCATTGATAAACTCAGATGTCTTAAAACCTACCCCACCTCCAACTATCAACCAACCCCATCAAACCCATTCTTCCAACCCTTCCTATCAACAAAACTAAAACCAAAATCAAACTCCTCGAAAATAATATGCTCCCATAACAGAATATTATGAATTAGTTTTGGATAAATTACTCAAAGCCAACCTCATTCACCTTCCACCAATTAAACCACCCCAACAATTTGATGCCTCTTGTCCCATGCTTGGGTGGTATAATGAAAATGACCATTGTGCCTTTCACCAAGTTTTTGGACATGACATTAATAGATGAAATAATTTCAAAAGTCTTGTCCAAAGCTTAATTAATAGTGGAGAACTTGCATTTGATAATCCTAACACACTTCCTAATTAGTCCCTTGACATCTTCCACAAACCTTTTCCTAATCATGCTCCTTCTACCCATCACCATGACAGCCAACTAGAATCATCTCACTCTCATGAGGCACATACCATCAACATTATTACTAGTGATCCCATTAATGAGGAGACCATTACCCCAACTAATTCTTCTTCTATTTCATTTATGGAAGTAGTAGAGTCACTCCCTATTCCTTTGGATACCCAAACAAAGGAATCAACTTCCCTTCTCTCTTCACTTGATGAGACCTTAGCTCCATCTACCTCTCTTTTGATTGAAACACCAAAGGAGACAACCTTTTCTTTAAAAATTTCTTCTTCTTCCACTCCACCCATTGAAGTGGTAGAACCACCCTCCATTCCTTTAGATTCCCAAACAAAGGAATCAACTACCCTTCTCTCTTCACTTGATAAGACCTTAGCTCCATCTACCTCTCCTTTGATGGAAACACCAAAGGATACAACCTTTGCTTTAACTATTTCTTCTTCTTCCACTCCACCCATTGAAGTGGTAAAACTACCCTCCATGCCTTTGGAAACCCAAATAAAGGAAGCAACCACTTCCATTTCTTCACTTTAGGACATTACACCTACCTCCCCACTCATAGAAACATCCATTCCTTCTTTGAAAACCATCCAGCAAGAGAAAGTTACCTCATCTACCCAAACACTAATTTTAGAACCTCCCATCAAGAACAAGGGTGAAGGAGTCACCCCCTCTTCTCCACCTAAGGGCTTAATCTTTGAAAATAATGACCAAGGAACCAAACCCATCTACAAGCCATTTTCTAGACTAGTCTAAAGTTTAGAGTTCACTTGATCCAATACTCAAAAAATTTGATTGATAGATATTTCAAGAACATGAAAATAACATAGTAACAATGAATTCTCTGAGAAGAGATGTTTTATTACTCAAAATTTCAATACCACTATATGCTTATCTCTGGAAAGAGATGTTTGATTTTCATTTTAAGTTACATCTTAATTTATAAACATTTTAAAAGCATGAGGAGGATGTGAAAGGTCACCAATCTTGAGGGATATTAAGTGGTTCAACTTCCATGATTTAAAACAATACAAAATTTGAAGAATTACTATTTTTAGAAACTTACTATTTTTAGACTATAGGGCACTTATATTGGTTTTCAATAGTCAAAATCCATAGATCATAGTTCCATGCCATCTCACCACATTATTCTCATTCTTAGCTTTTCAATGGTTTAAATGGTGAGTGAATTGGAGCTACGATGCAAAATTTATGGCTCCTAGAATATCTATCATCAATTCGGGTAGAATCATCATCCAACTTATTGCCTAAATTGTTGACCAGATCATTCCTCCCTCCTTGAGAAGTAATGGTCCCCATTGTGTCAATATTCCTCATCAGGTGTGGCAGTTGTGTCTTAATTTGATTCTCTGTGAGCCACTCACCTTGGTGGCTAAGCTGGTCCCTTTTGACCACTCGATAAAGTGGAATAGAGCGTTCTCTTGTTGTCTTCATCTAGGCATCTGCAATCTAATCCTCCTCTACTGGAGACAAACTCTATGGATCAAGCTCATCAATGTCTATTTGTTATACTATAACTGAAGTGTCCAACAGAGGTGGATGATATGGTTTAAGGAGCTCCACATTGAATATTGGATGCAGACCAAGGTAGGCTGGTAGGTTCAACTCAAAAGCATTCTATCTAACTTTTTTGGTGATCGTGTAGGGACCATATCACAGAGGCTGAATTTTTTTGTGTGGGATTGGAAGTCATTCCTTTTGAAGCTACAACCAAACCTTATCACCCACAATAAAATGGTGTGAAATCCTATGTTTGTCATGGTGTTGCTTATACTTTTGATTCATCTTCTCCAAGATGTCATGAACTTACTGCTAGATGTGTTGCATTGGTTCAATGAAATTTGTTGCTTTTAATGCCTCAGATCTTCCATGAGGTGTGTATTCCATGGTGGAGAATGGAATGGCTATATCAATTGGTATAATAGGTTGGAACCCAAAGTATACTTGGAATGGATTGTGCTTGGTCAAGCTGTGCAAGGCCCAATTATATCCATGTTATATGAAAAGAAGCCCCTCATCCCATGTGTGTGGATGTTTGGAGTAATACATCTGAATCATGTGAATAATCAAGTGGTTCACCACCTTTGTCTAACCATCAGTCTATGGATGGAAGGCTATAGACTTCATCATCTTGGTATCCATCATCTTCCATAGAATGGACTAGAAGATGCTCATGAACCTGTTATCTCGATTTGAGACAATAGACTTGGGGAGACCAAAATGGAGCCATACATGACTAAAAATAGTTGAGCAGTTTCTTCAGTAGATATATTTTTGTTACAAAAAATCATGATAGCCACTTTTGAAAAATGATCAACTACAGAAAAAATAAAATCCTTGCCATGTTTTGAAGTGGGTAAACCTGAGAGAAAATCCATTGAAATAGATTCCTAGGGCCTGGTTGGTTCTGGTAATGGCATGTAAAATCCTTGATTCTTATTTGTTGGCTTGGATATCGCACATGGGGTACAAGATTTGAGATACCTTTCCACATCCTTTCACATATGGGGCCAGTAGAAGTGCTTTTGAAGAACTGCCAATATTTTTTCCACACCAAAGTGTCCAGCTATCATACTAAAATGTGCTTCCCATATAATCTTTTGTTGCTCTATAGCTGGAACATAGATGTGCCCCATATGATAGAAGACATTATCTTGCAAATAGAAATACCATTTTGAAGCACCTAATATGTATCAGTAAAGGTAGGATCTACTTCATACAGAGCATCCTAAGTGGTAGTCTCATGTCCACATAGGTCAAGAACTATTGTGATCATAGTAATTGGTGAGTGGCTCAGACAATATATGGTTGTATTTGAGCTCCCCTTTTTGTTTTTGATTATCAGATGGAATTGCTGAAGATATGTGGCCCACTTTTGGTGCCTCTCATTTCATAGTTTTCTCTATGTTGGGATGAATTCCAATGGTCTGTGATCAGTGTGGATGACCATATTTTTCCCCAAGATGTAGTGTTTCCATTATTTTTTGGCTTTAATAACATAGAGCTCCTTATCATATGTTGGATATTTCCTGACTATATCAGTGAAGGTTTCATTATGATATGCAACAAAATGGCCATATTACATGATGATAGCTCTCATGGCATATTCAGATGCATCTGTCATCAACTCAAAAGGTTGATGCAAATCTGGAAAGGCAAGAATAGGGGCTGAGAAAAGTCTATTCTTCAAATTCTCAAATGCTCTTTATTGTATTTCACCACACTAAAATGTAGCTTTAGCTCCTCCTTTAGTCACTTGGGTTAGTGACCAAGCAACATGTGAAAATCCAAGAATAAACCTACGATAAAAATTTGCAAGACCCAAGAAGCTGTGAAGTTCTGTGAGGGTCCTTAGTTTAAGCCATTCTCAAATAACCTAAATCTTTTTTGGATCAACATGGACCCCTTCCTCATTCACAACGTACCTGAGGTACTAAATTGTTTTCATCCTGAATGTGTATTTGTCAAGATTTGTATATAACTTATGCTCTCAAAGAGTTTGAAGCACCTTATGAACATGTTGCAGATGTTCCTCCCACATTCTATTGTAGATGAGTATGTCATCCAAGTAAATAACCATGAATGAGTTGGTGAAGGGTCACAGGATGTCATCTATCATCCTCATGAAGGTTGCAAGTGCATTAGATAAGCCAAAAGGCATAACTAACCATTCGAAGAGCCCCTCCTTAGATTTCAATGTAGTCTTCCAGACATTGATGGGAATTTGGTGATAGCCATATTTGAGATCAATTTTAGTGAAGAACTTTGCACTATGGAGTTGGTCCAATAGGTCATCAATCCTGGGGAGAGGGTAGCGATTCTTCACAGTGATTTTATTTAAGGATTGATAGTCAATGCAAAGCCTCCATGCTCTATATTTCTTTGGTGCCAGGATAATTAGGCTACCATAGGGTGAAGATCTTGGCTTGATGTGACCCTTTTGGATCAATTCTTGAATCTATTTTTTTTATCTCATCATTCTCTAAAACTGATCTATGATACACATGACTATTAGGCAAAGGTGATCTTGGGATCAAATAGATAGAATGCTTTACCTGGTAATGCACTGAAACTCCTATGGATGACTTGAATAAGTCATCATATTCTCATGTGATTTGTCCCATCTACTTTTGTTATTGTGTTGATTGTGTAGTTAGGATTGCAACATTAGCCTTCTTAGATTTCTATGGTTTGACCACCATGAGAACGAATTACTTTGTCTTCTCCACCAATCTCTTACATTGCTTGGAACTGATCAGGGAGATAGATGTGGGAGGTGGTAACTCTGGTACCCTATAGCACATGTGTTCCAAGAGTGAGGGTGATTCTTTTGGTTTATGATTCATAGATGTCATGTCGATCATAAATTAATGGCTAACCACGGAGTGCATCAAAAACATCTAGATTGACCACATCACACAAGACTTCATCTTGGAAAGGTTTTATTGCATATGAAAGAAGACACTAATGGGTGACACGGAGGTCTCTCCTTGGGCTCAACCATCCAATACCATATGGCTTTGGGTGTGGCTTCATGGATAGATTTAGACTTTTCATAATTTTAGTATAGATTAAATTATTTTGACTCCCACTATCAAGAATGAAATGCAAAGGCTTACCTTTCACCCATAATTTAGAGTGAAACAATCTTTCCTTGTCATCTCAACTTTCCTCATAGGTCTGTGATGAAGTGACAATGGTGTCAATCTTAGCAACTACAATCTCTTTTTCATCCTCTTTGACTGTAATTTGTGTATGAGATAGAGTAGTAGATGTCGAGTATTGTGACTTAGAAAGCAGTGACTTGATGGCTTGACTTTCTTCTTTGGAGTGAGTTCTAGTTTTATGGTAATTACACCATTTTCTAGCCTTCCCCTTCTGGGGTTTCTTATCTTGAAACTCTTCTTTTTTAAAAAAAATTTGGCCTTGTGCTTAACCTTCCTTGTAACTTTTCCATTTTGAAGGCTGACTCTTCATATTCTTTCTTCCATGCTTCTACTCAATCTTCACTGCGAACTTGTATGCCTCACCGAGGGTTTCCAAATTGAAGAGTTCTATTTCCCCCTGTATGTACCATTGTAGTCCACCATGATATTTGAGAGTATTATGTTTCTCACTTTCTTGGGTGCCTAATCTTGCAGATAGAGAATAAAAAATGTCTGTCTAATTTTGAACATATTGGTCCTTACCTTGGTGAAGTTGTTGCCACTATATGTACAAATCATCATATGCTCCAATGGGATACTATTCTTCTTTTACCACTTCCAAAAAATCATCCTAGGTAGGTTCGACCTTAAGGCTAATGTCATTTATACTAAACCTCTTTTTGTACACTTTCTACCAATTTTTCATAGGCAATGATGCTTTCAAAAGAGCAAAAATGATCTTTTCTCCATCGGTGAATTTATTTATAGAGAATTAAGAAGATAATTGATCCAACCAATTTTCTACTACATCAACACTGATTTTGCCTTCAAATGTAGGAATATGAAAATTCACCTGAACCTTGAAGGGTGTTAGGGCACTAAAAGGATGTTCCATAGATAAGGAGCCAAGAAGTGTAGATGAAGAGCCAAAATTTCCCATCAAAAGTTGTTCGATAATTTGGGAAAATTATTGCAACATCTATTATTATTTCCATTGGAGGGCTTCATTCACCATTTATTTGAAAGGATCGGATGTCTCGATGTCATCCACCATTTGAAGTCATTCAGAGTGAATAGGTGGATAGTTTGGAAGCTCTGTTATTTTCCACCCAAGCTTCTTGTAGCCTAACCTCATCTTCAAGATCATACACTCTCAAGACAAACCACTCTGATACCAATGATCCAAAACTCAAAACAAATTATTGATAGATATTTCAAGAACATGAAAATAACATAGTAATAATGAATTCTCTGAGAAGAGATATTTTATTACTCAAAATTACAATACCACTATATGCTTATCTCTGGGAAGAGATGTTTGATTTCTCTTTCAGGTTACATATTAATTTATACACATTTTGAAAGTAGGAGGAGGATGTGGAAGGTCACCAATCTTGAGGGATATTATGTGGTTTGACTTCCATGATTTAAAATAATATAGAATTCGAGGAATTACTATTTTTAGAAACTTACTATTTTAAGACTACATTACTAAAATTAAAATTTGAGGCACTTCCATTGATTTTTTGGTGGTGAAAATACATCAAGTGGAGATCTATGTCATCTCACTATGTTATACTCATTCTTAGCTTTCCAACGGTTCAAATGGTGAGTCAATTGGAGCTATGGTGCAAAAGTTATGGCTCCCAAAAGTTCCATCATCAATTGGGATAGAACCGTCACCCAAATTATCACCTAAATTGTGACTTGAATTATCCAATAGAGGTGGATTATATGGTTTAGGGAGATCTACATTGAATATTGGATGTAGACAAAGGTAGGCTGGTAGGTTCAACTCAAAAGCATATTCTCCATCTTTTCTGGTGATGGTGTAGGGACCATATCACAGAGGCCAAATTTTTTTATGTGGGCTTGTAAGTCATTCCTTCTGAAGCCACAACCAAACCTTATCACCCATATAAAAATGGTGTACAATCCTATGTTTGTCATGGTATTGCTTATACTTATGATTCATCTTCTCCAAGATGTCATGAACTTGCTGCTAGATGTGTTGCATTTGTTTAATGAACTTTGTTGCTTTTGTTGCCTAAGTTCTTTAATGAGGTGTATTCCATGGTAGAGAATGGAATGGATATATCAATTGGTGTCATGGGCAGGAATGAAAAGCATAATTAGAATATACTATGCTTGGTCAAGCTGTGTAGGGCTTGATTATATCCATCTTATATGAAAAGAAGCCCTTCATCCCATGTGCATGGATATTTGGAGTGATACATCCAAATCATGTGAACAATCAAATGGTTCACCACCTATATCTGACCATCAATCTATGGATGGAAGGCTACAAACTTCATCAGCTTAGTATCCATCATCTTCCATAGAGTGGACTAGAATATGCTTATGAACCTGCTATCTCGATCTGAGACAATGGATTTGGGGAGACCAAAATGGAGCCATACATGACTAAAATATAGTTGAGTAGTTTCTTCAGTAGATATATTTTTCTTACAAGCAATCATGATAGCCATTTTTGAAAAATGATTAACTATAACAAAAATACAATCCTTGCCATGTGTTGAAGTGGGTAAACCTGAGAGAAAATCCATTGAGAGATTCCTAAGGCCTGGTTGGTTCTGGAAATGGCATGTACAATCCTTGTTTCTTATTTGTTAGCTTGGCTATCACACATGGGGTGTAAGATTTGAGATACCTTTCAACATCCTTTTGCATATGGGGCTAGTAGAATTATTTTTGAAGAACTGCCAATGTCTTTTCTACACCAAATTATCTAGTTGTCTTACTAAATGTGCTTCCCATATCACCTTTTGTTGCTCTGTATCTGGAACACAGATGTACCCCATATGATAGAGGAAATTATCTTACAAATAGAAATAAAAAACATGTTTACCTTTTTGAAGCACCTGATATGTATCAACAAAAGTAGGATCTGCTTCATATAGATCACCCCAAGTGGCCATCTCATGTTCGCATAGTTCAAGAACTATTGTGAGTGAAGTAACTAGTAGGTGGCTCAGACAATCTATAACTGTATTTGAGCTCCCCTTTTTATGTTTGATATCAGATGGAATTGATGAAGATGTGTGGCCCACTTTTGGTGCCTCTCATTTCATAGTTTGCTCTGTGTCTGGATGAATTCCAATGGTCTGTGGGTAGTTTGGATGACTGCCTCTTTCCCCAAGATGTAGTGTTTCCATTATTTTCAGGATTGCACAATAGCATAAATCTCCTTATCATAAGTCAGATATTTCCTGACTATATTAGTGAAGGTTTCACTATGATATGTAACAAGATGGCCATGTTGCATGATGATAGCTCCCATGGCATATTCAGATGCATCTATCATCAAATCAAAATGTTGATGCAAATCTAGCAAGGAAAGAATAAGGGTTGAGCAAAGTCTATTATTCAAATTCTTAAATGCCTTTTGTTGTATTTCACCTCACTGAAATGTAGCTTTAGTTCCTCCTTTAGTCACTTGGGCTAGTGACCAAGCAACATGTGAAAATCCATGAACAAACCTGCGACAAAAATTTTCAAGACCCAAGAAGTTGTGAAGTTATGTGAGGGTCCTTGGTGTAAGCCATTATAGAATAACCTAAATCTTTTCTAGATCAACATGGACCCCTTCCTCATTCACAACATACTTGAGGTACTAATTTTTTTTCATCCTAAATGTGCATTTGTCAAGATTTGCATAAAACTTATGCTCTTAAAGAGTTTGAAGTACCTTATAAACATGTTGCAGATGTTTCTCCCATGTTCTATTGTAGATGAGTATGTCATCTAGGTAGAAAACCATAAATGAGTTGGTGAAGGGTCATAGGATGTCATCCATCATCCTCATGGAGGTTGCAAGTGTGTTAGTTAAGCCAAAAGGCATAACAAACCATTCAAAGATTCCCTCTTTGGATTTGAATGTAGTCTTCCAGACATTGGTGGGATCAATGGCATTTTGGTGATATCTATATTTGAGATCAATTTTGGTGAATAACTTCACACCATGGAGTTGGTCCAACAGGTCATCAATCTTGGGGAGGGAGTGGCGATTCTTGACAGTGATTTTATTCAGGGCTCGATAGTCAATACAAAGCCTCAATTTTCCATCTTTCTTTGGTTTAAGGATAATTAGGCTGCCATAGGGTGAAGATCTTGGCCTAATGTGACCCTTTTGGATCAATTCTTGAATCTATCTTTTTATCTCATCATTCTCCAAAATTGATCTATGATACACAAGATTGTTAGGCAAAGGTGATCTTGGGATCAAATCGATAGAATTTTTTACCTATCAATGTAGTAGAAATCCTGTGGGTGACTTGAATAAGTCATCATATTCTCCTATGATTTATCCCATCTAATTTTGTTGTTGTGTTGATTGTGTAGTTAGGACTACAACATTGGCCTTCTTGGATTTCTATGGTTTGACCACCATGAGAATGAATTACTTTCTCTTCTCCACCAATCTCTTACATTGCTTGGCATTGATCAGGGAGACAAATGTGGGAGGTGGTACCTATGGTACCTTGTAGAATCACATTCCAAGAGTGAGTGTGATTCTTTAGGTTCATGATTCATAGATGCCATGTTGATCATACATGAATGACTAACCAAGGAGTACATCATAAACATCTAGATTGACCACATCACACAAGACTTCATCTTGGAAAGGTTTTATTGCATATGAAAGAAGACACTGATGGGTGACACAGAGTTATCTCCTTAGGCTTAACCATACAGTACTATATGGCTTTGGGTGTGGATTCATGGATAGATTTAGACATTTCAAAACTTTAGCAAAGATTAAATTCTTTTGACTGCCACTATCAAGAATGAAATGCAGAGGCTTACCTTTTACCCGTAATTTGGAGTAAAACAATCTTTCCTTGTCATCTGGGCTTTGCTTATAGATCTGTGATGAAATGATGATGATGTCAGGCTCAACATCTACAATCTCTTTTTCATTCTCTTCGACTATAGGTTATGTATGAGACAGAGTATTAGATGTTGAGTATTGTGACTCAGAAAGTAGCAACTTGATGGCCCGACATTCTTCTTTAGATTGAGTTTTAGGTTTTTGGTAATCACACCATTTTCTAGCATTTCCCTTCTAGGGTTTCTTATCTTAAAACTCCTTTTGCTTCCAATTTTGGCCTCGTGCTTAACCTTCCTTATCACTTTTCTATTTTGAAGGCTGACTCTTCGTATTCTTTCTTCCATGCTCCTACTCAATCTTCACTATGAACTTATATGCCTCACCTAGGGTTTCCAAATTAAAGAGTTCCATTTCCCCCCATATGTACCATTTTAGTCCACCATGATATTTGAGAGTCTTATGTTTCTCACTTTCTTGGATGCCCAATCTTGTCGATAGAGAATGAAAAATGTCTATGTAATCTTGAACAGATTGGTCCTTACCTTGGTGAAGTTATTATCACTATATGTACAGATCGTCATATGCTCCAATGGGATAGTATTCTTCCTTTACCACTTCCACAAAATCATCCTAGGTAGGTTCCACCTCAAGGCCAATGGCATCTTTACTGAACCTCTTTTTGTACACTTCCCACCAATTTTTCATAGGCAATGATGCTTTCAAAAGAGCAAAAGTGATATTTTCTCCATCGATGAATTTATTTATAGAGAAGTAGGAAGACAATTGATCCAACCAATTTTCTACTGCATCAACATTGATTTTGCATTCAACTATAGGAATATCAAAATTCACCTGAACCTTGAAGGGTATTTGGGCACTAAAAGGATGTTCCATGGATGAGGAGCCAAGAAGTGTAGATGAAGAGCCAGAATTTCCCATCAGGAGTTGTTAGATAATCTAGGAAAATTGTTGCAACATCTGTGTTTATTACCATTGGAGGACTTCATTCACCATTTCCTTGAAAGGATTAGATGTCTCAGTGTTGTCTACCATTTGAATTCATTTGGAGTGAATAGGTGGATAGTTTTGAAGCTCTGTTATTTTCCACCCAAGATTCTTGTAGTCTGACCTCATCTTTGAGATCATACACTCTCAAGACAAATCACTCTGATACCACTGATCCAAAACTTAGAAATGTTGATTGATATATATTTCAAGAACATGAAAATAATAGAGTAACAATGAATTCTCTGAGAAGAGATGTTTTATTACTCAAATTTGCAATACCACTATATACTTATCTCTAGGAAGAAATGTTTGATTTACATTTATAATTACATCTTCATTTATACACATTTTGAAAGCAAGAGGAGGATGTGGAAGGTCACCAATATTGAGGGAGATTAATTGGTTTGACTTCCATGATTTAAAACAATATAGAATTCAAGGAATTACTATTTTTAGAAACTTACTATTTTTAGACTGCTCTACTAAGATTAAAATTTGGGGCACTTCCATTGGGTTTTTAGGGGTAAAAATCCCTCGAGTAGATATATATGCCATCTCACCACATTCTCCTCATTCTTATCTTTCCAATGGTTCAAATGGTGAGTCAATTGGAGCTACGATGTAAAAGTTATGGCTCCCAAATGTTCCATCATCAACTGGGGTAGAACCATCACCTGAATTATCACTTGAATTGTTGCCTAGATCATCACTTATGAACCCAACTTTGATAGAGCCACCTTTTGGCATCATATTGGGCTCCTTACCAAAACAAATGTGAATCATCAACCTCCCTTGAATCCACCCTTAAATCCATTATTACCACCCCATCAAAAACTTCTTCTTCTAAAACCATAAGTAAACCATCCCAACCACATCTCATTAGAATTACCAAATCATCTCATACCTCTCTTACCAAACCAATCAAGAATCTAGGAATCCCTCCCACACCTAGTCAAACTTACCCCACTTTGAAGTTAGAATTAACACCATCTAGTCCACTAAAAAATCCCCCAACCAAACCAATTAAGAACATATAATTTCTCAAACCGCAACCCAAAACTAGACCCATACCACCTCCTTTCCACTTACCTTATATTTTAGGAACCCATCCTTCTACTATCCTAATTACCTATTCTTCCTATAGTAAACCATCCTCCTTTTCTCTATCTACACCTACCCCTACCAAACCTTCTAGTTCTCCTTCATTCTTAACTAATCTATCTACCTCTACTTTCCCATCTATAACCATCCCCTCATCATCCAAATCTTCCACTTTCAAGTCATTTACCCCAAAATCAACCATAACTAAGCAATCCTAACCATCAACTAAAACCATTCCACCACCTACAACTTCTAAGTTTAAAACTACTTCTAAGAATGCTCCCACCCCTAAAACTATAAACCCATCACCTCCAACACCTTTGAATGAATCTCATTCAACCATCCTATAAAGGTTGATACAAACTTATTTCATTAACTTACCACCTATCAAACCATTCTACCTTTCTAATACCAAACCCTCTTGGTTCAATGATAACTTGATCTGTTCATACCATAGGGAACCAAGACATGACACAAAGAACTACAAAACTCTCCAAGAACTTGTTCATAGCCTACATGATGAGAATGATATATTATCAGATTAACCCCTTTTACCGCCATTACCAATCTGATCCAGACAACAATTTAGGCAACAATTCGGGTGATGGGTCCACCCCAATTGATGACAGAACTTCTGGGAGCCATAACTTTTGCACCGTAGCTCCAATTGACTCGTCATTTGAACCATTGGAAATATAATTATGAGGGGAACATCATGAGATATAATGGATATTTTCTCAATGAATTTTGACCCCCTAAAACCCAATGGAAGTTCCCCAAATTTCAATTTTAGTAGTGTAGTCTAAAAATAGTAAGTTTCTAAAAATAGTAATTCCTCAAATTTTGTATTGTTTTATATCATGGAAGTCAAACCAATTCATCTCACTCGAGATTGGTGACCTTCCACATCCTCCCCACACGTTCAAAACATGTATAAATGAATATGTAACCCGAAATGGAGAGGGGTCATCTTTTCTCAAAGATAGGCATGTGTTTGGGTTTGTAAATTTGATCAATAAAACATCTCTTCTTAGAGATAACATTATTTGAATTATGTTGTCCTTGTTTATTAAATTATCTTTCAACTAAATCTTTCAAGTTTTGGATCACAATCCAACCATCAAATCAACTTATCCAACATTTACCTACTCCTTTGCTCTTACCCAAGAGTGAGGAGGAACCAAAGCAACCATCAAACCTGAAAAATCCCCTGTCCACATTCTTCATATGGTTACCTTATCATGAGCACAATAGTAGGATAAAGGAAAAGCCAAATTATCCATTATTTGGACATACCATTCAACCCCTCAACATTCTAACCAAACCCAAACACCTTCAACTTCACCTATGCTACCACCAAATCCCAAAGTATCCATTTTGGGACCCTTTCCCTCTAACCCATCTAAATCTATCTAGTATATCATATTGAAACAACTTCACCTGACACCGGTAAAAATAAGCCTATATGAATATTTCAACACCTCACCACATCATCTTCAGGTAATGATAGAGGCTCTACAATCTATATAGGTTCAACCAGATGATCCGCAACCTCTTGCACCTTTGTTGGAGCCCACTAACTTTCTACCCTCATCACCTTTTAATATTATGAAGTACCACCCGCTTATCTTGAGGATACTAATCCTCCCCTCTTTATTACCACATACATCAATCACACCCACATCAAAAAGGTAATGATTGATAAAGGGGCTAACATCAACATTATCTCCTCCCATGCTTATGACCAATTTCAACTACCCAAAAACATCATATCAGAAAGCACAGTGGTTCTCTGCTCCTTCAATGATACCATGGACACAACTTTGGGAATATTTGTCCTTCATATACACTTGGGACCTCACACCATTCCTAAACTATTTTATGTTATAGAGGGCAAATTACAATAAAATATTTTACTCGGATGCCCTTGGATCCATGCCATGAGTTGTGTCCCTTAAACCTTGCATCGATGTGTCAAATTTGAGCATAAAGGTCAAGTTATTACCATCAAAGTTAAGCCTAGTCTATTTTCCTCTTGTAATATGAGACATTGGCTTAGCGATGTTCTTATTCCTCCTTCATGCACCTCACCATAAACTAATAATAACACCATCTCATTGCCAATGAAAACCACCAACACTCCCATCCACAATAGTGATGAAGCTTCATCTACTTCATCTATCCTTTCTTCCCAAATTCTTGTAGAGGACCCTTTGGAATCCATGTTCCAACATCTCTCATTTAGGGGATATCATCTTTTAGCGTTGGATGCTTTCCCTACTATGCAAGAGTATGGGAACCTTAAACATTACCTCCTACAATCCCAACATCAAAACCATCATCCCTTTTGGGCTCCCAAATAATCAAACAAATTTTATCTATGGGGTACTTGATCAACCACTTCTCATTCCCTCCACTACTTCATCCATCCAACCATTCACCTCCAACTTCTCTTAACTCAATAAAATGGCCTTTACCAAAGCTTACCTTTAAAGGTGTGCTTAGAAGGGGTTTGGACTTCACCTTTATGAATAGGGATCTCATGAGCTACCCATAATCAAAATGGAAAAACCACATGAGTTTTTTGGCCTTGGGTTCATACCACCAGAAGAACCCACCTCACCAAAACCCATCACCACCATCAATGATGAGGATGTTCCATCTTCACCAACCTTATCTCCCTCAAAATCTAAGGACCTTGATATCATCCCATCTAATTTTTTTTTATAAATATCATTAGTTTAGGCCCCCTGACCTATCAAGAGGATGATTAAACTAAAACCCTTCCTCTCATTCATCTTGAAATGATAGAGTGAGATTCTCATACCATCAACACCATCTAGCATCAGGATGATGATTCCATTCTCACTACCTCAGTGCAAGGGATTCTTCTATTCATAAATCCTTTTCTCTTAATAATTAAACCATGCTAAATGAATCTACTATCGACATCAACTTGGGTACTCAGGATAACCCCCACATTATTAAGATCAGCCAATCCTTAAAATCCATGGAGAAAAAATATTACCCATCTTTCTTTCATGACCATAGCATATCCTTTGCTTGGTCCTATTATGATATGCCTAGAACTGACCCTTCCATTGCCTTCCACAACATTTTCACCCATCTTAAGGTTAAGCTAGTGCAGCAAAATGTTCATAAGATACATCCTCACATCACCCTTCTAGTCAAAGAAGAACTCCAATGTCTCTTATCTATTGACTTCATTCAACACATTGAATATCCATAATGGGTTTCTAACATCATTCCCATCACCAAACCCATAGGAGGACTTCACCTTTGCATTGAATTTCATGACCTCAATCTTGATTGCCCAAAGGATGATTTTTTTTGCCAAACATCAACCAACTTATTGAGCTTACAACCAGCCATGAAATGTTATCTCTCATGGATGACTTTTTAGGAAATAATCATATCTTGATTGCCCATAAATCTTAGCATAAAACTTCATTTATCATCCCATGTGGGACCTTCTACTATAGGTTCATGCCTTTTGGTCTGAATAATAATTGAGCAACCTATCAACATACCATGACCTACATTTTTCATGATCTCATCCATAAAATTATACAGGACTATATGGATGATCTCCTTGGGAAATCTAAATATCACAAGGATCACATAGTTATTCTCATAATCATCTTCGATCGACTAATCCATTATCATGTTAGGCTCAACTCCAAGAAATGTATTTTTAGGTTCTTATCAGGAAAACTTGTAGGTTTTATCATCTCTTTTTGATTAATTGAAATAGACCCTACCAAAATTAGAGAAATATTGGAGATGCCTCCTCCTACTAACCTTAATCAACTCCATATCCTATAGGGGAATATCTAATCCATCCATTGTTTCATCTTCCAATTATCATATAGATATCAACCCCTTCACCATCTCCTCAAGAAGGACACCTCTTTTAAGTGGACCATAGACTATCAATAAGCCTTTAATTCAATCAAGAAGTACCTTCTCTTTCCACCTGTCCTCATCCCTCCTAAATAATATCATCCCTTCTACCTTTGTATATCCACCATAGCCCATTCCTTAGGGTAAATGTTCACTCATCATGATGAACATAATAAAGAGTAAGCCATCTACTACATTAGCTATAAACTTATAGAATATGAGACTCGATATACCCATCTTGATAAAATTTGCCTCACCTTAGTCTTTTTGGCTTCCAAAATTCATCATTGCCTCCTTAACCATAAAACCTATGTCATTACTAATACTAACCCACTCAAATACTTGCACTCTAAACCATGCCAAAACTAGTGTATGATTAAGTGGCTCATTCTCCTGGATGAGTTTGATCTTGAGTTCCTTCAATAGAAGTCCATTAAGGCTCAATTCATCATTGACCAATTAGTCAAAGCTCCTCTACTAGACAAACAACTACTTCCTCTTGCATTTCTAGACAAGTCCATTGCAACTCTTTCTCAAGAGGAACCCACCTACCAAATGACCATGCTTTTTGATGGATTAAAATGACAAGATGGTGGGTGTGCCAAAGTTATTGTCATTCCTCTTAATGGTTAACCTCTTCCCCTTTCATTTAAACTTAACTTTGAATGCACCAATAATGTGGTTGAGTACGAAGTCCTAGTCATAGGCTACCAAATCACTCTAGCCTTGAGAGTAAAAATTATTAGTATCTTTGGTGATTCCCAATATGTGATCAACCAGGTCAATAGATCCTACCAATGTAAAAATTATGTCTTATTGAAGTGAAAACAACTCGTAGACATACTCTTAGCATCATTTGATCATTACCTTATCCAGTCAGTTTCTCACCCTACCATCAAATTTGTAGATACTATGGCTTCCCTTATTTCCCAAATCCCATTGTAACCTACTAAATCTAACCTATTTTTCACCATCCATCAGTTGATCACAACTTCATATATCATTTCTAACCTTCCCACCATTTTTAGTGTGGAAGCATCTCCTTCTGACCTTTGATACGACTAAACTTTTAACTAGCTTAACCTTGGCATTATTCTTCCCAACCTTTCAAAGAATTATCTAAGAGATTTTGTTCAATGTATATCTCGTTACACCATACTATGGGGAATCCTTTACAAACATTGCTTTGATGGCCTTATTCTCCATTTCCTTAATAGTCATGAGGCCTCCCACACTATCAAGGAAACACATGACATAATCTTTGGGGGACACTTTAGTGGGTTAGCTATCACTAAACATATCCTTCACCTTGGATATTATTGGCCTACCCTCAATCAAGATTGTTGTGATTATATAAATAAGTGTGTCAAATGTCAATAACATGCTAACTTACATCATGCACCTTCCCATGGCCTTTGATTATCCAAAGACTACTGGCCCTTCTCACAATGGGGTCTCAATCTAATTGGGGAAATCAACCCTCATTATTCACAATGACACCAATATATCATTACCACCATTGAATATTTCAAAAAATAGGTAGAAGACATTCCTTTATCTCAACCAAAGCTAAAAAAATCATCAATTTCATCAATCATCATATCGTATACCACTTTGGTATTCCCCATAAGATCATCACTGATAATGGCAAATATTTTAAAAACATGCAAGTCCAAGCTTTTTATGATGATTTTGGCATCAAGTTAAGATTTTCTTCACCCTATCATCCACAAGCAAATCGATAGGTAGAAGCCTCCAACAAAATCTTCAACAAGATGTTAACCAAAGTAGTAAGTGCTTGAAGTCAGCATTTGCACATCCCCTTCATTTTATGGGCCTATCACACTAGAATTTGAGCCTCTATGGGTGATACCCCTTTCTCTCTCATTTTTGGAGCTGAGGCAGTCTTGCCTCTCAAAGTCTAGATTCCCTCTCTTTGCATATCTTTACATGAAATTATATTTTAGAGTGAATATCATTAGGAATGTCTAACACATCTTGAGTTTTTTTATGAACATCGCCTCACTGCCCTTACTCATCTTTATGTTTATTAATAACAAATCAAGAATGTATATAACAAACACCTGAAAGAGTGATAATTAAATATCAGAGACATCATCCTTAAGGAAAACCAACATGTAACTAATATGGAGAAAATCAAGAAGGGAAAGTTTTCTTTTAATTGATTTGGACCATACATCATAACCCATATGTATAGATCAGGAGCTTATTGTTTGTCTTCTCTCAAAGGCAAACCAGAACCTAAGATTCTCAATGCTTCACATATATATCCTTTATAATGTTAAAACAAGGATAAAACTCACCTTTGTGTCTAACTTAAGCTCATCCCTTGGTTTACGATACTTTTACCTTCATCTACCTATCCCTATTCCTCTTGGGAATAATTGATTACAACACATGACCATGTGATTATTTATCATAGTTATATCCTAATCCTAAGCATGCATACCATGGATCTATCAATGGCATGGTTCTCATGGATACCTTTCATCTCTAATTGGATGGAATCCCATGGTCAATTTTCTCTCAACCCCCTTTCCCTCAACTATCATTAACCTTTTGTGCTAAAAGTTTTGTCTCTATAAAAGTAGACCTATAAACCCAAATAGACTTGCCCATGTCTCAACCTAGCTTTTAAAATCAAATTGGGATACCAAAATCTCACTTGGGTCCATATATCTATCATTTTAGACTGATCCCTTGAAGGATGGATGCCAAACAACACTGGTTAAAATGTAGATTGCTCCCTTGAAGAACAAACACAACATACAAAAAAACTCCAAACTTAGACCATTCCCTTGAAGGATGGCTAAGACAATTTTGACAAAATAATCATTTGAAGCTTCCCACATCAATCCGCTTCACCCCTTTTATCAAAAACAACAAAATATGAAAAGAGGGGGGGGGGGGGGGGGGGGGGGGGGGAGTATATCAAAAATCAAAGCAAGCTATCCTAAAAGGGCTGTAATCAAATCTTTAATATATATTTAGTAGACTTCCTACATCAATTAGTCTACACTTTGTATTAAGACATGGACTTGTCTATTAAATTTCTTAGGTCAGCTATAGAAGGGGCCATCTAACCCATGTCAGATTATTGTATCACCCATTTCCCTTCAAAATTACCTATTCCTAACTTTCCCCTTTATACCCTCTAAAAATCAAGGGATTCTAAACTTACTTGACATAATGTGATCAAGTTACCATCTTTTCACTCAAAGCATTCTAATGCAAAGCATTTAAAAGACTTATTTTCATTAATCCAATCCAAATTTGGTTTCATTAGGCCCTTTTCAATGAACACATCATGCCTTTTTCTTACCCTTCATTCATTAGTTCATGTGGACATATGTCTCATGATTCTCCTCTCTTTCCTACATTTTATGGGTTATCTACACCTACTTTATGTGCTTTCATTCTATCCATATCATAAAGATTCCAAAGCATCATTTTCATCACAACACTAATCCATATGCTTCCCTACATTATGATCCATATCCCATCTTTGCACCCAAACATCAAATGTATCATAAACCACATCATCAAAATAAACACTCAAAACCATCCTATCTATAACCATGAACAAACAAATCATCCCCCATATATACACAAAACATCACCTAACACTATCAACATATGAAATTCAAACGTCTAAACATAAGAAACATTTTAATTATGTTATTTCACCATCCATAATCTATACCAATCAAAACATCTTACCTAACGATACACAAGACAACACATATTGTCTATCCTCATTTATATCTCATCTCATAACTAATAAGGCATGGGCATCCTACCATTCATAAACCTTAAAATACACATCATACACAATCATAAATATCAAAACTCATGAGATAACCACATATCCATAATAATATCCATAAGTCATATTGTGTTAACAAAACCACATAAACCATATCATATGCATCATATCATCATTATGAACTAATAACCATGTCATATGTATAAACAATGTCATCATTCTTTTTACTATCAAAATATATACATCAAATAGACTATCTAGAACATAAGTCACCATAATCATATATACATCTATCTCATATCCATAATCACATCATGAACCATATCATTCTATAACCGAACTCACATCTTTGATCATATATACATCATATCCATCCAATGAAAAAATAATGTACATCTATGAGAAGCATCAAATAAATTCAATAAAATCAATCATCCCATATCTAAAATCATACATACTTAAGCTCATGTTCATCACCTATACAACAACGTCATCAAAGCATCATAATGAACCAAATGTGAACAAATAATAAGTAATCTACATATCCTCTCATAAGTAAAGGTTCGCATATAATCATCGTCATTAGCATCATCATGATAATACATCAATACATAATCAATACACATCATAAAAATATATAAACACCAAAATATAGTCATCATGTCATATGTCAACATATCATCAATATAATCAAATGTTAATAATACAATCAAAATAACCAACATATAATCATCTTATACATCAATAAGGAACTACATGTCATAATATATCCATGTCTTTATCACTCATATACATCTCATGTCATCGACACACATACCAATATCAAAATCAAAATCATATACATCATATAATCTCATCTATCAAGCCCCTAAGGCACCACTCCCAATGGCTCCATCTACACCTGCACCTGCAATACCATCTGGTGGTGGTCCCCCTAATACCCCTTCCTACCCTACTATCGAGGCCCACTATTTTGGGGTAGCTATAGATGGACCCCCTACCAAGCTATACCTATAATCTCCATATTGCATCTCCAATGGTAACTAAGATAGCACTATAGCCTCATAATATCACAGCTCCTTGATGGTGGATAGGTACCATGTCCTCATAACTATGTCAAGTGGTCTTCTTGTTATTTTTGTAGTTGTTCCTACCTTCTATCTCAATGAATCTCTCCCCTGAGTCACTAACCTAAGAGAGTTATTCTCTTAATCATGTTTGCTATCCAAAGTCACAACCTACCCCTTTGAGGTGACAATCTGTGCTTGTAAAGCAGCCACCTATCCTTATGATATAGTGATTTGGGCACCTTACACCAGTACCCAAGCAAGATCTAACACCTTACACTAGTACCCTAGCAAGATCTACATCCATAATCTATTGACCATCGTCACCCCATCTAAAGTTAGCTACTACATATCTATCCTGGTACTAAGCTACATACCCATTTCCAACACCAACATCATTTATGGGAGTTCTAGCTGGTAACTCCACCTGGTCCAATATGACATCTTATGGCTACAACTCTAGGAGTAACAACTTGACATCCTCCCTTTTGTATCGAGAGAAATATGGTGGGATCCCCTGCACTAGTCCAAACTATCTTCATACTCAGTCAAATAGGATAACATATGTCTCTCCATCCTACCTCCCATAGATCTAGTGCTAGATCTATAGTGATAATATGCGGTAGTTGTACCCTACCCAACTTATCCAGCTCACATAGGGCCTCCACACTACATCACCTACCACCAAACCATCCAAAACACCTATGAACCACTCTATATCCCTAACACCACCACTATCCCCTTTTAATGCATAATCCCTTCTACATTTTATAAAGCCAACCATTTAGTAAATTGACACATAACCATCCCAAGGTAGTTTTAATTGTCTTAACAATCAAATGGGCTTATACACCTAGGAATAAATCATGAACCCAATATTAATCCCATACTACCTATGTGCTCAAAAGGCATATATCTCCCTATAGATATGTACTAATAACATAGGGACCCAATCAAACACAGTTTTCCCTAGTAACATCTTTACTAGTACTCCTAATAGTAGACATGGAAATTGAATGTTGTTCAAATATGGTAGTGTGAATCAAGACACCCCCATCATCATCTTAGTTAATAAGCATTTGTCCCCTAAGGCCCTCTAGTATAAGGGCCTCTAACAAGCCCCATTGGCATGATATCTAGCCTAAACCTGATTTACTATGTATATTAGGTCCATAAAATAATCTCTCTCATCACCCTCTATATGATATATCATCTCCCCCTGAATGGATAGCCATGTGATACACTAAATATGATCTAAGAAGATCATCATCTCTCTTGTTGGTAGCAAGAAAGTGTTTGTGTCTAGGTCCCATCTCTCGATGAGAGCCACGACAATAGTTGCATCACATAGTAGGTGCTGGTAGTGTCTCATGGCCCTTAAGCCCACCTCCTCCATATGACTCCACTCAACATCTATCATCCCATCTCAAACCTCAATAAATATCCTAGGGACTCAATCCTTCATCTAGATCTGGTCATGGGCCTATGATAAAACAACATTAGCATGCCTATTTCATTGTCAAATTCAAGTTCACTATCAATATGCACTCATATTTTTCAATATATTTCAAATCTAACCCACTACATCTACCCTATTACCTCTAGTGATCAATAAAACCTATACTTATATACCTAACACCCCAATACACCCTTTTAAAACACCTAAAAGTTTTTAGTCACTCTACCCATCGACCCCTCATCCTATTTAACTTGTGTTTGACCTTTTACACACCACCCCTATCAGTACCTATTCAAATTTCTAACCAATTCATGCACATTTTAACTACACACTTTCACATCTTCTTACCTATCTTTTTACAAACTTTATAACACCTTTTTACACTGCTTATACCTTATTCCCACTTTACACACCTTATAAATTTACCACTTTAAAATCTTTTCAAATTATCAAACATTTTACAACCATAAGACATAACCTAACTTTAACAAACTTTCAAAACATTAGCAACCCCTACCATTTACCATTTTACAAACTTGAAAACTTTACAAACCCTTCACATAACTTTACTAACTTCAAACACAATGTCCCCAAAATCCCCTTCTAACACCACTTTCCTTCAACCACTAACAATTCTTTGAACCATTGATGGTCCCTAGGGACCCTTTTTCCCCTAGGTTTGACCATCAATGGTCAAGTAAAACCATTGACGATAACTATGTGTGACCTTTGGTGGTGTGACCCTCGAAACCTAAACCTCCTAAACATCCTCAACACATCCCAACTTCAACATTTCCTTCCATAAACTTATCTTGAAACCCTATTCCAACTCCACACACCCTAAACCTATCACTTTCCCCCTTAATTTGCCCAAACTCCACATAAACTTAACCTAGGGCATCAATTTCTAAGATTAGTTAAAAACACTACCCTAATCCCTATCATTCATAGACATTCATTTACCACTTCCACATCAAAAAACTTACACTATCCTATCAAATTTAAGGCATAATCTACTGTTATGCCTATTCTTTTTATACCCCTCCAAAAATCTGAAAGAAACGATATTTTTCACTCATAGAGATGACTCAGTCATAAAACTAAAACATGTGTCATGAACCTAGTCAGTTAGTACTATTTTAGATTCAAATTTTCGATAATAAATTGATAATGAAAGGTTGATTGAATTTGTATTTATGTTTTAAAGTGGTTTCAAAAAGCATGAAGGGATTTAATGAATAAAATATTGCAAAAATATGTCATTGAGATTAGTATCATTTTTAGTTGCGCTTCAAAATGTTACAACATTTCAGTTTGCAAAGAGTTTGCTATTTTGATCCAGTTTAATGTAGTTGTGATCAATAGTTCTATTTTGAAAGGACATTCAAATCAAATGATGATGTTATAAGGCTTTGATAAATGTGATTGTTCAATAAAAAATGGATGAATAAGTGCAGTTTGTGGTGAAAATAATGTTAATATTTTTATAATATTACATTATTGATTTGGATTAAATTATTTATTTATTTATTTTTATTAAATAAATATTAATTAAAATTTGAAGGTACTATCCTAAAGTACTCTAAGGTTTCTTAAAGAAATATTTTTCATAAGGCCATAGTCCTAAAAATTTAAGACTATGTTTGATTTTGAAGTTTAGAAGATTTGATTGGAATCATATTGGAAACCTAAATCTATATTTTTAATTATATGAGGTGATATATTCTAATGGTTGGGTGAATATTTTTTGGCTTATGGTATTAGGTTGATGGATTGAATTGATATGCATTTAGTATCATTTTGATGTTTTTGAGGGCATAATGGTATTCGAGGTGGCAAACTATTGCTAAGTTGGCATAAGAATGAATATTGGATGAAGGTGGCAATTATTCTAAATGACATGGCATTCGAATTGTTGTTTGATCGAATAAAATCAAAACACATTGGATTACATGGTAGTGAATTCATCATTGATATTGACTATTGATGTGATATTTAATGAAAATTTTAAGTTAATAGGTGAGTTGGCTATTTTCATAGCTTGATTTGAGAATTCATTTATGAGAAAATGTCTTGGGAATATTGCGAGGTGATTTTGCTAATTTTGGCAGTCTTTTTGAAGTTATTGCATGGTACAAGCACTAATTTAGGATATTTGGTGAAGAATGTGGTAATGAATTTAGTCATGGCTTAATTTAGTTTTCAAATATTTTTTTTGACAGAATGGAGAATTTACAGGATTTGAAAAGAAATTATAATTAGAAAATTATAATATAGTGGTTCAAGATGATATTTTAAAAGTTATTTCTGTGAATTTATTTTTATTGGTAATATACAAAAATTATTTTAAATATATTTGATATATATATATATATATATATATATATATATATATATATATATATATATACATATATATATATATATATATATATATACATATATATACATATATATATATACATATACATATATATATATATACATATATACATATACATATATACATATACATATATATATATACATATATATATATATATATATATATACATATACATATATACATATATATATACATATATATATATATATATACATATATATACACACACACACACACACACACACACACACACACATATATATATATATACATATATATATATATATACATATATATATATATATATATTTGATATATATATATATATATATATATATATATCAAATTAGTTCAGATTGATTAAAAATAATAATAACCTAGAGTGATGTGGACATATGAGTATTTCTTATGGAAATTCAAAACAAAATATTTAGGAGTAATTGGTCTTTTAGTTGGATAAATTTGCAGTTTAATTATGATAATGAATGAAGGACAAATAATTGGTTTTGATTTGATTTTGAGAATTGAATGAATTTATTTATACTATACAAAATATGTATTTGTTTCACACCTACAAAAAATTTCATGAAGTTTAAATTGATGGCCAAATGACCGTCATCACTAACTAAAAATTAAGTAGTTTGACGGCCATTTGAACGTCAAATTTAAGTTGACTAAAACTGTCTTAAAATTGTGATTTTCAAAAAATTAAAAATTATTTTACGGAGATATTTTCTTCGTCTTTCACATTATGTATTCGAAATATTTTTACTATGAAGGTATTTCACAAAATAAATTATTTTCAGAAGCGCGGTATTGCAAATAGAATAAAAATGAAAAATTAATTTTAAAAAATATAAAATGAAAAATTATATATATATATATATATATATATATATATATATATATATATATATATATATATATATATGCTTAAGAAATTTAGAAAATGCATCATGGTTAATATAAATCTGAATTTCATAATACTGTGATATATTATGTATTTATCGATATTTGTTTTCTACTTATTACTAGTTGACTAAGGTTCCCACCAGTTAAGAGAAGTCTTTGTCTATCATTTAATACTTGATCTTAAGGCTTATTTAAGTCTTAAATAAACTTGAAGTTAACGAATAACTAATACAATTAGTTAACGTTTAAAATTCAATTAATTAACTTAAACAAATAACTAACTTGAAGTTAGTTGAAACTCTTTTTCAACCAAATTTTTATGTATAAAAGGAGATCAAGCATTCATTTTAGGTGAGAAAATATAAATAGATATAGATACTCATACAAGTTGGTGAAATCAATCATTTATCTTCTTCTTTGTAATGTAATTTCTCTGAGATTGCATGACTTTTACAGATAGACTCAATCGTACTTTCTCTGACGGTTGAGTAATTACTTTGACAACATAGGTATATCCAATATTATATAATTATTTATAACTAATTATCTAAAATTTATCAATATTAACATCTTTTGATGATTGCTATTGTAATCCTATGAGCAGAATTCAATTATTCAACCTTCATAATAATGAACACTTCGCTATTTGTGACATTTCATTGATCTTAATTTTAAAAGTAGATTATTGTAAAGAAAGATGATAGTTTTCTCAATAAATTTTACTTCATTTTCTAAGATGACTCTCCTTTCTAAGACTCGCATGATTTGTTTATATTTTATTTTATACTAACTTATTTTAGTCTTCTAGATTATTTTATTTTATTTTTACTTTTTAGATCAGTTTGTTATAGAATTAGTCTAGACTTATATTATTTTAGTTTAGTTTAGATTTCTTTTAGTTTTAATTTTTAATTTGGTTTCTTAGTTAGTTGTTAGTTTAGTTTATTAGTTAGTCATTGTTTGTCATTGACTCTTTAGGTTGTTGAGATATACTAATATTTTATGTTTTATTATTTACTATCTTCGATGATCTTTTATGAGCACAAACATAAGATATATTTTTCAGCAATCTAATTCTCTATCCTTTAAGAGATCATCTAATTCATAAATTTTACTCTGTTGGATAGGTCAGATAACAATTTATAACATATTTGAATATTGAAGGAATGATTAGTTTCATGGATCAAAACATTTATTATTAGTAATCTTTTGTATATAATTGATTTTCATGTTGTGTTTAATTAACTTATAAAATATATGTACATTTGGTTTAGATTTATTATTCAACATATTAAATCCTTAAAACTTATAAAAAATCCCTTATATCTTTAGAATCATAATTAAACCTTTAGAATCCCATGATTAGACTTGCATGATTCTATCTTGACCTTTGCAATAGCGGAAAAGGTTGATTCGTTGATGTGACATTTTTCACCATCAACAAATTTGGAGAATCTGTTTAAGATTTTAAATCAAGTGTATTTATTACTTTTTTCTTGTCTCCAATGATTCACATTACCAAAACTGGTTACTAGTTTTCAATTAACATTATCATAACTGGTCACCAGATGTTGATTATAGTTTTATGACTGTTTCTTGCTTAGTTATGAAAAATTTGGATGAGCTCACTCAAGAATGGATTTAAATCAAAACCTTAATTTAAAATCAAGTAGATCAATGTCTAATAGCTTGGTTCACACTTTATTTAAAAGAAAAAGAATCCATAGAAGAATATCTATTGCATTTTCTTTTGAAATTAAATGAAATTCTTATTTCTTTTCGACCAAGTGGTGATCTTTTCTTTCTTTCTTGGAAGAATAACTTACTTGAGAATTATATTTAGGTTAATCAAAAAAATGGTATTGTTCATTTTATCTTAGCTTTGAAGTTTGCTCGCATTCGAAGACAAAATCAAGATTTCTGTAAGTTTGATCATGATATGTTCAAATACAACAATTTCTCTACATTAATGTTATAGTTTGAATATGAATTTCTCAAATATTTTTCCTTTTTTGTTGTTTATGATAAAATCATGGCATGATATACTGATAATGTTTCTCAAGAGTTAGATTATAGTTTAGATACCTTATCAGAATGTTTTGATTTATATTTTTCATTAGATTTAAAATTAGAGCAATTTAATTTGTTTAATCAATTTGATCAATTATCTAATAACATATTTTCTCTTAACTCTGATTTATTTTCTAGTGATGTCTCTTTGTCAAATAAAATTACTCCTGATTTTCTTCCAGATATATCTAATATAAAATATGATGATGTTTTGAAATTTTTTGAACTAGAAACTCTTGACTATGATATAGATTTTTTTTTGGATTTTGAATCTGATTACTCACCCAAAAAAAATTATTCATTTGCTTATGATTTTATCACTATTTATAATAATATCAACTCCAATTCGAATCCTTTTGATAACTTTCCTATTACCTTTGATTCAAAAGATCATATTGGTAACAAAAAAATTAATTTTTTTGATGTTGGGTTTAGTGCTATAACAACAAAGAAATATGTTCGTGATGTTGCAGACATTGAAATGAGTAATCAATTGACTGAAGTTGAGTATGAAACGTTTGATTTTATAGATTATTCAAATCATAATACAAAATTGTCAAGTGAGTATGATACTTTTATAAGGTTTCTTCTATATAATTTAAATTATAAGACTTATTTAATAATATTGACTATGAATGTTTCAAATTTTATGACCCTTAGAGTTTAAAACAATAGATCCTATTGAATATGTTAAATAAAAAATATTCAAAATTATTTGCAGATACCTGAACAGTTAAGTCAATTTATTGATCAAAATTTTCTTTATCCAAACTTTTAAAGTATTCATCTCACTCCAAATCAGATAGATAATCTTTCATATATAATACAAAACTAAAAAATAGCTAAAAGTATGCATAATCAAGATTTAATTCTATTTATTTGAGGATATTTAATATTTTTATCATGATGTCTTGCTACTTTTAAATCATATAGCTTGACTTATTATAAATATTTGCATGTTGAAAATAATGTCTTACAATATAGTTATATTGGAGATCTATTATCATTTATTCTTACACCTCCTTCATTTATTATGTTTTATTTCTTTACTTTTTTTACTTTCCAGTTATGATGTATCCTTCATTTTATCTCATAGTGGATGATTTTTGATGTTGGTTAATAATTTATTTATTTTTGGTTTGTAAATATTTATTTTTTTATTTTGGTTTGATATTGTTCTTTTCTTTCTTATTGTTTATTTGCTTTTTGTTGTTACCTTCTTTTACATTTGAAGAGATCAACAAATGTTATAAATGGGTGAAGTTTCACATTATGAAGGAAGAATGTGAGGATTCTACAATTTTTTTTAAGTATTAATTATTTTTAGATATTACTCTTCATAAATTCAATTTTCTTTATACATGATGATATATGCTAAGTTGTAACTAGTTTTTGGGGTATTATTTATCTTTCAGATTTTATACTTAAGGCATTTGTATTAGATTGTGCATCTAACCCGAACTTATCTACTATATCATTTCATTTCTTCATTCCATGCTATCTGAACAATTCATCCCTTACTGAAATCAATTATTAAAGGGGTTCACACATAGATATGTAAGAAATGATTTACCTAGATCACACTCCCAAGATAATATTCATCAATAGGCAATTTATTGCTACTTAGTTTCATTTCATAAAACTAAATAGTAAGGTCATCAGTGTTATGCCTATTTTTTTTACATCCCTCCAAAAACTTACAAGAAATTATATTTTTCTCTCATAAAGATGACTCGGTCATAAAGCTTAAACCTGTGTCAGGAACCTAGTCAGTGAGTAATATTTTAGATTCAAAATTTCAATAATAAATTGATAATGAATAGTTGATTGAATTTGTATTTATGTCTTAAAGTGGTTTTGAAAAGCATGAAGAGATTTAATGAATAAAATATTGCATATATATGTCATTGAGATCAGTATCATTTTCAGTTGTGTTTCAAAATGTTATAGCATTTCAATTTGGAAAGAGTTTGCTATTTTGATCTAGTTTGATGCAGTTTTGATAAATAGTTCTATTTTGAATGGACATTCAAATAAGATGATGATGTTATAAGGCTTTAGTAATGTGATTGTTCAATCAGAAATGGATGAATAAGTTTTGTTTGCGGTGAAAATAATGTTAATATTTTTATAATATTACATTATTGATTTGGAGTAAATTATTTATTTATTTTTATTAAATAAATATTAATTCAAATTTGAAGCTTCTATCCTAAAGTATTCTAAGGTTCCCTAAAGCAATATTTTTCATAAGGCCATGGTCTTAAAAATCTAATACTATGTTTAATTTCGAAGGTTAGAAGATTTTTTTGGAATCATATTGGAAACTTATATCTAGGTTTCTAATTATATGAGGTGATATATCCGAATGGTAGGGTGATTTTTTTTTTTGGATTATGGTATTAGGTTGATGGATTGAATTGATATGAATTTAATATTATTTTGATGTTTTTAAGGGCATAATGGCATTCAAGGTAACAAACTATTGTTAAGTTGGCATAAGAATGAATATTGGATGAAGGTGGTAATTGTTCTAAATGACATGGCATTCAAATTGATGTTTGATCAAATAAAATGAAAACACGTTAGATTACATGGTAGTGAATTCATCATTGATATTGACTGTTAATGTGGTATTTAATGAAATGTTTAAGTTGATAGGTGAGTTGGCAGTTTTCATAGTTTGATTTGAGAATTCATTTATGAAGAAATGTCTTGGGAATATTGCCAAGTAATTTTATCAATTTTGGTAGTCTTTTTGAAGTTATTGCATAGTACATGCATTAATGTAGGATATTTGGTGAAGAATATGGTAATGATTTTAGTCATGGCTTAATTTGGTTTTCAGATAAGAAAGTTGGCAAGTTGCTAAATATTAATTAAATTTATTACAGACTAATGGTAAGCTAACACAAAGGCAAGGTGGTTATGGAAGAGGTGGTTGTTTATAAATGGTTTCATTTATTTTGTTTTTAACATTCTTGGAAAGCTCCACAATGGAAGGGAAACCATGCCAAAATGATTCCAAAAGTTGTAGAGGATTGCTTGGAGAGATAAGAGAATAGGTCAAGAATGAATACAAGTATGCCATGCTATTTTAGAAATAATTGTCTAATTTTTAAAATCATGATTTCATTGAAGTAATTCTAGCTTGCATGAAAGAAGCATGGAATTTTGGTTATGAAGTTAATAATGATGTTTAGTTCATTTTGTTTATTGATATTAAAATGCATGCATTTTGGTGATTCAGTTGATATAAGAAGTTTCAAAAGAAAGACTTATTTGATGTTTAGGAGATTTTCTAGGTTTCTTTGAATGAAAAGTTTTGTGAGAAAGTTACAGTTAATTTCTCTTTATGAAAAACCAATTCTTGATTTTGTTAATGGGTGTGTGAAGATTTTGATGGGTTCAAAAGAAAATAGATTTTTGACTATGAAATATTGATTTGTATATAGTTTTTTTCTAATTATAATAATGTATAGAATCGTGTTGAGGAGATTTTTTTTTGTGAAAAGGCTTGTGTTTCAAAATTTAACTTGTTGTTTAGAAAAAAATTATGTGGAAAAATAGTACAAATTATATGATTTTTTTTTGAAAATTCATGAGGATGGTTATCCAATCTGGATTCTTTGCATTGTTGGATTTTCAAATGATTTGTTGTTGGCTAGATTTCTTTTTTGATAGAATGGAGAATTTACAGGATTTGAAAAGAAATATAATTGAAAAATTGTAATATAATGGTTCAAGATGATATTTCAAAAGTTATTTCTGTGAATTTGTTATTTTTGGTAATATACAAAAATTATTTTAAATATATTTGAGATATATATTTAAAAATCAAAGCAGTTCAGACTAATTTTTAAAAACAAAAGTAACCTAGAGTGATGTGGAAATATGAGTATTTCTTATAGAAATTCAAACTAGAATTGTTAGGAGTAATTGGTATTTCAGTTGGATAAATTTACAGTTGAATTATAACAATGAATGGAGGACAAATAATGGGTTTGATTTGATTTTCAAAATTGAATGAATTTCTTTCTGATGTACAAAATCTCTATTTTTTTTGCACTTACATAAAAAATTGTGAAGTTTAAATTGACGACCAAATGACCAACATCAATAATTATAAATTATGCAGTTTGAGTGTCATTTGAACATCAAATTTAAGATAGCTAAAAAATGTATTAAAATTATGATTTAAAAAAAATTGAAAGTTGTAATAATTTTACTATGAAGGTATTTCACAAAATAAATTATTTTCAAAAGCACGGTATTGCATATGGAATAAAAGAAGAAAATCAGTTTTAAAAAATATAAAATGGCATATATATATATATATATATATATATATATATATATATATATATATATATATATATATATATATATATATATATATATATATATATATATGCCATTTGGAAAATGCATCATGGTTAATATAAATCTGAAATTCATAATACTATGATATATCATTTATTTCTTGATATTTGTTTTGTATTTATTACTAGTTGACTAAGGTTCCCACCCTTTAAAAGAAGTCTTTGTTTGTCATTTAATACTTGATCTTAAGGCTTATTTAACTCTTAACTAAACTTTAAGTTAACAAATAACTAATATAATTAGTTGACTTTTAAAATTCAAATAATTAACTTAAACAAATAACTAACTTGAAATTAGTTAAAAATCCTTTTCAATAGAATTTTGAAGTATAAGAAGAGATCAAGCATTCATTTTAAGAGAAAAAAGATAAATAGGTATAGAGACTCATACATGTTGGTGAAATCAATCATTTATCTTCTTCTTTTTATGTAATTTCTCTGAGATTGCATGACTTTTACAAATAGACCCAATGGTAATTTCTTTGACAGTTGAGGAATTACATTCACACCACAGATATATCTAGCTTTATATAATTATTTATAACTGATTATTTAAAATTTGTCAAGTTTAACATCTTTTAATGATTGCTATTGCAATCCTATGAACAAAATTCGAGTATTTAACTTTCATAATAATGAACACTTTGTTATTTGTGATATTTCATTGATCTTAATTGTAAAGATTATCTCTTAAGATTATTGTAAAGAAAGACGACAATTTTATGAATAACATTATCTTTGTTTGATAAGATGACTCTCCTTTCTAGAACTCGCATGATTTGTTTATATTGTATTTTATATTAAATTATTTTAGTCTTCTAGATTAGTTTATTTTTTATTTTATTTTTAGATTAGTTTGTTATAGAATTAGTCTAGACTTAGATTATTTTAGTCTATATTAGATTTCTTTGAGTGTTAATTTTTAATTTGGTTTGTTAGTTAGTTTTTAGTTTAGTTTATTGGTTATTCATTGTTGTTTGTCATTATCTCTTTAGGTTGTTGAGATATATTGATCTTTTATGCTTTACTCTTTACTATCTTTAATGATCTTTTATGAGCATGAACTTAAGATATATTTATCAACAATCTAATTTTGTCTTTCAAAAGATCATCTAATTCATAGATTTTACTCTATTGGATAGGTTAGATAATAATTTATAATAGATTTGAATATTGAAAGAATGATTAGTTTCATAGATCAAAGCATTTATTATGATTAATTTTATGTATATAATTGATTTTCATATTGTGTTGAATCGACTTAAAGAATGTGTGTACACTTGGTTTAGATTTATTATTGAACATATTAAATCCTCATAACTTATTAAAAAAACTCTTGTGTCTTTAGGATCGTAATTGAACCTTTAGAATCCCATGATTAGACTAGTATGATTCTACCTTGACCTTCACAACAAGTGAAAGGGTTGATTCATTGACATGACCTTTTTCACCATCAATAAATTTGGTGAATCCACTAGGGAGTTTAAATCAAGTGTCTTTATTATTTCTTTCTTGTCTTCAATGATTCACATTATCATAACTGGTCACTAGTTTTCTGATCTGTAAACTGAAAATGCAAGTGTAGTACATCTGAAAAACACTCTTTCATATTTAAGAGATCCTTCAATTTCTCAATTTTTTTGTTTAATTTTGTATAAAGAAATTAAAACCAGAATTAAAATGAAGATCAGAATTAAATAATAATCAGAGAAAATTATAAGAATTTACCAACAAATTGATAATGGAGTTTGGCTTCAATGGCCTACGTCTCAAGGTCTGTTCGAAGTGAGGACCGTTTCCATTAATTTTGTGCAAAAAATGGCTTCCAAAATCAATAAAAGTCTTCAATTCACCTTCTCTGATCTCTGCTTGCCCGTAATAATATCTCTCAAACCTAAAAATAATGGCCCAAGGTCGTACAAAGCAAGAATAAGACTCTAACCTTCTTAATTTTCTTTACACAATCGGCTTTTTCTTTCTCTTCAAATGGAGTTTCGTTCCTTATATAGAACTTCGACCTCCATAGCTCAAGCGATCAAAGGCTATTCCTTTTTCACCATAGGTGCAAGGTTCAAACCGTCAGCCTCCTCTTTTGGCACTTTAGAAATTGTTGGCCTCCTCTTTTGGTGTCTTGGCTCATCTTTATCCCACATTTGTTGGGGAATAACTGTTTATATGTTTAAAATAGGTTGGTTGGCTCCCTTTCAAATGCCGATGTCTACTTTGTAGGAGAGTTAGGCGCTATCTTAGGCCACCATTGGACTTGGTCCTTGCATGGTTTGTGTGGCAACGGTTTGATGATGTGGCAGTTGATGCATGTTGGTTGGTGGCTTCTTCTTACAAAGTGATAAATAATTATCCCACATTGGTGGGGTTTGAGAAGTGTTTGAAAATTAAATACAATTTCTCAAACAATAACATATGAAGATTAGGAGGCCAAGGCACCCCTCCACAAGAGTGTGTCAACCCTCACTAAGGGCCCCCAGCGAGTAAATAGCGGTGCCCATGGATCCTCATATGACCGCCTGTCGAAGACCAGAGGGTCAAAAAAAACCAAACCAAATTTTTTTAACACCAATTTATATTTCCATGTGTCAAATGGCTATTGGACCACTTATCATATTTAAACAGTGCCACATCACTTTTGACACCCATTATTCACCTATCGCAAGATTTCTTCAGCTAGCTTTATATTAAGCATCCAAACTCCATTTTTCATTTCGAAAGAAGTGCTAGAAAGCTCTCAATGATTTCTTCAATGTGAAAATAGTTTGACCAAAATTTGAAGACTTTTGAAATGGAACAGTACATGGATCTCCCTAGATCATTCCTCCCCACTGGGAATTTTTGGACCTCTGAAAGTTGAAATTAGTTGGTAATGAAGTGAGGGTATTTTTCCCTCACCTTTCCAACTTCCATCCATTTGGCCTTGTTTGGGTGCATCCCTTTGAGACTAACATGAAGATATTCAACATTACCTCTTCACGAAGTCCACATATTCCTATCAAGAATATTATCTTCCTACAATTTTATTAGATATTCAGGAGAAAAATCATCAACGAAAGGATTGGATGCGCTTTCATCATGATCAATTATCATTGGAGGCTCATACAATTTCAGATTTTCCACATTTACAACTGAATAAATCTACATGTAAGATGGTAAATCTAATCGAAAAGCATTTGTGCCAATTTTTTCCATTATCTGAAAAGGACCATACCGGATTGGTTTCAAATTTTTACCTTCACCAGTCAATCTTTTCTTACTGATGTTAAGCCATACCATATCACCTATAACAAATTTGTGATAAATACAATGTTTGTCATGTCTGGCTTTATACTTGGCTTGAATTTTCTCCAATTGAGTACAAACAGTCTGATGTATGAGCTGTATTTGTTCAATGAACTTCTTAGCTTGAATGGCTTCTTTTGGTTTACCCACAGCTATATCCTGTCCATAGTAAACATCTAGAGGAGATTTAGGCAAGTATCCATAACAAACTTCAAATGGAGATTTCATAGTAGAATAATGAAGTGCCTGGTTATACGCATGTTGGATGTAACATAATTTTTCATCCCACAACTTTGGATGTTTATTTCTATAACCCCTAATAAAATGTACCACGGTGCGGTTCACAACCTCTGTTTGTTTATCGGTTTGTGGATGAAATGCAGTGCTCTTTTTTAATTTAGTGTCCATTAGTCCCCACAAAGTTGACCAAAACTCCCTAATAAATCAAGAATCATGATCATAAATAATTGAAGTAGGCAAACCAAAATGAACCCATACATGTTTAAAGAACAAGTGTGCAATGCCTTCACCAGTAATTTGCTTAGTGCAAGGAATCAAAACACACATTTTGCCAAATCTATCAACAACCACATATAAATAGTCATGTTTTCTTTGTGTCATAGGCAACCCCCCCACATAATCCATGGAGATACTTTCCCAGGGGCGAGTAGGAACAGGTAGAGGAGTGTAAAGTCCCAGTTTCCTATTACTAGGTTTACTTTTGACACAAAGAGTACATCCCTTTATATATTTAGCAACATTTTCCTATGCATATGAGGCTAGTAACAATACATTTCCATATGTGCAACCATTTTAGAAACTCCAAAATGACCAGAAATAAGAGAAGTATGTGCTTCTCTAATCATGTGCACCCTCTCATTTTGAGGAATACATAGTTTACCCAAATGATACAAAAGATCATTGTGTACATGAGAGTCCAATTCTTCTACTTGTTTACTACTCATCAAGTATTTATAAACATCCTAAAAATCAAGATCATTAACATGTTGTTCTTTATAACTTTCATGAGACAAAGAACCATGTTGTATAAGAATAGATGCAACAACCATAGGAGGCCTAGATAGCATATCTTTAACCTTAATCTGAATACCTTTTTTATACTTCATCACAAGATGAAATTGTTGTAAGAAACCCATCCAATGAAAATGTCTAGACTATTGTAGTTTGGTTTGTGATTGGAGATACTATAAGGGCTGATGATCTATATGTATTATTGTTTCTTTGCCCATTAAGTAATGTTTCCATTTTTTAACACTTTGAACCAATGCATACAATTCCTTATCATAAGTTGGATATTTTCTTATTGCACTTGTAAAGGTTTCAGAATGATAACAAACTGGTTTCTTACCTTGCATTAAAATAGCTCCCATATCATACTCACTTGCATCTGTCTCAATCTCAAATGGTTGTTGTATATCAGGAAGTGCCAAGACCGGAGCAGTACTTATCTTTTCTTTCAAAGTGTTGAAGGCTTTTTGATGTTTGCCTCCCCACTGAAAGACCTATTTCACACTTGTCAAAGAATGCAAAGGTGATGCAATATATGAAAATTGAGCATTAAACTTTTGCCAAAACTATATTGCACCAAGAAAACTTCTAACATCAGTTGTGTTAGTGGGTGTAGGCCAATTAACAATGACTACCACTTTTGCAAGATCAATTTTCAATTCACCATGTCCTACAATGTAACCCAAGTATATCAAAGAGGTCTTGCCAAATTCACATTTTGACATTTTTAGATAAAATTTTTCTCTTCATAATGCATCCATGACTTTCTTAATGTGGATCACATGCTCTTCCCAAGACTTGCTGAAAATCAATATATCATCTAAGTAAACTATAACAAAATCATCAAAGAACTATCTAAAAACATCATTCATCAATCTCATGAATGTAGTCAGGGCATTACACAACCCAAAAGGCATAACAAGCCATTCAAACAATCCATGTTTTATTTTCAAGGCGGTTTTCTACACATCACCTTCATTAATTCTTGATGATATCCACTTCACAAATCTAGCTTAGTAAAATAAATAGCATGTTTTAATTGATCCAACAAATCATCAATACGAGGAAGAGGGTAACGATTCTTAATAGTAATTCTGTTTAAGGTACAAAAATCAACACACATTTGCCAAGTGCCATATTTCTTTGGCACCAAAATAATTAGTGAACCAATAGGAGATGAACTTGGACAAATAACACCTCTATCCAATAGATCCATTACCTATTTTTTGATTTCCTCATTTTCCATTACTGATAACCTGTAAATGCCAATGTTAGGGAGAGGAGAATCCTGCAATAGCTGAATTTCATGTTGAACTCCCCTTTTAGGGGGCAAGCCCTTAGGATCCTGAAATACATCATCATAAGTAGAAATGATTTCAATCAATTTATTCTTGTGTCTAGGATCACAATTTTCCAAAGCCTGAGAACATTCTTTTTCCTTAGACTTAATCAACATGAGACAAAAATTCTTGCTTGAATTAACTAGTCTTTTCATTTGCCCTGATGTAATAAAGGAAAGACTTGTTCTAATGTGATGTGCTCTAACTATATATTCAATGCCATCCTTAAAAAGCAAGTACTTATTCTCCTCTCTATAAAATATTTCTTTTCTATCATAAAGGTATGGGCTTCCCAAAACAATCCCACATATGTCCAATAGGACAACATCCAACTCAACCTCATCTATGAACTTGGATGTGATGGCAAACCTCAGTATACAAGTTTGTGAGACTTGTAGCTTCGCATTGTCACACACCCGACCTAGTGGATAAGGTTTCGGATGGGGATTGGTTTGTAAGCCTAGCTTCTTAACAACCTCTTGAGAAATTAAATTTGCTTGTGAACCACTATCAAATAGAGTTTCAATCTTAGTATGTTTTGAAACAACTCTAATGTGGAACAATTCATTTCTTTTCTTATCAACATGCACAGAATTATGTTTAGAAGAAGATGCATCATTTGATGACTTAGTGCTAGAAAGTGAAAGAGAAAAATCATTATGTAATCCCATAGCTGTGATCATAGTTTCATCACCTGAATCTAAACCTAAGTCCTAAACCATAACATTAGCCTTCTTTTCTTTCTTTTGAAACCTCTTAGGCCTTAACTCAGGGTGTAGTTTCAAACACTTAGACTCATCATGATTTTTCTTGCAATGATTATAAAATAGTTTTCCTTCTTCTTTTTAATAGTAAAAGTGGATTTCTATTTACCCTTTCCTGATGAACTTTCCCCTTTGGATTGCTTAACATTAGATTGCTTACTTTTAACTTTAGGAAAAGATTCTTTTGATTGTTTTCTTCTAGCCTTTAAATGAGTGGCTTGAACACATACTACATCTAAATTAGTGGGATTGAACATAAGAATCATATGTCTTAAGTAACTATGTATCCCACCTATATATTTTAGTAGTGTTTCTTGTGTGTATAGAGGAACATTCAAAAGTAAAGTTTTTTTCCTAAATTCTTGTGTATAATCTTGAACATTTTGGCCTTTTCCTTGTCTGAAACTTTGTCAATCCATCATGGCTTGTTGCATATAGCCTAAAGGATAGAATTGCTTTTTGATTTCTTCAATAAATTCATTCCAAGTAGAAATTGAGTTACCTTTTTGAAGCTCAGCGTCCTTCAACTTACTCTCCCACTAGATGAGAGTTGTGCCTCCCATACGAAGAGTAGCCAAATGAATTTTTGACTCATCCCCTACAATCTTTTGGACCCTGCAATAAACTTCAATCTACTTGACCCAATTATCCAACTTTTTGACATTAACTTTGCCATTTGAACATTGGTAATTCAAACTTAATATCTAATTTTAGTGAAGGGAGAGATTCCATAGTTTTTTACCATCATCCGATGAAGAAGGTTTTACAGTTTCTTTACCTTTCGATTCTTGTGAATCACCTTCTTTTTCATTCTCGAATTTCCTTTGTTTGTCATGGTATAGTTCATCAACCATGCTTCTCATGTCCATGAAAGCTCAGCGGAAAGCTTGTTTGGATTCCATCTCTTCTTCAGCCATCCTTGAAGCACACCTTGAACTAATCTCTGGATTATACTCAACGATTTTTCCTTCACCCTTTTTGGATTTAGACCTTGTCAACATACACTATCAATCATTGTTAAATAACAACTACTCTGATACCAAAATCTGATTTGTAAATTGAAAATGCAAGTGTAGTACATCTGAAAAACACTCTTTCACATTTAAGAGATCCTTTAATTTCTCGATTTTTTCATTTAATTTTGTATAAAAAAATTAAAACCATAATTAAAATGAAGATCAGAATTAAATAATAATCAAATAAAATTATAAGAATTTACCAGCAAATTGATAACGGAGTTCGGCTTCAATAGCCTATGTCTCTAGATTCGTTCGAAGTGAGGACCATTTCCATTAATTTTGTGCAACAAATGGCTTCCAAAATCAATACAAGTTATCAATTCACCTTATCTGATCTCTATTTTCCCATAATAATATCTCTTAGACCTAAAAATAATGGCTCAATGCTGTACAAAGCAAGAATAAGACTCTAACCTTCTTAATTTTCTTTACACAGTTGGCTTTTTCTTTCTCTTTAAATGGAATTCCGTTCCTTATATAGCACTTCGACCTCCATAGCTCAAGCGGTCAAAGGTTATTCCTTTTGTGCCATCGGTGCAAGGTTCAAACCATTGGCCTCCTCTTTTGGCACTTTGGAAACCGTTGACCTCCTCTTTTGGCGCCTTGGCTCATCTTTATCAGACATTTGTTGGGGAATAACTATTTATATGCTTAAAATAGGTTGGTCAGCTCCCTTTCAAATTTTGACGTCTACTTTGTAGGAGACTTAGGCTCTAGCTTAGGCTGCCATTAGACTTGGTCCTTGCATGGTTTGTGTGGCGACGGTTTGATGATGTGGCAGCTAATGCGTGTTGGTTGGTGGCTTCTTATTACAAAGTGATAAATAATTATCTCACATTGGTTTGGTTTGAGAAGTGTTTAAAAACTAAATACAATTTCTCAAACAATGACATATGAAGATTAGTATGCCAAGGAACCCCTCCACAAGAGTGTGTTGACCCTCGCTGAGGGCCCCCAATGAGCAAATAGCGGGGCCCACAGATCCTCATATGACCACCTGTCAAAGACTGGAGGTTAAAATAAACACCAAACCAAATTTTTTTGTACCAATTCATATTGCCACATTTCAAATGGCTATTAGACCACTTGGCATATTTAAACAGTGCCACGTCACTTTCGACACCCATTATTCACATGTCACAAGATTTCTTTAACTAGCTATATCTCGAGCATCTGGACTCCATTTTTTGTTCTGGAAGAAGCGCTAGAAAGCTCTTGATGAATTATTCAATGTGAAAATAGTTTGACCAAAATTTGAAGACTTTTAAAATGGAATGGTACATGGATCTACCTGAATCATTTTCATTTCACATTATCATAACTGGTCACCCGAATTTTGATTATAATTTTGTGACTATTTCTTGCTCAGCTATAAAAAAATTGGATGAGCTCACTCAAAAATAGATTTACATCAAAAGCTTAATTGAAAATCAAGTAGACCAATGTCTAATATCTTGGTTCACACTTTATTTGAAATTAAAAAAATTCATAGGAGACTATTTGTCACATTTTCTTTTGAAATTAAATGAAATTCATATTTCTTTTCGACCAAGTGGTGATCTTTTCTTTATTTTTTGGAAGAATAACTTACTTGAGAATGATATTTAGGTTATTCAAAAAATTGATATTTTTGATTTTAGCTCAGCTTTGAAGCTTGCTCGCATTCGAAAATAAAATCAAGATTTATGTAAGCTTTACGTGCTTTATCATGATATGTTCAAAGGTAAAAAAATTTCTATGTTAATGTTACAGTTTAAATATGAATTTTCCAAAGAATTTTCTATTTTTTTATTTATGATCATATCATCGAATGGTATACTAAAAATGTTTCTCAAGAGTTAAACTATAGTTGAGATACTTTATCAAATGTTTTTATTTAGATTTTTCATCATATTCAAAATTAGATAAATATAATTTGTTTAATCAATTTGATCAATCATTCGATAACATATTTTCTCTCAATTCTGATTTATTTTCTAGTGATATCTCTTTGTCAAATAAAAATACTCCTGATTTTCTTCCAGATATATCTAATATAGAAGATGATGTTTCAAAAAACCTTGAACTAGAAACTCTTGACTTTGATATGAAAATTTCTTTGGATTTTGAATATGATTACTCACCCAACGAAAATTATTCATTTGCTTATGATTTTACCACTATTTATAATAATATAAAATCCAATTCAAATCTTTCTAATAACTATCCTATTACCTTTGATTCAAAAGATCATCTTGATAATAATTTTTTTGATTTATTTGATGCTAGGTTTAGCGCTATAACAATAGAAAAATATGTTCATGATGTTGCAGACATTGAAATGAGCAATCAATTGATGGAAGTTGAGTATGAAAGGTTTGATTTTCTAGATTATTCATATCATAATATGAAATCGTCAAGTGAGTATCATATCTCTTATAAGATTTTTTATATAGATTTTAAATCAAAAGACTTGTTTAATAACATTGACTATGAATATTTCAAATTTTAGGACCCTTTAGAGGTTGAAACAATAGATCCTACTAAATATATTAAATCAAAAAATATTCAAAATTATTTGAAGACACTTGAACAGTTAAGTCAATTTATTGATCAAGATTTTCTCTATCCAAACCTTAAAAATATTCATCTTACTCCACATTAGATAGATAATCTTTCATATATAATACGAAACCAAAAAATAGCTAAAAGTATGCAAAGTCAAGATCTAATTCTATTTATTCAAGGATATTTAATATGTTTATCATGTTATCTCACTACTTTTAAAACATATAGTTTGACTTATTATGAATATTTACATGGTGAAAATAATGTCTTACATTATAGTTATATTGGAGGAGATCTCTTATCATTTATTCTTATACCGCATTCATTTATTAAGTTTTATTTCTTTACTTTTGTTAGTTTCTAGTTATGGTGTATCCTTCATTTTATCTCATAGTGGATGATTTTTTATGTTGGTTAATAATTTATTTCTTTTTGGTCTGTAAATATTTATTTTTTGATTTTAGTTTGATGTTGTTCTTTTCTTTCTTGTTGTTTTTTTGCTTTCTATTGTTGCCTTCTTTTAAGTTTGAAGAGATCAACAAATGTTACAAATGAGTGAAGTTTCACATTATGAAGGAAGAATGTGAAGATTCTGCAAGTTTGCTATAAGTATCAATTATTTTCAGATATTACTCTTCACAAATTCAGTTTTCTTTATACATAATGATATATGCTAAGTTGTAACTAGTTTTTGGGGTATTACTTATCTTTCATATTTTATACTTAAGGTATTCTTATTCAATTGTGTATCCAACCTTAACTTTCCTTCTATATCATTCCCTTTCTTCATGTCATGCTATCCAAATAATTCATCCCTCACTGAAATTCATTATTAAAGGGGTTCATGCATAGCTACTTGAAAAATAATTTATCTGGATCACACTCTCAGAATTATATTTATCAATAGGCAATTTATTACTACCTAGTTTCATTTCATAAAACTGACTAGCGATGTAGCTAGTGTTATGCCTATTTTTTTTACACCCCTCCAAAACTTTGCAAGAAATTATAATTTTCTCTCATAGATATGACTTAGTCATAAAGCCTAAACCTATGTCAGAAACCTAGTCAGTTAGTAATATTTTAGATTCAAATTTTTGATAATAAATTGATAATGAATGGTTGATTGAATTCACATTTATGTCTTAAAGTAGTTTCAAAAAGCATGAAGGGATTTAATGAATAAAATATTACACATATATGTCATTAAGATCAGTATCATTTTTAGTTGTGCTTCAAAATGTTACAACATTTCAGTTTGAAAAGAGTTTGCTATTTTGATCTAGTTTCATGTAGTTGTGATAAACATTTCTATTTTGAATGTAAATTCAAATCAAATGATGATGTTATAAAGCTTTGATAAATGTGATTGTTCAATAAAAAATGGATGAATAAGTTGAGTTTGCAGTGATAATAATGTTAATATTTTTATAATATTACATTATTGATTTGAATTAAATTATTTATTTATTCATTTTTATTAAATAATATTAATTCAAATTTGAAGCTTCTATCCTAAAGTATTTTAAGGTTTTCTAAAGCAATATTTTTTATAAGGTCATGGTCCTAAAAATCTAAGACTATGTTTGATTTTGAAGGTTAGAAGATTTGTTTACAATCATATTGGAAACCTAAATCTAAGTTTTTTATTATATAAAGTGATATATTCAAATGGTCAAGTGATTTTTTTGGCTTATGGTATTAGGTTGACAGATTGAATTGATATGCATTTAATATCATTTTGATGTTTTTAAGGGCATAATGGCATTGAGGTGGCAAACTATTGATAAGTTGGCATAAGAATGAATATTGGATGAAGGTGGCAATTATTCTAAATGACATGGCACGTGAATTGATGTTTGATTGAATAAAATGTAAACACATTGGATTACATGGCAGTGAATTCATCATTGATATTGACTGTTGATGTGGTATTTAAAGAAATGTTTAAGTTGATAGGTGAGTTGGCTATTTTCGTAGCTTGATTTGAGAATTCATTTATGAGAAAATGTCTTTGAAATATTGCAAAGTGATTTTACCAATTTTGGTGGTCTTTTTGAAGTATTGCATGGTACAGGCATTAATGTAGGATATTTGGTGAAGAATGTGGTAATGAATTTAGTCATAGTTTAATTTGGTGTTTGGATAAGGAAGTTAGCAAGATGTTAAATATTAATTAAATTTGTTATAGGCCAATGGTAAGATAACATAGAGGCAAGGTGGTTATGAAAGAAGTGGTTGTTTATAAATAGTTTCATTTCTTTTATTTTTGGCATTTTTGGAAAGCTCCACAGCAGAAGTGAAGCCATGCCAAAATGATTCTAAAATTTGCAGAGGATTTCTTAGAGAGATAAGAGAATAGGTTGAGAAGGAATACAGGTATGCCACAATATTTTGGAAAGAATTTTCTATTTTTTTAAATCATTTTTGCGTCGAAGCAATTCTAGTTTACATGAAAGAAGCATGGATTTTTGGTTATGAAGTTAATAATGAAGTTCAGTTCATTTTGTTTCTTGATATAAAAATGCATGTATTTTGGTTATTTGGTTGATATAAGAAGTTTCAAAAGAAAGACTTATTTGATGTTTAGAAGATTTTATGGGTTTCTTCGAATGAAAAGTTTTGTGAGAAAGAAAGTTACAGTCAATTTATTTTATTTATGAAAAATTAATTCTTGATTTTGTTAATGGGTGCATGAAGATTTTGATGGGTTTCAAAGAAAATGGATTTTTTACTATGAAATATTAATTTCTATATAGTTGTTTCCAAAAATAATAATGTATACATTCATATTGAGGATATTTTCATTTGTGAAAAGGCTTGAGTTTTAAAATTTAACTTGCTATTCAGAAAAAAATTATGTGGAAAAATAACGTGAATTATATGGATTTTTTTTTGCAAATTCATGAGGATGGTTATCCATTCTGGGTTCTTTGCATTGTTGGGTTTTCGAATGATTTGTTGTTGGCTGGAAAAGTATATATATATATATATATATATATATATATATATATATATAATGATTTGTTGTTGGCTGGAAAAGTATATATATATATATATATATATATATATATATATATATAGGATTTGAAAAAGAATTATATTTGGAAAATTGAAATACAGTGGTTCAAGATGATATTTCGAAAGTTATTTCTGTGAATTTGTTATTCTTGGTAACATACAAAAATTATTTTAAATATATATTTAAAAATCAAAGCAATTCAAATTGATTAAAAAAAATATGTAACCCAGAGTGATGTGGAAAATGACTATTTCATATGGAAATTCAAAACAACATATTTGGTATTTTAGTTGGATAAATTTGTAGTTGAATTAAGATAATGAATGGAGGACAAATAATGGGTCTTGATTTGATTTTTAAAATTGAATGAATTTCTTTCTGTTGCACAAAATTTGTATTTTTTTTGGCACCTATAGAAATTTTTCTGAAGTTTAAATTGACGGCCAAATGACTAAGATCACTAACCAGAAATTATGCAATTTGATGGCCATTTGAACGCCAAATATAAGCTAGCTAAAAAATGTATTAAAATTGTGATTTTTAAAAAACTGGAAGTCATTTTACAGAGATATTTTCTTTGTCTTTCATGTTATGTAGTCGAAATATTTTTACTATGAAGGTATTTCACAAAATAAATTATTTTCAGAAGCATGGTATTGCATATGAAATAAAAGAAGAAAATCAATTTTTGAAAATATAAAATGATAAATTTTTGATATATATATGCTTAAGAAATTATAAAAATGCGTCATGATTAATATAAATATGAATTTCATAACACTATGATATATTATTTATTTATTGATATTTGTTTTCTATTTATTACTAGTTGAATAAGGTTCCCACCCGTTAAGAGAAGTCTTTATCTATCATTTAATACTTGATCTTATGGCTTATTTAAGTCTTAAATAAACTTATATTTAACAAATAATTAATATATTTAGTTGACTTTTAAAATTCAATTAATTAACTTAAACAAATAACTAACTTGAAGTTAGTTCAAACTCCTTTTCATCCAACTTTTGAAGTATAAGAGGAGATCAAGCATTCATTTCAGGAGAGAAAATATAAATAGGTATAGAGACTCATACATGTTGGTGAAATTAATCATTTATCTTCTTCTTTCTATGCAATTTATCCGAGATCACATGACTTTTGTAGATAGACCCAATGGTACTTTCTCTAACGGTTGAGTAATTATTTTCACAACATAGGTATATCCAACTTTATATAATTATTTATAATTGATTATCTAAAATTTGTTAATTTTAACATCTTTTGATGATTGCTATTGTGGTCCTATGAGCAAAATTTAAGTATTCAACCTTCATAATAATGAACACTTCGCAATTTGCAACATTTCATTGATCTTAATTGTAAAAGTTATCTCTTAAGATTATTGGAAACAAAGATGATAGTTTTCTCAATAAAATTTACTTCATTTGCTAAGATGACTCTCCTTTCTGAGACACATGATTTCTTTATATTGTATTTTGTACTGACCTATTTTAGTCTTCTAGATTAGTTTATTTATTTTTTATTTATTGTAGATTTATTTGTTATAGAATTATTCTAAAATTATATTATTTTAGTTTAGATTAGATTTCTTTTAGTGTTACTTTTTAATTTGGTTTCTTAGTTAGTTGTTAGTTTCATTTATTAGTTAGTCATTGTTATTTGTCATTGTCTCTTTAGGTTGTTGAGATATATTGATCTTTTATTCTTTATTCTTTACTATCTTTGATGATCTTTTATGAGCCTGAACATAAGATACATTTTTAGAAATCTATTTTTTTATCCTTTAAAAGACATCTAATTCATAGATTTTACTTTGTTGGATAGGTCAGATAATAGTTTATAACAAATTTGAATATTGAAGGAATGATTAGTTTCATGTATCAAAGCATTGATTATGAGTAATCTTCTATATATAATTGATTTTCATATTGTGTTAAATTGACTTAACGAATGTGTGTACACTTGGTTTAGATTTATTATTGAACATATTAAATATCCAAAACTTATAAAAAACCCTTTCATCTTTAGGATCTTAATTGAATCTTTATAACCCCAGAATTCGACTGGTACAATTCCACCTTTACCTTCATAATAGGTAAAAGGGTCGATTCATTGACATGACATTTTTCACCATCAACACCTACCTCATTCCATGATCAATGACATGGTTGAAGTCCTCATCTTATCACCCAACCGTGTCTTTGTCCACCAACCATCTAGTCCTCCCTTAAACATGCTATCAACCAATCGAATACTACTAACTCAGCAAGCTTACCACACAAGTGACAAATATCACAAAATACCTAGAGAATAAAATACCAAACATAAAATAGTAAAAATGAAGTTACATTTTACCTTTATCTTCTTGGATTTTTAGGGTTTTCCTTACCATCAAACGTCAAGGTGATCATCCATGGTCGACCTTTGGGAAACCCTTGACCATACACAATCAAGGTCCCCCACTTTTTTCAAAACTTTTCAAAGCACCCCACCTAGGTGCTGACATTAGGAGATCACCTAATCTCAACCAACTCAGAATTTGACCCATTAGAGATTACCTTCTCTGACCAACCCATCTAACCATGTCCACCTAGATATTAGTCATTTTTGACCCAAATAGTTTCATGTTTTGTGACAACCTTGCCTTAATACTTTTGACCATACCGACCAACCTTACCCTATTACACTTTTCAATTTGCATCACCTCGTGTATGACCAGATCATTTGTGTTATTTCATGAGAGTACTTCCCACCTTGAATACCCATCAATGACACTGACCCTATCTAGATGACTTGCTAGGAATGACCCGATCAGCTATAACCAATACTGTGGCCCAGTCACCCCATCATATGTCTCCATAGACCCTAACCTTATTTTTATCAACATTGGAAACTTTAGTATTTGCATGATATTGATTATCATACTTCACCCCATTTTGTGCACTTGTTTGCATTTCAAATGACCAACCCTTTTGTGTCACCTACCTCATGACTCATCATTTACTACTTTATCAAACCCTGACCTAATTTTGTTTTCCCTTCATCGACTTGCAGTTTGAGGGGGAACACCTCCTCTCATACTCAAGGCAATCAGACCATGACCAACAATCTATTGATTTTTTTTGGTGTCTTGTAACCCAAAGCCATTTAATAAAAAGGAGCAAAATGTAGACACTCAAAAATTACATAGTTTTAGATGTCAAAATACCTTGGACCCCTAACCCGACCCTAAAGCTAGTCGACCACCTAGTTGACTTAGCCTATTTTTTAATTTAATAATTTGAACCCCTAGCATAAATCTAAAATTCACCCCTTTTTTACCCATTTTCCTCTAGAACCTTGACCATCGATGATCAATCTAATCATTGACAATTAGCATAACCATCAATGATCAGATCTCTAAGCCTACTTTAAAGCTTTAAATCACTACCAACTATATGAGATAAGCATGACACATTTATAAAATTCTATTTTGTGATGCAAACCATCTTTAAAGCATCATAATTAACAACTTTCTCCTCTATCCAAATACTAACTTCCTCCTACACATTTAGTAACTTCATCCTATAAAAGGAGAGAAGCAAGAGAAGAAAAGGGGATCCAAAAAACCAAAAATATAGAAATATATCATCCAATATATCTTGTGTATAGGTATCCAACATCCCTCCAACAAGAAAGAAGTATCAACAGAGACTGAACCTCTATCAGAATCATTTTTGAAGGCCAAAGTATTGTCACTCTGGCCAAATTGATTCAGACTTCCACCATCAAGTTATAGGTATCTCATGTTTGTTTTCTTTGATTTATATTCCATTTTTAACCCCCCTACCTTGTTAGACCCATTAGTATCTTATTTTATACTCCTCGATCCATAACAAACCTTTATTTTACCAATTACCCAATTTGCAATCTTTTGCTAATCATTTTCAAAATTTCATAGGCAACCACTGATGATCACCTCAACCATTTATGGTCACCCAACCATCGATGGTTGGCCTCAACTATTGATGGTTCACCTAACCACTGATGATCACTATGGAAAAAAATAACAAGTTATTTCCACCCCCTTGAACCCAACCAAACCCTATTTTTTGTGTTCCTGCCTACTCACAATGACCTCTCTGATTTTTTGAACTTGACCCCAAACTATCTTAGCATAGGTATTGACCCACTTTTTTTATTTTAGTTGTTTTCCTTGATTAAGCATTTTGTTTATATTTCTTGCATGCATTTACTTTCATATTATTGAATGCAAGTATCCCTTATTTTCATTTATATTGTTGTTCCCAAAATTAGCTATGCTTGTTTTTGTGAAAAACCTTTACGAAACTTGTCCATTTCATAAGCTATAATCTAAGTTTGTCATTTGAGACAAGATTATCTTGCTCATGAGTGCAGTTAATAGACATCTTGAAAAAGTTTGTAACACTCCATCAATTTCTCAAAAAATATGAAACTTGTTGCAGTCTTGATCTGATCAGAATGTCAGATTTTGATAGTTTTAAGGGTGTTAGATAATTTCTAGTTTTTCATGCATTAGTGGTAAAAATAACTACTTTTACATGTTTTCATCCGTCAAGTGCAATGGCAGATAAATTCACTGCCCTTGCAAGTTTTTTTTGTTTTTATGCATGAGCAGCAATTTTTGCTGCCCTTACATTTTCCTTCCCTCTTCATGCATTGGTGACAAACATCACCGCCCTTGCATCTTTCTTCCCTCCACAAGCATAGGTGGTAATTTTTTCTGCTAATACATTTATCTTATCTTCCTCATGCAAAGGTGGTAAAAATCATTGGCAATACATAATCTCTTATGTTATGCGCAAGGTCAGTGATTTTCACTGCCCTTGCATGATCTCGATTTTTATGCGACATTTATGGTCATGCACATTGAGTTGGTGAAACTTATTTTGGGGTTTTTTTATTGCTGTTTAATTATTGTTTTTATCATTTTAAGTTGTCTTCTCCTCCTTACAATCATTTGACCACGCAAATGAGCAAGATTACGAATTCCCCAACTATTGACTTCAAGATTGCTGGGTAAGTTTTAGTTTTAGTTTTTTATTTTTATTTTCTTGTGTTTTCTTTCCCTTTAGTTTCAGTTTTTTTTTGTTTTCCCCTGGTGAGCCTTGGCAGTTGGAGTCATCCAAACCCTCGTGCATATCCTATGTATTTGTAATGCATGCCAAGCCAATTTTTACCCGGCTTAGTTTTACTCGTCATTTGGTTGATAGCTGTCCTCACGTTTCAAGACAAGTCTACAAGGAAAATGCCTAAAAAATAAAATTCCACCACTTACAAGTGAGTTTCCTCCTACAAGAGTAGTAAATTTTGCCACCCTTATGCAAAATTCCATCTCTATCATTCCCTATAGTAGTGGCATTTTTTATCACGCTTACTCGTTAATCATGCCTAAACAGTGATTTTTGTTGCTCATGTGAACTAAAATTCTCCTCCCTATAGTGTCAATTTTTTTTGCCACTTCTACATGCAAATAAAGTTCAATGACATGTAATAGCATCATATTTTGCCTCTCCTGCATGAAAATAGTTTTCACCTACAAGGTCGATAATTTTTGCCATTGAAACAACATACCCCCCCATATGCAATGGCGGTGAATTTTTTCACCCATGCAAATATTCTCTCAAATTTTCTAACTCTAGGAAATTATGAAATTTTGATTTTTTGAGCCTACTTTCCTTTGGTTTTTCACCCTGCTCGCACTTTAGCCCTTTCAAGAACATCCCCATGGTCATGATCATCGACATGTAGTTTTCCTAGATTGTCAGTATTTTCCCTGATTGCCTGATCATGACTTTTATTTTAGTTTCTCTTATAGATCCTTCTTCATTGACATATTTTTCACAAAAGCTCTTCCAGATGATTGAGGTTTCTTTGAAGAATTTGAAGATAATGAAGTATAAATATCAAGTTATTTTTTCAATCACCTCAATTACTTCTAATGTCGATGACATTAGAGATATAGAAATTGGTCATGTGAATATGGCTGAGTTTGTGGAAAGAACTAAATCAAGAAATCCTAGCCATGAAATGAAAAAGATAATTGATAGCAATATTTATTTTGTATCTTCTTTCCCTATAGTGGCTCACAACATAGAATTTATTTTCCAGTGTACTCAGTTCTATAATAAGCATACCAGGGCTATGTTAGATGCTAGTGGTAATGTGGTAATTAGACTGGATCTTGAGTTCATCAATAAAGTGTTCATGTGTCCTCCTACTACTGAACTAATAAAGCTTGATTTTGTCAAAGCACAAAGAGAATATAAAAAAGATCTAGAAAAAGTGAAGAAAGTAATCAACAATAAATGGCTCAAGACTCCAAGGGCAAATTTGTCAAGATGGCCACGGAGCTTTTCAAGAAGTGACTTTATAGAATAATTTGGTGATCTAATCAATCTTCTCAGTAGGGTAAGAGGTTTACCTTCTTCCTCACATTTTCATGAATGGATGTATCCATTGATCAAGATAATTCTCCAAGGCAAACAAGTCATCTTCTGGGGAGAACAAGTTAGCAATGCTTTACATAAGCAATTGATGAAGGTATCCACTACCTTCAAATTCTACATGACTTCTTATCTATTCTATATTTTAGCCTTGATGAGAACCTTTCTAGGTTTGACATCAGAAGGAGATAGGAGAATAACCCCAGTGTATCAATATTACTCTCAGTTGACATTGAAGGGTTCTATTCATCATTTTAGGAGAGTAAATGACACTTTATTTTCAATATTTTTGTGTCTCTTTATCCTAAATTAGAATACAAAATAGTGTTAGATGAATCCTAGATAGTTGTGAATGATTTTAGATGTATGTTCTTGCAATTTCCTTCTTTTTTATATCTGCGGGTTGGCTTTTTCCATGGTCATCCCTATATGCTTCCAAGATTCCATTCAGACAAATTAGTCTTGATGGAATTATGCAAGAAAATAATTGTCATACATAATCAATAGATGGAACTCAAGAAGCCCAGTTTTAGGTTCCTAATTGAAATTGGTAGGTTTTCAATGTTAATCGCTAGGAAAGCTAGAGTTATAGAAACTAAAATGCAGCTTGTAACCATGAAGCAATTCAAAATAAGACTGAATATTGATTACAGGGGTGTAAAGGACATAATCAAGACAAAAAACAAATTTCATGAACCTATTATTGAAGATGTTTGGGTAGATTTGAGGATAGTGGAAGATGTCAGGAAAATGGACTACAATAAGTTATCTCTTGAGCGGATAGAATATCTAGGACTTGTTGATATCTCTGAGAATTTAGTGGATGATAGAGATTTGATTAGTGATAGATACAATGTTGAATAGGTCTCCAATTCCCCTCTTGCCCCAATCCGATGGTCATAAAAGGAGTTGACTTCCTTAAGGAAAAGATTCGAATCAATATTGGCAAACACCAATAATTAGTTATGAAATAAAGGAATCACTTTGAAATAATTTATCACAGGTTCAGAAGTTGAATTTTAAGAGGAAAAAAGAAGAAGAGTAGAAAATAGGATGAAGAATAAAAGTGATATTCTTTCTTCTTCCAGGCCACATAAGCTTAAGATCATATTTGTGATGAAGAAGTCAAAAGTTATAGAAAAAGAGCCATAAATAACAAATATAGAAGTTGAGAAACAAAGCACTGAAGAACCAGTGATGGAATAGATGGAGACTGATGATGGGCCTATATATAAATAAGAGAAGGAAACTTTGTCTCCTCAAAATAATGTGTAGCAAGAAATAGGAATTTCTTCTTCCCTGCCTGGAACACCTATTGCAGCCCCTTCACCTATTTTTTCGATTAGTGTTCCCTCTTCTGGATCACCCTCTCAGTCCAAAATAATTTTTGACAACCCTCAAGGTAATTTTGGAGATATTCTTCATTCCTCAGGATCAATCCCCAGCTTGTCATCCCCATCTTTTGATATTGAAGATAGTTTTGCTTTTGATCACTCAGTAGAAGGTGCAATTTTTACTGATACTCCACCTATTGTTTCCACTACCAGTGTAAGTGCAACTCCAATAATGCCAAAAATGGAAATTGATCCTAATGTAAGTACTTTTGTGATCCCACCTTGGTTGTTAGCATATACGCCCAAAAGGAAAAAAATAAGCCATCTCTCCAAATGACTTTGATTACAATAAAATGGTGCCAGTAAAAGTCAAGGCTCCCAAGAAGCAAAAGATTCTTTCAAAGATGATTGGGGATAAGGAACACAAATTTTTAGAAATAGAAAGACCTCTACATGATGCAACTATTGAAAATTTTGATGTAAGTGACTACTCTATCTGTAGAGCTGAGTTAGGTAAGATAACTCATGAAAGTGCTAAGAGTGATATGCAGTCAGCCATGGACATCTTGATTCAAAAATTTGACAAAGAGAAAGAAATGAAGGATCATTATAAAGTAATGGTGGAACAATTGACTACAGTGGTAAGGATAATTATTTTCACTCTAGAAAAAGTAACTCCTAAGGCCATTTCCATAGAAGACCGCATTATTCTGAAAGCAAAAAAGATTTATCTTAAAGGAAAAGTACTTGGATAAGATGCATACACAAGGAGTTTCCTTACTCACAGAGTTGTCTAAGAAATAAAATAAAATGAGAAAAATAAGAGCAGAACTTGATGATCTCATTAATGTTATCTCTCAAGATATTGAAAGTATATAAAAGTGTTTTGATAAATAGATGAATATGAGAAAACTAAAAATAAGCACTATGATATCAATTAGTGTCATTACTGACAGAGACTTTTACACTAAAACTAAAGAGGCATTGCCATATAGGAGTTAGGTGCTTAAAGAGTTGATAAGTGACCTCAAATATTCAAGGGACCTCAGTGAACAAAATGATATTAGTCTTTTGCATAAATTTGATGAGTTGCCTTGCAAACTTACATCACAAGATAACCAATTCCTTTCATTAGAAGAAATGATTCAAAAATTTGAAGGTATATTTTGGAAAGAATTTGAAAATAAGGCATTTTTAGTAACCTCTATGGACAATATTATGGATAATCAGTTAACTCTAGATAATCTGAAAACTAGGTTAACTAGTCATGCAAAATTAGTTACAATAGTGAAAGACGCCATAGTCAGAGCTAAGATAATTTTCAAGAACACTGTTACTCCAGATAGTATCAGGATGCAAGAAACTATCACCATGTATGATGCTCACATGAAGAAAAATGGGGATACAAATTGAAACTATTCTTTTTTGGTTTGATTTTTATTTTTTAAATGCACTTTTGTAACCACTTTGGACATTTTCACATGTACTTTTGTCATATATAATTGCATGTAAAAATATAGGAATTCTAAGTCAAAAAGGACTCTTATCTTTGACTTAGTCAAAGTAATTAAGTCTTTTCTAAATCTTCAAGGCCTCTCCCTATAAATAAAGAGGACCTCTTTTGTAAATAGATCTTTTTAGTTATTGGAAGCAAAAACTCTACCCAAATTGAGATGCCTTTTGAGACTTTGAGCTCAGATTGTAAATCATATTTTCTTAAATGAATAAGAAAGAAAGTGAATTTTCAAACTTTATATTGGAATGACTTGTGTTGTTTAGAAAATAGTTCTTATGTCCTTTTCTTAATACAATCTTATCTATTTGATTAAATAAGCAGAGTGAGTGAAAATAATCTAGAAGATGTTCTGAAGTTGATTATGGAGACTTTGTGCTATTATAATTGCTTTTAGTTTGTATTTTTTGTGTTTTAGTATGAAGGATATTAGAAAGGATTTTAACTTCTTTTATCCTTTGTGATCATATACTTTATTGTAGTTTTCAGTGAAGAATTTGAGCTACACCTCATTCTACTATGATATAAGTTATAAATTAGTAAAAGAAGCAATGATAGGCTTTATACTTTCATGAGTTTCTTATGAATTCAGTCAATATCAAGGAAGTTTTCCTTTACTTTGTATACATCATTTCTAAAAAAAGAGAAATGGATGGTATGATCTCACCCTTGAATTAATATTTAGTTTAGATTAGTTTATAATAGTTTATAGGGAACCTCCCCTTGCTGAGAGGAGAGATTTATCTCATTACGCTATGGTTGATATACCCATTTTTTTTTCAATTAGCTAACGACAAAATATTCACCAAACTATTTTTTGGTAACTTCCCTAGGGAAGAATGCACAATTTGAAGCCTCAAGCTTTGAGTTGAAACATTTATAGTTATTTTCCATTTTACACTATGGCAAATTCATGGTATACATGAAGTTAGAGAGATTGAGGTATTATTAATCTTATATTTGAATTGATACAGCAACATAATTTTGATCTCTTGCCTCTATGATCTCACCTTCAACAAACTAGGATTTTTCCTCCTACCAACATTAGATCTTCAATACCAAGTAAAGCTCCTAGTCCTAGTGCTAGCAAAGTTTTATCTATTCATACTAGATAAAGGTTTGTTATCCCTCATTTTAATCTTCATATCATAGCAGCCCAAGGACCTTGGGGTAATAATTTTGGCCCTCTGAATCTGACCCCACATTTACATTAGCTACCTCATAGTTTGAGAAAGAATTTTCCCAAGTTTTATGGTGATGAGAAAGTTCACTCTGATAAACATATTACAGCTTTTTGTATATCCTGTGGTGTGATAAGTGTAGAATATGAAGATATAGAAGTAAGAATTTTTATAGAAACACTACAAGGTGCTACCATAGATTGGTTTTATCATGTTCAATCTTGGACTATACTGATTGGAACACTCTCAAGACTAAGTTTGAGGCTAGGTTCAAACCCACAGAAGATGCACACGCCTTATTGGCTCAGCTTATGCAAATGAAGAAAGAGCCTCATGAGCCTATGAGAGACTTCATCGCTAAATTCAATAAGCTAAGAGATAGGATTCCTATAATTGCTCAGCCAACACTAGAAAATCTTAAGTGTTTCTTTATCAATTCTCAACTTTCTAAAGTGAATTTTATGTTAAGACAGGCTAGCCCTACTGATCTTTCTACAGCTCAAAGTTTAGCTACTAAAATTGAAGATGATCTTATCCTTACAAGTAAGATAAGAAAATATTCTAACAAAAATAGATTTTCATCTTCTGCTAAAAATTCTTCTACAAGCACTACTAATCATATGGTGCAAAAGTTAGCAAATGAATTGCTAGCTTTGAAAAGGCAAATGGCCCAAGGTATGTACACTCCTTCTTCTTATCAAGATATACCAAGAAAGACATTTCCCAACCATTCATATCAAGGCAATGCTTCCAAAAATCAAGGGCAACCCAATCATCTTCCTCCCACACAAAGGAAGATTGCTATTGAAGCAACACTGGTTAACTCAGCAATTGGTTATTATGAAGCTAAACATGATCATTCTTTCCAACTTGAGTTGGACTAAGAAAATGATGCTAATCTCTTTGTATAAGTAGAATAATAATTATCTGGAAACTCTGTGATTGGTTTTCTAAATTACCAAGATGAAGCTAAAAAAGGAGAGGTGTATGATGGAGCATATGCTATTTTTACTAGGTCTCAAAATCAGTCAAATCAACAAGTTGATAAGGGAAAAGTAGGAGAAGAACCTCGGCTAGTGATCTCAATTGATAAAAGAGGAACTTCACTACCTTTCTAATCAAAATACCCAGTGGTTAATAAGTAGGTAAGTACCTCAAACCATCCTATACTTTTTGCTTCTATCCCTCAAACTAGTACCACATCAAATAAAAATCAAAATTATGGGCTTTCTTTCTCTATTTTTAGTTTATTCTAGTTATTTGACATAATTTATCATGTTAGGAAGACCAAGATCCAAATGTCTAAGATTGAGTACTTACAAGTTAATCTTGAACAGTTTGATAGGTTAGCTGAATACATCAAAAACAATACTATCCCTACAAGACAAGATTTTCCAAAGGTTGCCCAAGATCTTTCAAAGAACAAAACAACCAAAAATAATCTTCTCACTACTCCTCTTACTGCTTTTGGAAAAATATAACCTTTCTATATTTCTCTATTGATAAATGGTCATAAATTGAGTAATTATATAATAGACTCTAAAGCCTCTGATAATGTTATACTGGCCAAGGTAGCAGATTCTCTCAGTCTTACCTTAACTAAGACTTTTGGGAGATGTTTCTCCATGAAAAATAAGCAAGTACCACTTTTGGGTCAAATCAATGAAGCTCAATCTACATTTGTGTCTTTTTTAGATAAGAAGATTAAGATGACAGTCTTAGTGGCTAATGTTCTAGTTTCTTATGGCATTCTACTCAAATTTAATTTTTGCAAAGATGTAGGTGGAGAGTTAAACATGGATCTATCTGAAGCCAAGATACCTATTAAAGGTGTCATGCAAAAACTACTTCCTGAGAAAAGGTCTAAATATATTTCTATCTAAACGTCAAACCTTGAAGCTCAAATTTTGTTTGAATCTTCAAGAATGAATAATTATTTTCTATTCACTAAAGATGTTTTTAATTCGTTAGATGAAAGTTCATTAGGTAATAATTCAGATAATTTAGATATAAAATCAAAAGAAGTTTTAGATAAAATTTCAGGTAAAAAAGAATTTTCCCTCACTGATGAAGAGGAATCTTTAAGAAGATCAAGTTCTAATGAGGTTTAGATTTTAGAGTTTGATGGTAGCTACTCCTCTACCAGTTCTAGAGCTAGAATTGTTTTGATATCTCCAAAAGGAGATATTTTCCCCTATTCATATAAGTTGTAATTCAATAATACCAAGAACACCGCTGAGTATGAATCTTTGTTGCTTGGATTGAAAGTTGCTCATGCTAGAGGTGTTAAGATTCTTCATCCCTGAAGAGATGTTGAATTGGTAGTTTGTCAAGTAAGGAATCTGTATCAAACCAAAAAATGAAATATTATGACATTATCACAATCTTGTATGGGATTGCATTGAAATTTTTTATGCTTTCAATATTTCTACAGTGCCAAGAGAGTTTAATGATCATGCAGATTCATTAGCTGTCTCCACAACTCTCATGTTTCCTCATACAGATTTCAAAGGGAACAAGTACACTATAGAGCTATTTTTTCGACCAAGTGTACCTGATAATGCCAACCATTATTAGGTGTTTAATGGTGATAATTAAATTATTTATTTTTTTGAAAAGATGGATAGCTTTGAGGAACTCTATTATGAAGGTAGTGAATCTCTACCATGGGAATCAGTTTCTAAAATAGATTCACAAACTGGTGAAGAGATTTTTCAATTAAAAGGGAACAAAATCCCAAAAGGTTTAGTTTCTCTTAAAATCTATTTTATAGACATGACAGATATATCAAGTAGCAGTAACAAATGAATTCAAGTTCTACTATGGAGTTTGATTAAGTAAATCTGAGTTTAGAAGCAGATCCCAAAATGGTCAACATTGGGAAATATTGCACTACTCATAAAAATCTCAAATTTATTACTCTTCTTTGTCATTACATTGATGTTTTGGCATATTCTTATGATAATTTAAAATCCTTTAGATCTAAAGAAATTCAGCATGAAATTTCTTTTAAGGTTGGGTCACTACCTCACAAGCAAAAACAAAGGCAATATAACCCCAAAATATCAAGTACTATCTTTTCTGAGATCCAGAAGATGTTGAATGCAAGAATAATTTTTCTAATCCATCGTTCCACCTAGATCATAAATATAGTTCCTATAAAGAAAAAGAATGGAGAAATTCGTATATGTGTTGATTTCAGGAATCTCAATCAATCTTCTCTAAATGATAACTACCCCCTACCCATCATGGATCAAGTATTGCAAATAGTGACTGGCTCAGAAATGTTATCAATATTAGATGGTTTTTATAGATATAATCAAGTGGAAGTTAATGAAGTAGATCAATATAAAACTACTTTCACTACAGTTTGGGGAACATTTGCATATCACAGAATGCCTTTTGGTCTGATCAATGCTGGTGCCACATTCTAGAGAGCAATGGACCTTGCCTTCAGAGATGAAATAGGGAATTTTATTGTGGTGTATCTTGATGACTTAACTATTTTATCCAAACATCATCTTGATCATGTGCATCATTTACAACAAGTACTGAAATGTTGTCAGCAAAATGGTATTTCTCTCAATCCTAAGAAGTCATTTTTTGAGGTTACAAAAGGTAGACTCTTCGGTCACATTGTATCCTAAGAAAGTACAAAAATTGACTCAAAAAGAGTCAAATCTATTCAAAATCTTACTCTACCTGCTAGTAAGATTACAGTTCACTCCTTTTTTGAAAAGGTGAACTTTTTGTGAAGATTGAACCTAAATTTTCAGAGAAAACTTGCCACATTGTTGACATGATGAAGGGTAAAGCTAATTTCCATTGGACTACAGAAGGCAAAGTGGCATTCAAATATATCAAGAAGGCTATCGCTCATGCTCTAATCCTATTTTTCTTAGATTATACCAAAGATTTTATAATATACAGCTATGCTTCTGAACATACACTTTTAGCCATTTTGGTTCAGCAGAATGAAGATGCGGAATCTCCCATATCATTTATGAGTTGTCATCTCAAAGATCATGAATTGAAATATTCAAACATGGAGAAGCATGCTTATTCTATGGTTAAGGTGGTAAAACATTTTCAATTTTATATCCTGAATTCATATACTATTGTTCTGGTGCCTGATACAATAATAAAGTCTATTTTAACATAACAAGAGTTTGGTACTAAAAGGGGCAATTAGATTGATAAAATTCAAGAGTTTGATCTTGATATTAAACTACTAAGCTTGTACGAGAAAGCAGTCTTTGTTAATTGATTGTTGATAACGTACCTAAAGAAATCAAACATAAAAAAGTATAAGCTCAAGATATGCCAACAGTTATTTTTATCACTACTACTGATGAGTGGTATTCCAATATCACTCATTTTCTTATCTATGGTGAGTTTCCTACCCATTTGTCTTATAAATAAAAAATAAATGTTAAGTTAAAAGCTATTAACTATGTCCTATGGGATAATAGTTTGTACACAAGAAGCTTTGATGGAGTATTTCTTTGTTATGCAGATAAAGTGCAACAAAGTAAAATTTTGGAGTCTTTCCACAATTTGGCTTGTGAAAGACATTTTTATAGACCTATGATAGCTCACAAGATTCTATGAGCCAAATACTATTGGCCTACACTATTTCAAGATGCATACAATTGGGTACGTAGGTGTGGATTATGTCAATAGTTCATTGGGAAACCTAAGTTGGCTGCATTACCTCTCAAGTCGGTGGTGATTGAAGAACCTTTTTAGCAATGGGGTATTGACTTTATTGGCACTGTCAACCCATCCTAAAGTTTTAAACATGAATATTTTCTCACTGTGATAGATTATTTTACCAAGTGGGTGGAAGCCATTCTAGTTAAGCATGTTACTTCAAAAGTGGTATGTAATTTCTTTAAATAAAATATTATTTCCCAATTTGGAGTTCTAACCAAGATTGTAACAAACAATGCTAATTTTTTCTCTTCTCATGAGGTTACTAATTTTTGCTACCATTAAGATATTATTCTCTCCCACTCCTCTGACTATTACCCATAAGAAAATGGTCAAGTGGAATCAAACAACAAGAATCTAGTTACTATTATCAAGAAACTGGTAGATGACAATCAGAGAACTTGGCATAAAGCATTGTTCAATGCTTTATGGGAAAACAAAATTTCACCTAAGAGGGTAATAGGTATGTCACCATTTCAACTTTTTTATAGTCTAAATGTAGAGATATCAATTACTTTGGAACTACTAGTACTGAAATTGACAAAGGTAGTCAAAGATCAAACTTTTGAAAATTTTATTGATAAGAGGATCATGTACCTAACTGAATTAGAAGAGCAACGAACTATGGTAGTGGACTGTATTGTTGCACATTAAAATTAGGTAAAAAAACTCTTTGATAAGAAAGCAAGGATTGATGAGTTTCAGATTGGAGATCAAGTCTTGTTGTGGGATAAGAGGAGAGAACCAAAAGGAATGCATGAAAAATTTGATTCTTTGTGGAGAGTTCCATTCACCATTCATCAATTCTATGATGAAAATAGTTTCTTGCTAGAATATCAAGATGGAATACCATTCTCACTACCTCACAGTGGGTAGCATCTGAAACACTTCAATCCTTGAAATATCAGATAAGTTTATTTGTACATTTATATAGTTTTATGTTTTTATTTATCTTTTTGTTTAGTTTTTTGTGTCTTTTTCTTTTTCATAGCTTGACTCTGTAGCCCAATGGAATGGATCAAGGCACTTAGAGATTAGATTCTACTCCCTTCAATCATTTCAAAGTACAATAGATAGAAGTTTCCCAGTTGGAGCTAGTTGTTCCCAAAATCAGCAATGCTTATTTTTGTGAACAATCCTTACAAAACTTGTCTATTTCATAAGCTATACCCTAAGTTTGTCATTTGAGACAACATTATCTTGATCTCGAGTGTAGTTTATTGATATACTAAAAAAATTTGCAACACTCCCTCATCAATTTCTTGAAAATGTGAAACTCATTGTAGTCTTGATCTGATCAGAATGTCAGATTTTGATATTTTTAAGGGTGTTAGACAATTTCTGGTTTTCCATGCACTAGCGGTAAAAATAGCCAATTTTACATGTTTTCATCCTTCAAGTGCAATGGTGGCTAAATTTTCTGCCCTTTCAAGTTTTTTTTTTTTTTTATGCATGACCAGCAATTTTTGTTGCCCTTGTATTTTCCTTCACCCTTCATGCATTGGTGGTGAAAATCGCCACCCTTGCATCTTTCTTCCCTCCACATGCATAGGCGGCAATTTTCACTGCCAATACATTGATCTTATATTCCTCATGAAAAGGTGGTGAAAATTACTACCAATGCATAATCTCTTTTGTTACATGCAAGGTCAGTAATTTTTGCCACCCTTGCGTGATCTCAATTTTCACGTGGCATTTATAGCTGCACACGCCGAGTTGGTGAAACTTATTTTGAGGATTTTTATTGCCGTTTGATTGTTGTTTTTATCATTTTAAGTTGTCTTCTCCTCTTCCCTACAATAATTTGACCATGAAAATGAGTAAGATTAAAAATTCCCCAATTGCCAACTTTGAGATTGCTAGGTAAGTTTTAGTTTTAGTTTTGTATTTGTTTTTTGTTTTCTGTGTTTTCTTTCCCGTTAGTTTTGGTTTTTATTTTTAGTTTTTTTTGGTTTTCCCCTAGTGAGCCTTAGTGGTTAGATTCTTCCAAACCCTAGTACATATCCTAGGTTTTCATAATGCATGTCAAGTCAGTTTTTACTCGACCTAGTTTTACTCATCATTTGGTTGATAGTTGCCCTCACATTTTAAGATAAGTCTACAAGGCAAATGCCTAAACAATTAAATTTTTCCACTTACAAGTGAGTTTCTTCCTACAAGAGTGGTGAATTTTACCACCTTACACAAAATCTCATCTCTACCATTCCCTGCAGTAGTAGCATTTTTTGTCATGCTTACTCGTTAATCATGCCTAAGCGTTAATTTTTGCCACTCATGCGAAATGAAATTCTCCTCCCTATAGTGTCAGCATTTTTTTTTCACTTCTACATGTAAATTAAGTTCAATGACATGTAATGGCATCAGATTTCACCGCTCTTGCATGAAAATAGTTTTCACTTGCAAGGTTAGTGATTTTTGCCACCAAAACAAGATACCCCCCCATATGCAAGGGCAAAAACATTTTGCCACCCATGCAAATATTCTCTCAAATTTCTTTAACTCTAGGAAATTTTGAATTTTTGTTTTTTTGAGCCCACTTTCCTTTGGTTTTTTGGCTTGCTTACACTTTAGCCTTTTCAAGTGCATCCCCATGGTCGTGATCATCGACATGCAGTTTCCCCAGATTGCTAGTATTTCCCCTAATTACATGATCATGATTTTTATTGTAGTTTCTCTTGTGGATCCTTCTTCATCGACATCCTTTTGACAAAATCTCTTCTAGATGACTGAGGTTTCTCTGAAGAAGTTGAAGATAATGAAGTACAAATATCAAGGTATTTTTCCAATCACCTTGGTTACTTCTAATGTTGATGATATTAGAGATACAGAAATTAGTCATGTAGATATGGCTGAGTTCATGGAAAGAACTAAATCATGAAATCCTAGCCATGAAATAAATAAGATAGTTGATAGAAATATTCATTTGGTATCTTCTTTTCATGTAGCGGCTCACAACACAGAATTTGTTCTCTAGTGCACTCAGTTCTATAATAAGGATACCAGGGTTGTGTTAGATGCTAGTGGTAATATGGTAATTAGACTAGATCTTGAGTTCATCGATAAAGTGTTTATGTGTCCTCTTGCTATCGAAATAATAAATCTTGATTTTGTCAAAGCACAAAGAGAATATGACAAAGATCCTAAAAAAGTGAAGAAACTAATCAACAATAAATGGTTCAAAACTCCAAGGGTAAATTTGTCAAGATGGCCATAGAGCTTTCCAAGAAGTGACTTTATAAAATAAGTCGATGATCTGATCACTCTTCCTAGTAGGGTAAGAGGTTTACCTTCTTCCTCATAGTTTCATGAATGGATGTATCCATTCATCAAGATAATTCTCTAAGGCAAACAAGTCATCTTCTAGGGAGAACAAGTTAGTAACGCTTTGCATAAAAATTTGATGAAGGTATCCACTAATTTCAAATTCTACATGACTTCTTATCTAGTCCATATTGTAGCTTTGATAAGAACCTTTCCAGGTTTGACATCAGAAGGAAGTAGGAGAGTAACCCTAGTGTATCAATATTACTCTCAGTTGACATTGAAGGGTTCTATTCATCATTTTAGGAGAGTAAATGACACTTTATTTGTAGTATTTTTGTGTCTCTTTGATCTTAAATTAGAATAAAAAAGAGTGTTAGATGAAGCCTGGACATTTGTAAATGATTTTGGATGTATGTTCTTGCAATTTCCTTCTTTTTCATCCTTGTGGGTTGGATTTTTCCAAGGTCATCCTTATATGCTTCCAAGATTCCCTTCAGATGAATTGGTCTTCATGGAGCTATGTAGGCAAATAATTATCGTACATAATAAACAAATGGAAATTAAGAAGCCCAGTTTCAAGTTCCCAATTGAAATTGGTAGGTTTTTAGTGTTAACCTCTGAGAAAGCTAGAGGTATGAAAACTAAATGCAGCTCATAACCATGAAGCAGTTCAAAGGAAGATCAAATTTTGATTACAGGGGCGTAAAAGACATAATCAAGAGAAAAACTCAATTTCATGAACCTATGATTGAAGATGTTTGGGTAGATTTGATGATAGCAGAAGATGTCAAGAAAATGGATTATAGTAGGTTATCTCTTGAGTAGATAGAATATTTGGGACTTGCTGATATCCCTAAGAATTTAGTGGATGATGGAGATTTTATTAATGATAGATACAATGCTAAATAGGTTGCCAATGCCCCTCTTCCCCCAATCCAATGGTCATAAAAGGAGCTGACTTCCTTAAGGAAAAGATTCAAACTAATATTAGCAAACACCAATAATTAGTTATCAAATAAAGGAATCACTTTGAAAGAATTCATCATAGGTTCAGAATCTAAATTTCAAGAGGAAAAAATAAGAAGATCAAAAAATAAGATGAAGAATAAAAGTGATGTTCCTTCGTCTTCTAGGCCACATAAGCTTAATATCATATTTGTGATGAAGAAATCAAAAGTTATGGAAAAAGAGCTAGAAATACTAGATATGGAAATTTAAAAACAAAGCATTGAAGAGCTAGTGATGGAATAGATGGAGACTGATGATAGACCCACAGATCAACAAGAAAAGGAAACTTTGTCTCTTCAAAAGAATGTGCAGCAAGAAACATGAATTTCTTCTTCTCCACCTGACACACCTATTGTAGCCCCTTCACCTATTTCTCTGATTAGTGTTCCCTCTTTTGGATCACCCTCTCCTTCCAAAATTATTTTTGATAACCCTCAAGGCACTTTTAGAGATATTATTCATTCCTCAAGATCAATTCCTAGTTTATAATCCCCATCTTTTGATATTGGAGATAGTTTTGCTTTTGATCACTCAGCAGAAGGTGTAGTTTTTACTGATACTCCACTATTATTTCCACTACTAGTGCAAGTGTAACTCCAGTAATGCCAACAATGGAGATTGATCCTAATGTAAGTAATTTTGTGCTCCCACCTTGGTTTTCATTTTATATTCTCAAAAGGAAAAAATAAGTCATCTCTCTAGATGACTTTGATTTCAATAAAATGGTGCCAGTAAAAGTCAAGTCTCCCAAGAAGCCAAAGATTCTTTCAAAGATGATTGGGGATAAGGGACAGAAATTTTTGGGAATAACAAGACCTCTACAGGATGCAACTATTGAAAATTTTGATGTAAGTGAGTAATTTATCTCTAGAGTTGAGTTAGGTAAGATAACTCATAAAAAAGAGTGATATGCAGTTAGCTATGGACATCTTGATTCAGAAATTTGATAAAGAGAAAGAAATGAAGGATCATTATAAAGCAATGGTGGAATAATTGACTGTAGTGGTAAGGAGAATTATTTTCACTCTATAAATAGTAACTCCTAAGGCCATTTCCATAGAAGACCCCATTATTTAGAAAGCAGAAAAGACCTATATTAAAGGAAAAGTACTTGAAGAGTACTTGGATAAGATGCATACACAAGGAGTTTCCTTACTCACAAAGTTGTCTGAGAAAATAGATAAAATGAGAAAAATAAGAGCAAAACTTAATGATATCATTAATTTTATCTCTTAGGATATTGAAAGTATAGAAAAGTGTCTTGACAAATGGATGGATATGAGGAAACTAAAAATAAGCACTCTGATATCAATCGGTGTTATTATTGATAGAGACTCTTACACTGAAACTAAAGAGGCGTTGCCATATAAGATTCAGGTGCTTAAAGAGTTGATTAGTGACCTCGAATCTTCAAGGGACCTCAGTGAACAAAATGATATCAGTCTTTTACATAAATTGGAGGAGCTACCTTACACACTTACATCACAAGATAACCAATTCCTTTTAGCAGAAGAAATAATTTAGAAATTTGAAGGTATGTTCTAGAAAGAATTTGAAAATAAGGCATTTTTAGTAGCCTCTATGGACAATATTCTATATAATCAGTTAACTTTGGATAATCTCAAAACCATGTTAACTAGTCATGCAAAATTAGTTACAGCTGCCATAGTCAGAGCTAAGATAATTTTCAAGAACACTGTTATTCTAGACAATATCAAGATGCAAGAAACTATCACCATGTACGATGCTCACATGAAGAAAAATGGGGATATAAATTGAAACTGTTCTTCTTTGATTTAATTTCCATTTTTTAAATGGACTTTTGAAACCACTTTGGACATTTTCACATGTACTTTTGTCATATGTAATTGCATGTAAAAATATAGGAGTCTTAAGTCAAAAAGGACTCTTATCTTTGACTCAGTCAAAGTAATTAAGTCTTTTCTAAATCTTCAAGGCCTCTCCATATAAATAAAGAGGACCTCTTTTGTAAATGGATCTTTTTAGTTATTGGAAGCAAAAACTCTACCCAAATTGATATGCCTTTTGAGACTTTGAGCTCAGATTGTAAATCATATTTTCTTAAATGAATAAGAAATCAAGTGTCTTTTCAAACTTTGTATTGGAATGACTTGTGTTGTCTAGGAAATATTTCTTATGTCATTTTCCTAATACAATCTTATCTATTTGATTAAATAAGCAGAGTGAGTGAAAATAATTTGGAACATGTTCTGAAGTTGATTATGGAGACTTTGTGCTGCTATAATTGTCTTTAGTTTGTGTTTTTTGTGTTTTAGTATGAAGGATATTGGAAAGGCTTTGAACTCCTTTTATCCTTTGTGATCATATACTTTGTTTTAGTTTTTAGTGAAGACTTTGAGCTGCACCTCATTCTACTATGACATAAGTTTTAAATCAGTAAAAGAAGCAATGATAGGCTTTGTACTTTCATGGGTTTCTTGTGAATTCAGTCAATATCAAGGAAGTTTTCCTTTACTTTTTAAACATCATTTCTAAAAAAAGAGAAATAGATGGTGTGATCTCACCCTTGAGTTAATATTTAGTTTAGATTAGTTTATAATAGTTTATAGGTTACCTCCCCTTGCTGAGAGGAGAGATTTATCTCATTACGTTGTGGTTGATATACCTATTTTGCCTTCATTTAGCTGACAACAAAATATTCACCCAACATATATCAACTTAATTGTTATGAATAGTGGATTGACATCCTCCTAGTAATCTCGTACTTCTTAGATCTAACTCACGCTAGGAAGTCCACTCAACCATCCATCTAACAACCATTTTTCTAGTGTCTTTCTTATTCACAAGTTATTCCTTCCAATCCAAAGAGGATTTTCCATCATCATCAAGATCATGCATGTACTTTTACCAGGTATTCTTTTGCATACCCTATTACTAGTTTCATTACTTGCTTCTAAATTAAGAAATGAGCAGAGATTAATTTGAAACATCTATTTATTTATTAAATGAATTATACCTACAAATTAAGATTCAACTTAATTAGGTATAATAAATATATTAAGTAGGTGAGAGGTGAGTTCCACTTATATTTCTAGCTAGATTTCAACTAAGTACCATTGTGAGTTCTCTTATGAGTTCCACATTGAGTTACACTCAGTCCTACAGTGAGTTATCTTATGAGTTCAAACCTCCCACTCATTATATATATTCCTCTTCACTATGGTATTATAATAGAGAAAGAAATGCAAATTGATACAAAATAGGTAATTATTGCACATCTTCTTTCATATTTATGAATACAAGCAGGGTCATTATTGTTACAGAATTCTTGTGTGCTTACTCTACAAGAAGATCACCTATTTGGAAATTATAACATGGTATCAGAGCTCTAAGTTCTAGTAGTGAGCATCAATTTATCTATTTGAATTATATTTTTGTATTTTCTTGAATTTATTAAGATTAATTTGCATATTTCTTGCACTGGGATTTGCATATATTTGTTTGTATTGGTTATATAAATTTTACTACATATCTGAAAGGATAATGGTGAAGATGTTTCATTTGATGCATAAGTGGATAAGCTAATACATAGTTCAAGGTTTCATCATAGCCGTTTATTGGTTTTATTGTTTCTGTAACACCACTTTCATGTTGTCTTTCTCCAACTATCCTCCATGTCGTGTTTGGTGGTCTTTTGCATGTTGTTAAAAATGTGACTTTAGGTCATGATTAATAGATAACTTAGCCAATCTAAAATATTTGTTATGACTATGGGATACTGATCAAGACATTTGGAGTTTTATTTGATGTATAACTCTGATGGATTGGTGCTCCATATTGATTGACCACTCACCATTGCATTCTTCAAAGCTATCATTGGATTTTCCATTCCTATTCTTTATCACCATCCTCCTTGTATGCTTTATTGGTTACCTTCCCTTGTTGGTTCATTCCAAAATCTAGCCTTCCTTCCTCAACTACACTTGCTCAATAGTTTTTAAAAATACAATAAAAATCTACACTAAACTATTGTATTCATTCAACAATTTTGTGCATGATGTTCAACGCTACCCTACCCCTACACCATTCCAAGCAGCCTCATGACATCTCTAGTTCGCTATTTTTTTATTGAAGATTTCAAATTTTTTTGGGGGTTTCAATTACCTTATTAGGAATTTATCATTCATTATTTTTTAGGATAAGTGGTGGACTACATATCCCATGCATCTCTGCATTCATTCAATCGAGGTCTACATGTTTCCATGGTGGCACCCAAGCCCCTAGCCTATCCCTCCCAATTTTCTTCTTCTCGATGGTGGCACCCATCTCTTTCTTATAATTTTAAATTCAAATATAAACATATATTATTCCCTATTATAATTGAAAATTAAAAACATGTTTTAATATTTTTTTTAAAATAGCTTTAGGTTTTTAATTAAAACACCTTTTATAAGCCTTATCCATTAAAGTGCATGTAAAGGTGTGTTGACAGGTTGTTTATGACTTTTTATTTCTTGAGGATGTCCATTATTTACTTCTAATTACAACAAGTGGTTACAAGTCATGTTTTATGTTTAAACCCTTCGAGCATTAAACTTTTAGTGCAAGTTTTTATTAAATATGCCTCATTTACAGAAAATTAATTGTGTAATAAATTTTGATTGGTAGCTCAAAATTGAGTATTGTCTTTTACAAATTTATTATTTTTGATTTCCCACCCATTAGTTCTATTTTTATTGTAAAATTCACTAAAATTACAAAGTGTCATATTTGGGAGATTCCCTGTGCTATGGGCCTTATTACTTTTTGCATTGCATCTTGCACATTAATTGTTCATGCATGGATGCATTTTTAGTTGTGCCTAAAATACCTATTATAATCATGCACTTATTTTATTAATTATTTCATTGGTTTCTCACTTGGATGTATTTTTAGCTGTGTCCAACATCCCATTCATGAGTGTGCAGTATTTTAGCATCATTACAGAGTATTTTGTGTAGTCTTTGACTTCCTTGGTGTCTTTTTGTAGTCATGAATACTCCATTTGAGAGACTCTAAAGGAGGAAGGTTAAGTCTACACCAGTGATCCTTCTTGGGAATACCAATTATTCTTCATGACGTGTGTACATGGAATGTTCACTCATAGATCATGAACTTATTCCATTCTTATATAGATAGATTTTTGCTCTTATTGACCTAGGTCAATATGATGACTGGGCCAACTCTTATGACATGGCCTATTATCACTTATTATTACACATTTCATGGGATCTAGACTACCATATGGAGCACATAGTGTGTCCTTCCATCATTTGGTGTACATTTTAGAGTCTTTTCAAGGATCCTACTATGGTTTCTATCACTCTTCCTCTTCCTATTGTCTCTTTTAAGACTGTTGTACTTTTATTTTGATGACACATCCATGGTGGATAGTGCTCTTCCTTCTATCTAGCCCCCATTTTAGGATGAGATTCTTCCATGCTTTAGTTATCTCATTGAAAATTTTACATCTGTTCTTGTACAGATTGTTGTTCTTCCAGAGCCATCACAAACTTACATTTCTAAGGAATTTACTAATTCCAATGAGAGTATACACATTGATAGAATCAATGATTCATATGTTGTTGTGAACATTCATCTTGTAGATATGAGTGCTTCATTTGTAGACCAATCTTTAGCTTTGATAGTTGTTAAGCCTTTCTTTCCTCTTCACATGGACATTCTTTTAGTCAATGTTCCATGCCACTCTTATTATCTAGATGTAATGAGGTTACTTATAAACCCTCCTTTTCTCTCACCTTCATTATATGCTTTCTTATTACCATCTTCTATAGTTAGGCTTATGATTCATGATCATACTTTAGCATATTTAAGCATTAACTTGGAGAATTTTGAGCATTTGCTAGAGATATACATCATGATTCCTAATTATATTTCACTTGAGTGAGAATTTATCAGTTTGATAGCTCAAGGTTTATTTTTTATAAAAGGAAGAGACATCATTTGTTGCAGAGGAACCTACTACAACATTAGTCATGCGACATTTTATGTTTTTATTTTTTCTCTTCTTTGTGGAGGTATGCATTCTTCATATTTTGTAGTATATTGGGATCATTTTTACGTACTTGGGTAATTCATCAGGCCTCATTTTTGGGACCTAATTCTCTACTCCATCTAAGATACACATAAGGGAGGTGTTGGTGTACACCTTTATCTCTCTTTTTTTGGGGGGCAGTTTTTTCCCAATGGATTTTCACCTTTTCCTCAACTTTTTTAGAGTTGCATTAGACATGGGTACCTCATCGGGCCTTACTGTCAAGACACATTTTTTTCTTTTTCAGCCACCTAAGCTATGCTTAAGGGGGATGTTGGTGTAGGATATTTATTATTCTATTTATTTATTAAATGGATTATCCCTACATTTTTAGCTTCAACTTACTTAAGTATAATAAAGAGGTTAAGTGGGTGAGAGGGTGAATTCCACTTAGAGTTCCACCTGGAGTTCAACTAAGTGCCAATGTGAGTTATCTTATGAGTTCCATAATGAGTTACACTAAGTTTCATGATGATTTTTCCTATGAGTTCACTCCCCCTACTAATATATATTCCTCTTGAATAGGCTATTGTAATATAGAAATCAATTGGTAAGAATACAATTTAATACAAAGCAGATAATTATTGTATATTTTCTTACATATTTTTTAATACAATCAAGGTCATTGTTTTTATATAATTCTTGTGTGCTCACTCTACCATAAGATGACCTATTGGTAAATTCTAACATAACTCTTGAGAACATGTAATGCAAGGGGTTATTTGGATCTGAAAGATTTAATAGTAGAGAATAATAATTTACTCTTTCTAAGCATAGGGAGGTCTCTAGTTTGAAACATTGTGAATAAAAATTAGTATACTTTAAAATCAATTTTTAATAAGTAATCAATGGATGTGAGAGTTACAATGTTGAATAGAATCATCAACAAAGGTAAAATATTCATTAGAGGCAAGCCTATCTATTCGTCCTAGAGCTTACTTTACCCTTTCCATGTGATTTTATATCATAGGGATAAAATATATATCAATGTAAAAAAGGCACTCTATCACAATTTTAATCTGGTCAAGACTACAACACTGTTTGTGTATGCAATGAATCAGGATGGATCTACAACTTGCCCTACTTAGTGGATTCTAAGATCAGAGAAGATTATCTTACCAAATAATTTATTACATAGGTATTTGTTTTGGGACATGACCAATTCAGATGCTCTAAACATAAATAATGGATGTCTTACTACACAACACCAAAGGAGAGGGTTCTGAAGCCTCTATGAAAATGATAATATGTAATAACCCTAGTTAAGCCTATAATACATAAAATAAATCTAATCTAGTGATCACTAAAGCTTGTGGCACAAAGGGGGATAGTTAACAAAAAATAAAAAAACATGCAAACATAACTCTAATCAATTAAATTATAGATAAACTAAATAAGGAGGAAAATATTCATCTTATTAATATTTGTGATATATATCTATTAAATGAAAGAGTAAAAGTTAGGAATAATTACCTTGAATTAAACCTGTCATGGCTCAATCTCTCCCTTGGCCAATGGTGCTTTGAAAGAGGTTGTTTTAGATTTGTAAATATCACACTATAGAAATCAGATCTAGGATAAAATACTCCTACTTTGCATCAAAAACTTTCCCACAAGCCAAGCTTCTTTAACTTTAAGATATAACCCTAAGCAATGACTCCTCAAGTGTAGAATTAAAAGAATTAAGAGCTCTAAAATTATGAAAATGAATGTTCCTCTCTATTATATTTAAGTGAAGGGGGTAGTTATAGCTAAGGATTGACCCTAAAACTTTCTAAAACTTTAGTCAACAAGGTCAACCAACTCAATCTTGTTAGGTAGGAAAAATAGTCATTAAGTCTCAAACTAGGTTGAATAGATTGACCTAGTTATGTAACATGTAACTTAACCTTTCTAACAATATTGACTTGACTAACTTAGTAGGAAAAATGGGTGTAAAGTGTTTGACTACATATGTGTTTCCCAACATAGTGGAAAAAGTAGGTTTTTGCTTAGTTAGGGGATATTTGAGAAAGAAGGATACTTAGGGAGTTGGATAAAGGCATGAAACATGTTGAAATAGGTTTTATAAATATAAAATAAATATTCACATTACAACATTTAGGTTATAAGTATATGATGACATTTATACATGGATATATAGTTTTTTTATACTTTAAGTTATATTTTATATTTATACTTACATGATGTTAAAGAGTTTTTTCAGACCTCTAAGAGCTATAATGGAGATTCTAAGTTTTGAAGGGTCCTACTAGATTTCAAAATTAGTCATATTTTAGGGTTTCAAGATTTTAGACATATCCATATTTTAGGATTGCAGGGGAACATCATAGGAGGTGAATGGATATACACTCTAAATAAGATGTACTAATAGTAGGAATTATACAAAGACACAACAATATTATGAAGCACCAATGGTATACCCACCCCTTTTCCAATTCACCCTTTAATGAATGCACATAGAGAGATTGAAACTTGATATCTTTCTAAAAGAGATAAAGTGTCAGTAAGTGATAAAGTTTATAAAAAATATTGTGTGTATACCTATTCCCCAATTGAAAATCATCACATGTCACATGAGTGTAACATGTAATGGTGCTTTGAGAAAGAACATAGTAATACAAAAAATAAAGATAAATGAAATACTAAAATTAAAGCTAAAATTAAATAAAAGTAACTAAAATCATCATATACATACCTTGACTTACCTTTCCACTGAATGACTGCATGCAAATATCATAGTACTGATCATGGAGGGCACAATACCTACATTTTAAAAACCCTAGGGATATAAAACTAATAATAGAATGAATGTGTGCATACGCAAGATGGATAAAATAATAATGAATAACTCTAGAAACTATTTAAATTACTTATAAAATTGGAAATCTAGGATTGTGAAGGCTAGGTTAAAAGATCAAACATGTAAATGAAAAAATGATGACAAATAAATTTAGAACACATTAAATCATGTGGGGAATCATGTAAAATGTGAATTATAAAAAAATAAATAAAGAACATACTAAATCACATTGGGAAGCATGTAAAACATAAATGACAAAAAAAAAATGTAGAACATACTAAATCAGATTGGGAATCATGTAAAACATGAATGATAAAAAGGAATGTAGAACATAATTAATCATGTTGGAAATCATGTAAAACATTTCAAGTAAATAAAATATCAATGCAACAAAATTCTAACAAAGATATGTATGCAATTTAAAGGTCACTTCATGTAAGATAAGCATGTCGAATCAAACATAAAAAAATATAGATGACTATAAATGAAAAATGTGAATCAAAATATAATACAATCATGTCAAATGAAGCATGAATAAATTAAAAATGAATGAAAATAAAATGCAAGATGTAATACAATCATGTAAATTCAAACATAAATAAAAACATGTAATCATATAAAATGTCATATGTAAGATATGTGGAGTCCAAAAAAATCAAACAATAACATGATGGATAGACGAAAATCAAAAGCTCTAAAGGATGATAATTCAATCTTAGTGCTTGTATAAAATGTGATGTAAGAAAACACAACCACCTAATTATATGACTATTATGATAATAAGATGGTGTGGTCATAAAATGGCAAATGGATGTTTGTGGGGAAAACTTGATCCTATCCAAGGTATTATAATGTAACTCACAAACTATAAACCAAGAGGTGTAAGTAGATAGATGTGAAAAAGGATGTGATTAGATAAAAAAATATCCAACAAAGGTAATATCAATAAAATATTATGTAAGGAATGTGAGGCACTACATGGGTAGTGTGAACATTTTTAGTAGGAATGAGACACATTAGACAATTGAGTAAGGCTAACTTAGAACTATCAATGTCAAGGACTTACGTAATGAACACAAAGCTTTGGATAACAAGTGAAGTACATTGATCATCCCATGAAGTTATTTACATGAAAATTAAAATGGACCTACCTTCCCACAACGTGTTCCCTATTCCTAAAGACCCCATATAGAGCCATCAGTCTACTATGAATATTAGGTACAAGTGTGAGAAAGTAGGTGGAACTATATGTATATGATATAATGAGACCTCCTACCCTAGTGCATTGGTCTACATCATCCCAATGGACTTCAGCTCTATGATGAGGCCAATTATGGAGTTTTAGATTTGACTAAGATAGGAGATGTGACAAATAAATATCACATATTTTGGTTTGATCTAATTTCTAAGAGTTTTTTTTTAATTATTACCTTTTATTTCTTTTATGATTTGTTTTTTATATTCCTCCTCCATGCAGATTCAGAGAACCAACCATGAGTTTAAAATGTGACAAACACAATATATCTTACACTCATTCACTATAGAAAAAGACCTATTGACCAAGGTGTCTAAAGACTCCTAGACTTGCCCACAAGTAAACATGCACTCTCAAAATTGACCTATGTATGCCTGAAATGAAAGCAAATAAGGGAAAGATGGGGGTTATGAGATATCCCTCTATTTAATAAGTGATACGATGATGATTTTAGACACCTAAATCTAGCCACCGATAACCTCCAACTAGGATTTTAACCAATTTCTACCAACATGCACAATTTGGCTTAAAAACACTAGAACACATTAAATGAGTTGAAATTGATATTTTCAAGTTCTAATTTTGGCCAAAGTATCCCTAAATGGGGCAATGAATTTTATGGGTCAGCTAACTTTGATTAGATCATTTCGAGTCAAAATGCCAAATTTGCACCTAGATGCCTTGGATTACTCTTTTGTATCAAATATCTTGCATGAGATAGGTGCCCTTGTTATTTGGTGTTGACAACATCCTAAATTGTATAACGGTTCCAACACATCTAACATCAACTTCCAATTCCAATCCAATCAAATTTTGGGCCAATAAGAAGACATTCTGACCAATTTGATTAGTTTGTGCACAAATTACCAAGGTTTGCATCAAAGTGATTAATCATGCTTAAGAGATAATTAAACCAAATTAGGGCCTTAAGTTAATTTTCCATGAGTTTTTTTGAATAATCTTTATTGGAAATTGATTTTTGAATATTTGTATCATCAGGTGACCTCATTTTTTGGGAACGCATCCCTAGGCCATAAATGCCACAAATATCAGTATTCATGCCTTCCATGCCTCATCAAAGCTCTTCCATGCTCCATTAATACCCCTCTATCCCAAATATTAAAGGGGATATTTGTAGAATTAATTTTATATTTGGATTTATTCATGGCCACACATCTCAATCTTTAGATGGATGGTCATGGTTGATCCTCAAACCATTCCAAAAATCTATAAATAACAAGCCTCAAAGACATAATTCCAAGCTCTCATAAGTCAAACTTATAATGCACAAATAAATCATAAAATCCATTAAATTAGTGATATAATTCTAAAATTTTAAGCCAAGCCAAGCCAAGCCAAAGCCACACAAGGTGCCAAGGAGAGATAGAGGTAGCCACACTTTATTGATGTAGAATTCATGAGCACAAACTGAGCAAGCCACTACAAAAAATATTTTGGAGCATCCAAGGAAGGTGAAGGAAGGTCTTTCTTTCATGTTTTAGTTGTGTTTTCCATTTTTTTTTAAAACTAAGCTCCTCCTTTGAGATAGACTTATGGTGTTAGTTTGGTGTGTTCTTGATTGATTTGGTTTATTCACTAACACAATACTAATCTCCCCTATTACAATCTTATGTTCATAAATGGCACATTCGGTGGGACTCTAGCCTCAAAAATTTGGTCATAAGCTCCTAAAAACAAACTAACCCACTACATCCTACACCCAATTGTTGAGTTTGGTCTATTGTTTCCTCTCTCTCTCTCTCTCTCTCTCTCTCTCTCTCTCTCTCTCTCTCTCTCTCTCTCTCTCTCTCTCTCTCTCTCTCTCTCTCTCTCTCTCTCTCTCTCTCTCTCTCTCTCTCTCTCTCTCTCTCCTACTACAATTTAATGGATCCTTCCCCATGCTCTTCCCATTTAATGGATCCTTCCCCATGCCCTTCCCATTCACTATTGGTCCTTTTAGCATTTCCAAGTTCTAGATCCTCCATCAACCTATGCTTTCGCTTACTATAGTTCAACCTCCATAGCTATCAAGTTTCAAGTTATTGTTCTTCCATCGTACCTTACCTACACTTCCTGTTTTCACCTTCTACACTTGCTCATATGTGTAAGGATTTTATCCTTCCAATATTATGATTTATATATCATAATCTACTATAATATTATTTAGTTCATTGTTGATTCCTCTGATGAACGTGTGCCTTGTCTCATGAAGAAACTCATACTCTTCTTCTTCAGGGAATGAGAAGGTCAACACTATGAACTCTAACATGTATTTGTTTAATGCACCACTCCACCATTTATCTAAAATATGCATCTAAACTTCATCTAAGCTCTCAAGCATATCTATGCACTTTGTTATCCACTTGATAAATTGGTCATAGCTTCACCTTCTATAGGTAGCAGAGGAAACCAACCACTAGTACACATGATCAGGTAGCTCACAAAAGAACACCTCATACAGAGAATCATACATGTTGGCTTGCACCCATTTCCTTGTCTCTTACCCTTTCCATGTAGGATTCTTCTATGAAAAAACAATCTTCCACTTGATTTATCCAACCCTTGATATTCTTGAGTGATAGTCAGAGCATCATAGTAACAAAATTCAACACGAGTCCTAACAATAAAACAAAATGTTGTAGAAAAGTTCACTAGGTTAGCTTTTGTGCTTAGTCATGCACTTAGCTATAAAACCAAGTTAGTTCTAGACTTGATGGAGCTAGGCACGAGCATAGTATGGTTTGGTGCACAACATTTAACAGACTATTACACTGGCATCAATTTCACACAAGGCGTAAACGCCTTGTGCACTCACCCAAAGTGTAATAGTGAAGGGACCGATCCCACATTATGTTAGTTGTAACATGGCATAACTTAGGTTTCAATGGGATTTAAACATTAGAAAGAGGGGTTTAGGTGGCCTTCTAGTGTTAGGTTATTCGAGGGAAGTTCAATAGGTGTGATCCTTCTCAATGGCACAAGTCTTAAGGTGCAAGTCCATAATTGGCTAGATAGGGCTCATAATGGTGCAAGTTGGAAAAATAGATATTATAGGGTCATTCAGTTACTTAGACAAGTCATAGGGATGGCTTGGGTTCAATTTCTCATCCTCATGGTATCACTCTAGGCACGGGTCTTAAAGTCTTATTTCATTCTAGTTTTAAAACTTAACCTATTTATAGGTAGGGTGAAGTCACTATATGGCACAAAGATGCCATTAGTGACTAGGGATAAACCTCCATATCATAATATATTCAAGTAAAGAATTATATCATTGCTATTATAAAATCAATTCATAACACAACACTATGCTATCTATATTACAATAATCAACATATTAGTTCTTTAACCATGTTCTTCATTTACTTCATAGTTTAGTATACAAGGTTCAAGAGATAAAAGTAGAGTATATAATATTTCCTAAAATGAATCATGTTGAATAGCTCATAGGCAAGCTTGGGCTATACATTCAAAATACTTAATCTATTTTATACAGAATATAAATACGTAGGTTGGCTCTCCATTTCAGTAGAGCTTTGATACATGAATTGACTCTCTCTTCTCTTCAAAACAAGCCTCCTTATATAGCCAAAGGAGCATCCTCTCACCAAGTTGGATGGGGCATGCCAAGTAGTGAGGTGTTTCTAGGGGTTGTTATCCTACCTGATTCACTACGCTACCTAAGTTGGATGATCACATGATGAATGTTGAGCTATTGGTGGGGTATCTATCCCCACCTGCTCTACCACTATGACACCTTTGATTCTCTAGATACCACATACAATTTATTGTAGGGATGTCCTTTGAAGGTCAGTGTCATGTAACTACCTGCCATCTAGTGTGGGATCCATGGGAGTTCCTCTAGTTGGTGCCAAAATTATAAAAGGGAGTGATTGTCACACAAGGTTGCCTCATGCTAAGATCTATCAAGTTTATGTGGAGTACATAGTTGGTACAAAAGGGGGCCCAAAATCCCCTCTAGAGAGACTAGTGGTGTTGGGCCTCTTGTCCATCCCATGGGGGAAGGGAATTCTAAAGTCAAATTTGACTTCTAGTGTAACATCCCTCCCTAAGCTAGATAATTTCTTTACTCCATCATAGAGGATTTATAGGGCCTCTCAATTGGAAACTCCATTTGGGACCTACTTCACCTTTATCCTAAGCAAAGAGGCCTCATCTTTGACAATCTTGGTCTCTCTCATGAGGATCTACTGCAAGATGATATCAAAGTTTTGTTTAACTTTGATACACTTGAGCACCCTCATCCACCTGTTCTATCTTCCAACCTAACCTCCTTGCCAAATTACTTGATTATGGAAAAGAGGGCTTAGTTTCCTCTCTATATTGATACTTATATTGATTATTGTTGCATTAAGCATTGCATTATTGATGGATTCACCTTGAATATCATGCCTCTACGTGTCTTCGATGATCTCAAGATTAGTTTATATAAGTTTTTTGATTTTTTCCATAGGTTTATTGGTTTTAACAATGACATAGTTATGCCAATGGGAAATGTAAAACTTGACATCAAGTTTGGTTTTAAGATGGTATAAATTGAGTTTTATGTGTTAGACCTTGATCTTTTATACAACATGATTCTTGGTCATCCCTAGACTACTGCCATGTAGGCCATCATGTTGGCTACATTTTTCATGGTATATTTTATTCATGAGGGTGATGTTCAAAATATAGAGGCTGACCTAGATCCTTAGGAATTTCTCTATGCAAAGACAAATCCCTCAAGTGAGGATTTGACTCTCTCTTCATGGGGTTTAGTGGGCACCCACACACCCCCTATTTTTTAATCTCATTTTCTCAAGGATGAGGATTGTGATCTAGCTAAATACTAATCCATGTTCATTGCTACAGAGTCTAGCACACATTGACTAACTCCCTCTCCTGCTCTATGATGTTAGGTCAGCCCATCTATTTATAGAGACTTCTTCTAGGATGTCTCTATAAACATTGATCTCCCCCTTATATCATGATTTTCCCATCAAAGTATAGGCTCTCTCAACATGTCTTCTACTAAGACTACTAGAGTAGCTAAGCCTGATCTCAAGTTTTCTTTCATTCATGTTATGAAATCAACCTATTCAAGGAGAAAAAGGTATTACACCAAGCTCATGCAAGATTGTCATAAGTATCATTATCCCTTTAATTTCCTTATTTTGAAGATCTTTCTCACTAAAGGTCCAACTATAGGCATTCTATTAGTGAATGTCCTCATAGTTGAACCTGAAGTGTTAAACTAGTCACTCCCTCCCACTCCTAAGCATTTTGAGGAAGGAAATGCTATGGATGTTGAAGAATCTATGGATATTGACCTTTGAACTTTAACAAGGCCCAACATCATTATGATTAGTTCTAGCCTTGCTCTTAAGGAGTAGGATGTTTTAGTCACCTTTTTGCATGAATTTTTGGATGTATTCACTTGGGAATACATTGATATGAAGGGCATGGATTCCAACATCATTTTCCATAACCTTGTTATGAATGGCAAAGCCCACCCTACTCACCAAAAATAATGACTAATGGAAGCAAAAGTATCCTAGTTAGTCAAGTCTGAGATTGAAAAACTCATCCAAGTTGGTTTCATTCAAGCTATTCACTACCCTCAATGGGTTTCCAATATTGTTCCTATTCTCAATAAGAATAGAGCAATTACGATTTGCATCAACTTCTGAGATCTCAATGTGGCTTGCCCAAAGGATAAATTTTTGACTCCTTTGATCACCCAGATTATTGATTCCACCACTAGTTTTGAGATCATATCTCTCATGGATGGGTTCTCTAGGTAGAATCAGATCTAGATTGCATGAAGATTAGCATAGAATGGCATTCAATACTTTGTAGGGTACCTTATACTATGCTGTCATACCTTTTAGTCTAAATAATGTTAGGGCTATGTATCAATGTGCCATGACCCATATTTTTTATGACCTTATCCACAATATTGTTGAGTGTTATGTCGATGATCTCCTTAGTAAATCCCATAAATAGGATGAGCATGTAAAAGACCTCAAGATCATCTTTGAGTATCTTCAATAGTATCACATCAACCTCAACCTTGAGAAGTGCATTTTTGGCATTTCTACTAAAATGCTTCTTGGATTATTTGTTTTTTAGAGGGGCATTGAATTGGATCTTGAGAAAATCAAAGTGATCCTTGAGATGTCTCCCCTGTGCAATCTTTTTTAGTTACAGTCTTTTCTTGGGAGACTCAACTTCCTTAAACATTTTCTCAAGGAGTATGATCATAAATCCATACCCCTCACACATCTCTTCTATAAGAACATGTCATTCTTGTGGTTCATTGAAGTCTAAGTGGCTTTTGAGGAATTGAAGTACATGATTCATAATCCTCCCATCTTGATGGCACCCATTCAGGGGCATGAGTTTATCTTGTACACCTCTATCACTGATTTTTTCATAGGGAGCATGTTGTGTCAAAAGGAAGACACTAATAAAGAGAGAGTTGTTTACTACATCTCTCATACACTAGTTGGACCTGAGCTCAACTACTCTCTAGTTGAGTGTTAGTGTCTTTCCCTCATCTTCATCACAAATAAGTTAAGACATTAGATGTTGGGTCAAACTACTAATGTAATTGTCTAATCCAATCCACTCTATTATTTGCTCAGTAAGGCACACATTGAGAATAATACTATGAGGTGGATCATGCATCTTCAGGAGTTTGATATTTGCATTATCAACCAAAAGTCCACTAAGGGCTTGAACATGATTGATCATCTTGTTGATTTCCCACTACCCAATCTTAGCATGGATTTGGTTGATGATTCCTTTCCAGATGAGATGGTCTATTTGGTCAACCACATTGAGGTCTCAGAGTGTGATTGGTATCGGGACATTATCTCTTACCTTATAGATCAATCTTATCCCTAAAAACATTCCTTATCAAGAATGTTATCAGATCTATAATCTTGTCATTCATTATGTCATTATTAGCATAATCTTATTCAAGAGAGGTCTTGATGGTGTGTTGATGCAGTGCCTCACCCTTGAGGATGTTCTTTTTGTGCTTGATGAATCCAATGAGATCATATATGGTGGTCACTCAGGAGGGAAAGCCACCATTCAATGTATTATTAGGATGGGCTACTACTATCCCACTCTTGTTAAGGACATCATCTAGTATGAAAATAAGTGTAAGATGTGCCAAGTCACTTGGGATGTCATCAATACCCCACAATTCTCTTACACCCCATCTCCTCTCCTTATCCCTTATTTATATGGACTCTCAACTATGTTAGAGAGTTGAAAACAACATTTTCTAATGTTCATCATTGGTTCATCACCACCAATGACTATTTCATGAAGTGAGTTGAGGTCATGCCTCTTACTAACATATCTGGGAAGACCATTACCAAGTTTGTCTTAAACTAGCTTATTTGTAGGTTTGGGGTTCCTATGGTGATCATGGTCGACAATGGTCTAAGATTCCAAAGCCCTAAGATGTGTGAGCTCATTGAACTCTTTGGCTTCAAGATCAGTTTATCCTCTACCCATTACCCCAAGGGAAATGGTTAAGCAAAATATTCAAATAAAAATTTAAAGAAGATGTTTCTCCATACCATAACCTAGTCTAAGAGTGATTAGAATATGATGCTCTATCTTACCTTATGTGTCTATTGAAATAGCTTATAAATGGCCATAAGGGAAACCCCATACTCTCTCATGTATGGGTATGAGGTTTTTCTTCCCTTGGAATTCCTAATCCCTTTGCTATAGTTTAATATGTCTGGATCTCTTTTTGATGAGGAAAAAATGTTTCTCACCTCATTAAGCTTGAGTAGTTAGATGAGCAATACCTGACTACTCTTGAGCATAATCATGCTTATTAGCACCATAAACACAACTAATTCCATAAGCTAGTATGTCCTCATCCTTTCAAGGTAAGTGATATGGTCTTCATTTTTTATAAGAAGAACCATAAGAAGGGAAAACTTGTTCATAAGTGGTTCAGCCCTTTAGTTATCACTGCCTCTTTATAGAATAGGTTATATCATCTCTCAGCCCTTGAAGATGAGCCACTTTGGCACCCGATCAATGGGTTCCACCTCAATACATTTCATGTCTAGGGCCCACATAGCTCTCCAAAAAGTCACCTATGGTGGTAAGGTGAATATTCCCTCTCTTTTATCACCACTAGCTTCTGTGCCATTAGTATATATGTGTGCTTGTGGGTTATTTATTACCATTTATTAATATCTAATCACATGTATCTATTAGTCTATATCAGATGAACCATATAGATCACACACCAAATCATATACACACATGTTTTAATCATGAGAAAGGGATGTATATATATTGAAAAAATACACATTTTTCTCTAGATACATCACATGGGCTCATATTCATAAAAATTTGCCATGAGTGTGGCTACATATACATACCAAATCAACGTATGACTAAGTGGTATCTATGATAATCATACTCTAGGTGGAGATCTGAATATATACCTCTCAACTAGTAAAACTATGATCTCCTCTAGTGCAACCAACTAGTCTACCCTTGCTCCAAGTGCCTCAACTCCTCTAGTCTATTCTCAAGCTAGCTCAACTCATAGTTGATTGATCTTGGCCTTAGCTCATCCTAGTATCACCTCATTCTCCACTATAGTTACCCTATGGTTTATTTTCGATGCCTCATGTCATGCTAGCTTAGCCTCTAGCTATGTAATCCTATGCCATGCCCTCACTAGCTTGAGTGAGGCTTGTGCACCCACATGTCAAAACTAAGTATGTGTCTCTACCCCCATTGGTAGGTGTGATACTCACTCCATTAGTGGTGTTTCTACCACATAAAATAATATCTCCCTTAGTAGTAGGTCCACCTAGGGCCTAATCTAGCTATGATGGTTTCCTACACACACACACAAAGCATATGTGTTAGCTACACATGCATTCTTGATTAAGAAGATCATATAAATATAGTGATATCTAGAAAATACACTAGTCTTACTTGGTAGTGTAGATGGCCTCTGTTGCACCCCTATAGGTTATGCTCCTCTTGGTGTTGGTCCTCACCATGTTGGTCTCTCTCCATCACTTCCCATCTCACTCTGATGCAGCTTTTAGCTATGCTCAACTCCAACTAGCATAGGCTAAGTACTTCTCTCTCTCACCACCATATCTTTCCTCTTGAGATGAAGGTGTAGGCCCTATAGACCTTTGAGATCATCTGTTCCCACATAGGTCTCTACTATTGCATCCTCTAGCTATATCATAGACCTGTATGGGTCATAGACATAGCTTGCTTCTACATCTGGATCTAGGGTGGTTCATATGGGGTTAACCCCATTTGTGAATTATGTATCCCATGTCGTGCCTATCTCTAGTGCCAGGTATGTATTATTTCCATATGGTACCCTTGGCCTCATCAATAGGAGACTCTCATAGGCCTAATCCATGAGTAGACTGAGATGCATCATTCCACTTGCTCCTATGCATCAGATATGATCCATCTACTAGTATAGTTTTCCTAGGATATATTAGCCCCAAATATGTCTTTGGACTCTTTCTATGTGTTAGACAACTCTTATCCATGAGAGTGGTAGCTATCTTGTACTCTAGATGACATAGAGCCTCTCGACCAAATTACCTATTATCACTATCTTGAGTGGTGGAACCCTTGATGACTTTTGTGTGATCTAAACCCCATGGTTGTTCTATTGAGAGTGGGATCCCACCAAAAATACCTCTATTATTACTGCATCTTATACCAATGGTAAGTCTATCTCTATGTCTATAGGCTCCACCCCATAGAGCTAGTAGACATCCTCTATACTAAGGATGGCCTTTGTCTTGGGCCCTAGATAGAACACATGTTTTTTTGGTACCTATGTAGTGGTGAATGCATTAATTATGTCTCTATAATAATGTAGTGAAGGTACATATGCTAGCCTCCAAAGTCCACTTTATAGGCATGCCTGATCCTCTGTAGGTAGAGCATCCACCTCTTTGGCTAGCCATGATGGGACTCTCTCTTGGTTTAAAAACTCACACAGCCTATCCATCTAGGCCTGTTTCTCTCTCACCTATGAAGGCTCTCCCTCCTTTAGTATGCTTACTCCTTTGTGTGTCTGCACAAGTGAGCAACATGTAACCAAGTTATCATACTAGCTATGAAATAAGTAAAATTAATTAAAAATCATGTTTTTTATCTATTTCTATTTGTTTCCCCCTTATCTCTCTTCTTCTAACCCCTTTTGATAGCTACCAATCTCTTATAAGCTCCCCAGGGCTTGGTTTGGGGCCTAGCTGTCCTAGGCCACAAATTTATAGGTAAATCCATGACCTAGCAGTGGGGTAGGATACAATTTTTATGGCCTACACTTAGGCATCTTGGGGAGCCCTAAGGATCCTTAGTTCTCCCTCCATGAGTCATAGAAGGAGCTCCCATTGGTCTTGTTTCAATTGTATTCCCAAGCCCATTATTTTTCACTCTTATTTTGTTCAATTCACCCATCTAATCATCCATAATGAGTGAAAACATCTCTAAGGCCTTCTAAACCCCCCAAAAATTGAAAAACTTTATTTAATAGACTTATTCGGACCTTCTTGTGCATCTATGGTGTGCTCCCATTTCTTTGTTCACTTCGCTTGGGATTTAGGTTGCTCGTGGGCTCTCCGTTGTCTCTCTCAAAGTGAAAACAAGAGTGAAAATGACCTCTTTTCTCTTTTTTTTCCTCTTTTTAGCATTTTTGTAGGCCCTTTTTGGGATTATTTCCCTTTTTGCATTTTAGACCATGAGACCTTCATATTAAGGGTTTTGGCATGTTTTGAGCACACTAACAACATCTATTTTTTAATTCAAGGCTTCTTTAGGCCCACTTTAGCCTTGTTTTGGTCCCCAAGACCCCTTATGGGTCCCTAATGACCTCTCAGTCTCATGCCCTATTTTGTGGGCCCCTAGGGATATAAGTTAATTTTTTTACTTCTTTTATTTAGTCATTTCTTTATTTTCATGTGATTGATACATTCTAATTCCCTTTCTTTTTCATTATGGTTACAGGTTGACAATGTTAGCTAGTTATGGTGGTTCAAGACTTGCTCTGGTCTTGTTGACTAGTCTTTATCTTGTCCAAACTTCCCCCCACTTTCCTTGGTTTCCTCTTCCCATGATCAGTGTTGGTCAACCACTTTGGTTGTGGCTTGGTTGTATTTTTTGACTCCCTTGTGCAACTTGCTTACTTCACTTCACATTGGGATAACCTTTCTATAGTTTCTAGTCTTGCATCTTTGACCCCCATCATGATGCACCTCTCATTGGTGATTCACATAGATGATGGTAGTCAAGGAAACTAAGGACATGTGACTTTAGTTTGGGTTATTGATGATCCATGGGGCTATGAGCTTGTTGCATTTTGTCACTTTTTGATCAATGAGATGAATAATGTTTTTGAGTATCACATAATCATTAGTGCCTTAATTGATTCTAATGAGTTACGTGTATACTATGTGTAGTTGTTATTTGACTCACTCTTAGCAGTATCTCAACTCATCGATGTCTAGGTTGTCCTTAGCTCTTAGTTGTTCCCTCTCTTTAAGGTAACATGCAATTTGCTCTCCTTTTTTGAGGATGTCTAGTTCACCCATATCCCTCACAAGGAGAAGACTAGGGTTGATGCCTTAATGAATGTCATTCTAGATAGTATGATTTGATTTTATATCACTTGTGTTCCTTATTTGTAAGATCTAGAGTTGGAGTTAGAGTTAGATTTTGGATTATGTAGCATTTACACTTTGACCTGTGGATCATGCCATCAACATTTTTCCTCTACCATCCTTATATGGTAAGCATAGGTAATGTTTTATATTATTTTTTTAGTACTTGCTTTCCTTTGTTTTGGTATAGATTCTAGGTACTTCACAACACTCCTTGTTCATTTGAACATCAACTGCTCATACCTCAAGGGCATATGTAATCATAATTTTTGTCACCCTAATCCTACCTATGATTATACATTAGCTCATGTGTATACTATCAACTTTATTTATCCTACTTAGATTCATAATCCACTTTTTGAACCTCTCCTACACACTATTCCCATCCTCTAACCATCTTGGCACTTTCTCACACTAGATAGGCTCTCTAGGGACCCTCTAGGGCCCTTTCGGGAACATGTTGATTAGCCTAGGGTCCTATTTGACATAGGCCATGACTTCAAGAGGAAACCCATGGCCTAGGCCACACATTTCCTTCATGAAATCCATGACCTAGGCTACAGCCTAGGCAGATCACATGAAAATTACCCAATTTGGTCTAAAATAGTCATAAACGGTTAGTTTTTTGACTTGTTGACATATTAGGGTTAGATATATCTATGCTACCTCATTTATTCATACTCTATATTGAATCTCACTTCACTTTTACTACATCTATGATCTGATCATCTCTATTGATCACTCATATTGAAATCTTGGTGGCCTCCTTGAATCTCTCTTGATTCTTGCTTGGCACAATTGCTTTCTTTATGAAAAGGGATGCCCTACTTTGTTGTTGCTTCCATTGGTGATTCTCTTTGATATTTATAGTGTTCCTAAATTTTTTGGCTGAACCTTACCTCCTCAAGACTCCATTGCACCTATCATTTATGCTCCTTACATTAACTCTCATAAATTGGTGTCTTCTCCTTCATCTTTTCCATAACTTTTGGATCTTGGTCTAGACTCAGCCTATATACATATCAATATTCTTCCTCTCTTGCCTCCTATATTAGATAATTGGTTGGTAGAAATTTTGCACATCTCTATTGAGTTTTATATGAGGGCACTTTGCTTTGAAAATTGAAACTCTTTATTTATTTACTATAGTATACATATTAGGGTTTGTTTTTGTTTCAATAAATTAGTTTTTTTGTGCATGATTTATAATAGTTTTTGAATTTTATGCATTTGAATTTAGTTACAATATATCTTCATTGCTTGAAATATTTACCATTACATGTTATGATTACATTGGAAACCTCTTTCATTACATTTTAGGATTTTATATGCTTAAAAGAAACTAGAAAACTTGTACAAAGCCTCTCTCTCTCTCTCTCTCTCTCTCTCTCTCTCTCTCTCTCTCTCTCTCTCTCTCTCTCTCTCCTCTCTCTCTCTCTCTCTCTCTCTCTCTCTCTCCTCTCTCTCTCTCTCTCTCTCTCTCTCTCTCTCTCTCTCTCTCTCTCTCTCTCTCTCTCTCGTGTTAAAACTAAAAATATTACATTAATATAAAATTTTAGTATTGCTTTGGAAAGGTAGCTCAAATCTATAATAGACATGCTCTTGAACCCTTGATTAAAAACGTCTTTTTTTTCTCAAAATGTCTTGCAATTGGCCTCAAAGTGCCTTAGTTACTAGATTTACATTTCATTGGTTATATCATTTCATTCAGTATTTTTGCTTTTCTATTGTTTATGTAATCCATAATATAGTTTTATCCACTTGATTTATTGTGGTTAGATCAGCTAGAGGTTTCTACATACCTTATGTACTCATTTTTACTAGCCCCAACTTGGTTTACAAGTCTATATATATCTTGGTGCAAGTTGGAAAACTGAATAGCCACTATAGACCTCTTGTAGGCCATAAAACCCTTGAGCCCTTATAGCCTTTTAGTGATTTTTTTTGCACCCTACCAAACACTAGTGGTTATGTTCATATTCTTGGAGCTACAATAATGTTGATGTGATTGTGATTCTTTAGATTGGGGTTGTGAGGCTTAAAGATAGTTTTATTAACATTATTGTGTATGAGTATCAACATTGAAATGTGTTCCAAGCAATAAATTAAGAAGGAATCAATGAATATCATGAAAAGTCTCATGAGAATTACTTATCCTAACATGCCACCAATAAAACATGTCACGATTGTACCATTTTTGAGGAGGTTTGGAAGGATGAAAGCTCATGAGTTTAGAGGGTGGAAATTTCTTCTTAAGTTATTATATACTTAAGAGAGGGTGGGTTTTCTAAAAATTGATTGAATTAGATGCTCCATTTTGAGGTTGGGGAGGCTTATATGAATTAGTGTTATGATAAAATGATTGAAAAGATTCCTTAGTAGTTGTTTGAGGTCATTCAAATTGATTCATAAGAAAGTCTTGCCTTTTGCTTGGTATAAGGCTTCTTCTAGAGTTTTAGGGGAAAACATTTAAAATTTGTATTGAAGAGGATATTTTAAGATAAGAAAAAAATGGTTTTAAAAGAGTATCATAATTCATGTTATGGTCCACTTTGTGAGTTGGATAATTCCATCATTTGATAAAAGTGTGATCAAATTTGTTATAAAGTTATATGGCATTGATGAAATGGCTAAGGTAATCTTTATGAAGGTCATCATATTAGAATTCCTTCACTAGATCATTTACTGAATCCTCTAGTTATGAGATGGAATGTTGAGGGTGTTGATTTTACCATTCTAAAGAATCTTTCATGAATGTTTTGACAATAAATTTAGTAGTATCAAAAGTGTTAGTTTAGACCATTCCTTACATAGATTAGCAAAATATTTAAGAAAGATAGAAGGGTCCTTAGTTACATCATATGTAATAGTTGGATAAATGTTTTCAATATCTATGGATGCAATGAATGGAGATAAAATTTCATTTTTAAGATGTTGAAGCATATTTTTATGCAAATAAGTTTAAGGGATGATATGCCCATGACATCTCTAAGAGGAGGGACAAAATTCTAATTTGGTTGAGTCATGATGACTTGAGGTGGTTGACTAGCCATTTGTAATATATGAGATTACATTTTCATCATTTGGTTACTATGATTGATTTGTATATTATTCAATTGTTTAAATATTTAATGAAGAAGTTAAGAAGTATCAATGAAAGGAGTAGGAATGCTTGTGGTAGGAATTTTAGTGTTAGTAGGACAAGCATTCCCTATATTGGTAGTATGGGATGGATTGTTGGGTGAATAAGTCTAAACATTGGCAGTAGTAGGAGGACTAGGGTGAGTAACCTTAACTATATTACATTGTGTTTTCCTTGAAGATGTAAAATTTAGGTTACATGATGTATTAATTAGTTTGGTTTTAGGAAGACATGAAGGAAGGAATTCGATAGTTTTATCTAAAGTGATAATATAAGTGAGGTTTTGATATAAATATTTAATTATGCAGTGTTATTGACTAATTAAAAGATGAAAAGAAGACATAATTATGAAATTATTATTTTACTTAACTAGATTGAACATCTACTAAACTAGGTTGGCCACCTACTAAACTGTGTCAGTAAATAGAGTTAAAACAAACTAGATTAGATACCTTTTGAACCAAGTCGGTTAACCACCTTGTGTGTCAAGAATTATGTTTGAAAATAAAGGCAAAATAAACTAGGTCAGCCATCTATTGAACTAATTCGACCACTTATTGAATTGATCAGGTTAATCTAGTTGATTTCTAAGAAGAGAAATAGTTATGAAATTATACAACGTCAGTCACGTCCTACGGAGTTAGTTAGGTCAATCAATTAAATTTTGAGAAAAAAAATAAAAGCCTAAAAATAGTCATAAAAAACTATATCTACCATCTCAATCTAGTTGAATAATAAAAAAATAAAATAAACTAGATTGACCAACTCAATCTAGTTGATTGTGTAATATAATTTTAACAGAACTAGAAAACTAGCAAAAATAGAATGAAAATTTGAAGTACTAACTAATATTACTAAGAAATAGAAATGACAAGTTGATATAATTGACAAAATTGAATTCTGAAGTTGGTAAGAGTGAACTTGTAAAATCAAACAAAATCGATCAGGTCAATTTAGTTTTATTTTTGATAGTGCTAGAGTTTTGTTGACTGGGTCATCTAGGGAATATTTAGTCCTGTAAAGGAAAAAATCTTTGAAACACAATGCTTATACAAAATAAACAAGGTCAATTTAGTTTATGAAAACCTAAACACTTAAACATAGTAAAATAAGATAAGATCAACTAGCTTGGTCTAGTTTGTTGAAAACTGAAAAAGTAAAGATAGCTAAACTAAACAAGATTGACTAGCTCGATTAAGTTGATTGTAAGTAAAAATTTAAAAAATATAAAAATAAGATAAGATCAACTAGCTTGATCTTGTTTGTTGAAATGAAACTTTATGGGAAAAATGGTAAAATTAGATCGACCAACTTGATCTAGTTGACTATAAAATGAAAATCTATAAAGAGAGAAAAATATTAAATCAACTAACTCAATCTAGTTAGCTAAGGATGAATCCTGTATTGAGAAAATAAAAATTGATTCACCAACTCGATCTAGTTGACTGTGAATGAAAAATTAAAAATGCTAGAGTTATATTTCATGTCAATTTCACCATAATGTATGTAACGAATTAATATGGATATGCAACTTATCTTAATTAGTGGATTCCAAGCTTAGAGAAGGTAATGTTACCAAATAATTCATTACATAGCTATTTATATCGTAACATGACCAACTCAGATTTGCTAAATATAACTAAGGGATATCTTAATACACAAAACCAAAAGAGAAAGTTTGAAATCCCCTACGAAAATGATACTATGCAATAATCCCAACTAGGCCTACAATACATAAAATAAATCTAATCTAGTGCTCACTAAAACTTGTGGCATAAAGGGGAATAGTTAACAAAAAACATGCAAATAGAACTCTACTCAAGTCAATGTAGAAGTAAATTAAGAAAGAAGTACAATATTCATCCTATTATTTTATGCAATATCTATCTAACAAATGAAAGAGTAAAAGTTAGGAATACTTATCTTGAATTGAACCTGTCATGCCTCAATCTCTCCCTTGGCCACTGGTGTTTTACAAAATGTTGTTACAAATTTGTAAGGATCACACTATAGAAATCAACTATAGGCTAAAAGACTCTTACTTTGCATATAATACTTACGATCAATAGGAATCCAAAATGGGAGATTAGTATGACGTTTGTATGAAAGAAAATCAAACAAAACACACTAAAAATTTTACACTTCTAGCCTAGACACTCAAAGAGCTAGTTATCTACACAAGTAACTATCAAATGAAAGAAGAAAAAAAAATTACCTTCCATGAGAGCAAGTGTTGTATGTTGACAATGAATTGATGTGTTTGGTTGTGTGTCAAGAATTCTTTGGCAATGGAGCTCTTTTCACCACCTCTCCTTTTCACTTTGGTAATATTGAGTTTGGATTGGCTTGGATTGGCTTAGCAAATGGGCATTATAACACTATAACAATGGAAGTGTTGCATAACTTTAAACCAAGAGAGATTATTGAGGGAATTCCTACATAATAAAATTAAACAAGAAAATTTTGTATGTTTTTTTGCATGATAACTTTACACCAAGAGAGCTTTGTCTCTCAACAAATGAACATTATAACTTTGGTTTTTGAACTTTTTTTAACAATGGCTGAAGACTTGTGTTTATATATTTTCAAACTAACTCTAACCCAAGTGTAGTTAGGTTTAGTTTAACCATGGTTAAGTTTGGGAAGGGACAAGCCATTAATATTTTTAATTAATAAACATGACTCACAAATTTCGATATTTTTTTGATATTTTATGAGTGCTTGAAAACTCATAAAAGATGATGTCATGATGATATCATCAATTTAGATTTATGAATTTCTACAAATAAAATTTCAACAATTAATTAGCCATGGGATTTATACCTATGTATTTAATTGTGTTTAACCAATTAAGTAATTATGATCAAGTTAATTGTCATTCTTGAATTTTGACAAATTGTCCCTCATATATGGCTGAAAAAGTCAATTTGCTAGGTCATAACTTAATCGAAGTTGAATTAGAGGAATATGATGATTGTGTATAGTGTATTTCCCTAGTTAGGGATACATTAACATGGATTGGAATATTTACATGATGTGCACTAATGAATCAGAGTATTCTAGTGATTTCTAGGCTTAATTTATATTATTTGTAAGAAGTCACTTTGATCTCTGTTTAGACATGAAAGTGGCTAAAAAGGATTGTCTAGAAGACTTTCCTACAAGAATTTTTTTTTTACTCCAAGACCTAAACAATGACTCCTCAAGTGTAGAATTAGTAGAATTACGAGTTTTAACAATGCAAAAAAAAAGGTTCTTCTCTATTAGATTGAAGTGAATGGGGTATTTATAGCCAAGGATTGAGCCTAAACCCTTCCATAAATTTTTTTGACCAGGTTAGCCAAATCGATCTTGTTAGGCAATAAAAGTAGTCATTAGGTCTAGAACTAGGCTGATCGAGCTAAACAAATTATGTAATGTGTGACTTAACTTTAACAAAAATTAACAACAAACAAACATAAAAGTTTTTACATTTAACAAAAATTAATTATCAATTTTTAAAGTTTTAAATCTAACAATTCATGTGCATGTTTATTTTCATTTTTTTTTAATATATTAATAATTGTTGCAAGATGGTCTGAGGTAAATCATAAGTAATATTTTGGTATCTTAATAATTATTATAGAATGGTATGTGGTTTTTTTAGGTAATATTTCTCTAATATTTTTGTTTAATATAGAAATGGATAATAACTCTTGCCAGCATGTTGTGTCAATATGTATACAAATGGGATACGAAATAATTATATCACTACATATATTGGGGATTTTATTACAATGCCAAGATAAAAGATAAATCGTTGAATCCAAATCTTACCCATATATCAGTAATAAATGCACCTTTTACTACTATTTAACAAATAGATACAAGTAATTTTTATTTTAGCAAAGGTTTGTCTACATGTAGGACATTAATTTGAATAATCATAAGTGTTCGAACTATTACATCTGCGAGTATAATCTAAATATTAATCATGATTTTGAGTACCTGAAAAATGGTCAAGATATAGTTTTTTCCCTACATTTTTGCATGATTCTAATAGACATTAATGAGCACTAGTATTGTTAAAGAGACTCTTTTGTAGAAAATTATGGGAATCCATTAAAAATTTATCATTTTGTGTATTGTTTATGTATTTTTATTAGTTGATATGTAAAGTTTGTTTTACTGCTATTGATTTTCCACCAATTTTGTTTCATATTTTTTAGTTTTTTAATGTAGCTCTTTTTATATATTTATAACATGGGGTTTTCCAGGGATGAATTTAGTTTGAATTATGTGTTTTTTATTTTCTATTTCCATGTTTAATGTCTTTGGCTCTGTAGAAGGATTTAACTTTATTTTGAGATTCAATTTTAACAAGCATCAAGCATTTGGATGTATTTTTTATTGTATATAAATAATGAAATTTTTGGTCTATTAAATTTAACTATTCATTTAATTTGTCAGAAATTATTATACATCTTCATAAGAGATAAAATTTTGAGAGTTGATCTAGGTTTTTTATAGAATCAAAGAATTATTTTGATCAATTTATCATATTTAATTAAATTCTTGGTTAGGGTTTTGAGATTTATGTTATAATGTCTCTATAAAGAAGTTCTAATTACAGGGTCTAATCCTAAGCATTTTATATTGATATTATATGAAAACACATATAATATTAAATTAATGCAAACATTAACCACAAGATTACTTGAAATGTAATCCTTTTGTCACTACTTTGCTATTTTTCACTGGTATTTTGTTGTTTTTTCATGGGAAACCAATTTTTTACCTCCCTAGACTTGTATTGAAGATATGATGACATATTTTACATTTATCCAAAACTGTTATTTTTTGAAAAAAATATATATTTTTATGTCATCATAACTACCACATGGATTTGGCACCTAGCATCCTTGTTTAAAATCGATTGAGCCATGTTTTAGTTTCTAAGCATTATAAATTATAAAAAACAAAATTTTAATGATAATAAATTTAATTTGAATTTGTAAAAATTAAAAACATTTCACAAATGTTAAATTTTAGAAAGAATTATCAATCGAAATGTTATGATTTTATGATTCTTAGAAGAATTAATGAATAATGAAATCTATTTTTTTAATCTATTTTAAAAACTAAGTTTTCATTAAAAACAATTAAATTCAAAATAATTTTATTATTGAATATTGATATGATTGATATATTGTTTATGATAAGAATGTTTTACAATAATATAAATAACCTTATAGCAATATTGTTCTCTTTGCAAAAAAAAATTCAATCTTAAAAATAATTCAAAATTCTTCAATGATTTTTTCATAATTATGAATTCGTAATATTTACAAAATTAAGATAATGATAATTTTCTAGCTTATAGTGTTCATGATGGTTTTGCTTTACCAAACCATAGTAGATGGGAAGTTGAGTAGAAAGGGAAGCTCCCTCACATGGTTCTTGTTATTTGATCTTTTTGTCAAGACCCCATAAAAGACAAACAAAGGCATCTTTAATGAGAGGTGCAAGCCCGTACTTAATACTATAGATCCATACATTGATAGTGGGCATTGGGGTGACAAGTTAGATGATTATATGTCATCTTCAACTTTTTTAATTGTTCCTTTGGATTAATTTTTGGCCTTGAATATTTGGTGTCCCATATAATCATTATAATGTTTATTTGGTTACGTTATCTTTTTTTAATTGAAAATCTATTTTACTCTTGTAATGATATAATTAACTATTTGGTCGGGTAAATGCATAGTTATTTCTTGATTTGAGGGATTGATATAATGCTTTGAAGTGTGATTTCTTCTACTCATGATTTATGTGAATAATGATCTAACAAAATATTATTAATAAAAATAAACCTTTCAGTTAAAAAAAAAAAAGTAGTAATACAATTTCATGAAAAAAATTTAAGAGAACCAATACTTAAGAATTGCCTTCAATTGACATGTAATTTAGAACCACTACATTGAAAATAATATCATTTGTGTTTGGAATTTTTTTTATTTCCTTGATGATACATGTAGAAATTTTTAACTCTAGGTTTGAGATTTAAAAGAATTGCACTTTTATCATTCCAAATATTTTGTGGTTACAAACTTTGGTTTACAACCACACAGTTGATAAAATCCATAAAGTGTTTATATAACCTAAATTGTTACAATTTAGTGTTATATATATCATAGTTTTTTTATTTAAGTTGGTTATACTAATATAAAGTCTAAAACTAATTACTAGATACCTAAAATATAAATACATATTACTCAAAATGTATTGATATATTGTGCAATGAAGTTAAAGAAAATATAATGCATATTTGATAAATAGGCCATTAAATTTAAGGAGAACATTTACCAAATATAAAAAATATGTCATTAATTATAAATTCAAATAATTAACAAAACTTTAGAAATTAAAGTCTTTGCTAGTGATTTTAGTATTTTGGAAAAATTAATTTTATGTTGGTTAAATATTTTTTTTAGTAATTAAAATTTTAATATATGATTTTAATTTGTTATTTTATTTTTAAAATTATATTATATATATTTTAAATTATATATAAATTAATTAAATATAATATCATTATTTTTTATTACAATGATTTTATAATGACCTTTTTTTGTTCAATGTTTTTAATATAAATTTTTTGTTATTGTTATCTTTTTTAATCAATATCAAGGGTTATAAGGACCCTAACCAATAAAAATATAAAATTGATATATATCCAAAAAAATGAATGAAGGTAGATTCCACATTTATCCATTTACAAGAGAAAAAAACCCAAAGATATTTAAATCCAAATCAAGGGACAAACCCCCGAAAAAGAAGACCTATCATATAAATATTCTAAAGCCAAAGGTGCAATAAAAACTAGTTGACCACAAAAACCCAACATGTAATGCTAAGGTACTACTAATTTATTATGCGAATGAAGTTTCATATGATCAAATTTCTTTTTATTGACAAAAAAAATCCTATATGAAACCTTTGTCCAACCTTTAGCTTCATCTCTAACACTGCTAATAAGAGGGGAGCCAATATTAGAACACAATCCTTCCACTGGAGGAAATTCCAAATAGGAGGGATGCATTTCTTATGGATAGAGATCTAACAAAATTTTAGGAGACCCTAACATAGAGTCATCCAAAATGGAGTCTTTTTTACTATAGAGAATAACCATTTTAATAGAATATGAATAAAATGGCATCATAGAGGAGGAGGCTAAAGGTGTTGGTGAAGCTTTAATCTTGGTTGCAGGAGACACATTGTCCTTAACCTTACCAAAGATGATTAGATGATCTACCTCAACATCTTTCAACCATAGTTTTCTTTGTAATTTATGGTTCCTATCAATAGATATTAATTGGGAACTAGATAAAAAATAAAAAATAGTAAAATGTCAAAAAAAAAAAATGAGACACAAGAACTTAAATAATGGCCATGGCTAGTCACCATTCCTTTGGGCCCTTCAAATAAGCCTTTAATCCTTTCTATAAAAAATATTATTTCTATTAAGATTAGTTTTTTATATTACAAAATTGCTAACTCAATGTAATTGACCAATATTCCTTTATTCGGTAGAAGAAGGAACCTACCTACACTATTGTGGGATTGGATTTATTTGGGTCACAATGTGAATATTGTCTTTTTGGACCATTATGGGTCTCATTTTAGATAATGTCTCATTGATTATCTCCATCAATCTCTTTCATTTCCTTACACTAAATATAAATATAATATCTAAATCAATTCATTTCATGTTATAAATTAAAAAATAAATTATTACTAATTAATTTGATAAAATATTTGCAAGCATTTGTTAAGGCATGTTCACATTATTAAGCTTGTAATGTTCACATTGTTAGTTGAACAATAATACTTTAATAGTGTTTCGTGTGGTATATTATTGCTATGAATAATAACAATAATATACGGGATTAGTTTTATTTATTTATTAGTTATACGAATATATTTTAATAAAAATATATTTCATATATAGTGAGTTGGTTGTTTGTGTAAGAGATTGTACAGATCTCACCATCTAGAATATAGGAAACATATTTCCTATATAACTTTGTATTATTTCATATGTTGATCAGTTGGAGAAATAATAATAATATTATTATGTCCAGTTCATTCTTTGTTCTTTGGTATGTTAGGCTCTTATATCATTGTGTAACTCTGAGTTTTACCAATATCTGGTATGAGAGCAGTCTTTATCTGGACTTGTGATGGAAAAATAAATTGCTTGGAGGGATAATTACTTAATTTTCTATTGTCTCAAACTATATTCTCCATTTTATTATTTAAGAATCTATGTTGCATATAATAGTTTGTTA
>JARHVA010003549.1:1030000-1072500 GCA_037957365.1 Torreya grandis | reverse complement strand
CTAAAAGTACCCATGAACCAAAATTAGGTGTTTACATAATGTTTCAAAATGATGTATGTGTGTGTGTCTGCATACATTCCAAAGTAAAACAAACAAATGTACCTAGGAGGGATAATATAAGATGTTGCAACCAAAATAGATAATATTTATAAAATTCAATATGAGAATGATAATGATTTTAAATTCAAAATGAAATAAAGCTTACCTTAGTGCCACTGTGAAAATTCATGAAGATCCTAGAACAAACATCCATGATCATGTGTTGGATATGCAAACACGCGTATTTTTAAAAAAAGGGAATATTTACAAGTAAATCAATGTTTATATAAATCCAATATCAATGAATTTATAGAATGAGAAGAGATAATATGGGAATGAATACTTATGGTTATATTGAAACTATTAAGGCATTTTTGTGAAGTCCATGTCTCAGAATTTATGTTGTCTGAACATACACCCCATGAGGAGACCAAGTGAAGTATATTATGCATCACCATGTGATTGATTCCATACGTGAGATTATGGAGAGTATTTTGGGTATTTGTTTTACCTTATTTTTTATTTAATGTGATATAAAAAGTTAAAATTTTGAACACCTAGATTATTTAAGATATGTCTAAATTAAAGAAGATTTGAATGCTACAATTGATTATAATTGAGCTATTGCAACTTTATATAAATAGAAATGACTAAATAGATTAAGATAATTAGATTTTTTGGGGTCTATGTAGGTCTGAGACTATATGCAGGTGTCACAAATGACTAGAAATGGATAAATAGCTAATCAGATTAAGAAACTAGATGTCTAATTCTGCTTGGACGAGTCCATAAGCCTCCAGATGCTTGGATCAAACTTATTCATTTTCTATCTGTTGGATATGTCCTTGTTAACTATGTCTCATTGTTTTGGCATAGGTCATTATGTTGCTTCTAAATAATCATTCTATGTGATATTAATAAGTTGTTGTGTTCTTAGAATCCATAATCTTATTTCCTTCACTTTGAAACCTTGGTGCAACTTTTGACACTAGGTTAATGTGAAAAGATAGGGAAGAGTGATGGGTTGAGATGACCCCAACCAATCCCTAATGAATTGTTGCATTGCCTACGTATCCAATACTCAAAATAGGGAAGTAAATTTGCTTGTAATTATTCCATTAAAGTTTATGTGTGCAATAATGATCCTCTAGATGGATGCAACTTGTAATCTAACTTTCGACACTTGATAATGGGTAAACTTAACTTAGCTTAGGTGCTTTAGGATTGGGTAGGGCCTTTCTAATTTCAGATGTTTAGGGTGGTCCCTCTCATTGTATAGATGTGTAGAGATCTCTTACTAAGTGTTAGATGAATTTTAGATATGGAATAGGCTTATACCTATTATGTATTAATATATGACTCTTTAGGTAACTTGTCACACCACTGACATTGTAAATGTTCGAGAAAACTCATAAAATATTATTTGAATTTGGAAAATAATTATTGTTTGGCATGTAGATAAGTTAAGTAAAGGTGTACAACTATAAAAATATGGAGGCATCTATGGATGATGATGTTTGGAACATAGGAAAAGTGATATAATGATTGGTATTAGTATGATATTAAGTAGATTAGGCACAAATTAGGCAATACCTATAGGTGATTAATATAAAATCGAGAAGGTTAGACCCATATGAGGTAAGTATATAAGGTATAAGGGTGTGTAAGAGTCATAAATGTATGCACAAGTCATGTATGTTAATAATAGGTCAAGACTAAAAATGCCAAGTGTTTAATTCTAGATTTTAGTGTTTACAAATGCCCACTTTTGTTCTAATATTGAAATAAAAAACAATGCTAGATTAAAAGGATAAATAAATTACATATGTGAGTGTGTAAATAGACTTTTCTTTGAGAGAAGGCTCCAAGTGTCTAACTTGATTCATGCAAACCTATAATGAAATATACAACAATTAATGTAAATATATGATATGAAAACCAAAGTTAGTGTTGGTGGAAGTATCAGACTACAAAATTGTAGTATATGTGTTTATTCCATGTGTTCATATCGCACTATTTTGTATTATGTATATCCTATTTGGTCTCTTTGTGTTTCCAAAGTATGTAGAAGATGAAATATCTTCTTTTGGCTTGTAGTGACAAGTGGAATTTGAAGTGATATAGTTATTCAAAGGCTTATAAATATTAATCTGATGTATTGTAAAAGTGTTTTGAATTATTAAGATCAATATAGAGATTATGAAATGGTTTTTTGTTAAGTGTTTTTGTGTTCTTTTGTTGAGTCATGTTCAATTTAATGTATTTCTTCCTTGCATATGCTCTATTTTTACATATTTTGTTATCATGTAAATAATTGTTGTTTTGAATAATTATTATTTGCAAAACATGGGAAACTTAGTGCTAAAATGTGTCAATACATTTTTTTCTATTATCCATATTGTGTAATATATTAGCATGTTCTGATGGTTTTCCAATAAATTTAACTAACAGTGATGTGGTGAGTATGGAAACTTCTATTTGAAACATGTTGAGATGGCTATTTGGGAAAAGAGATTTGGAGATAGGGTTGGATGAAAGAATCCATAACTTTGTAGAAGAAGAAGCAAAACTAATAGGGAAGAATACGAAAGAAGTTATTCAGGAGTATATACATAGATAAATTTATGAAATGTTTTGGTATGAATTGCCTAGATTATTAGTTGTGTGGTTATCCAAATTGAGGTAATAATTTTTTCAACCGAGGACATAATTTATAGTTTAGATGGAAAACAAATTAGATAGTCTATGAGCTTTAGATACTCACTAGACCCATGAGATAGACCACTAGATAAATACTACTATTTATGGTTATTACACATAATTATTTGTACAAGGATATTTGGATTTTGAAATTGTGTAAGAACTATTTTTGAGAGGCATCCGAAGGAATTTATTGTATGAATACCTACTCTTATAATTTTGTTGGTCATTGAAAAGGCAATGGTGCCTACCCCTACCAACATGGAGTAGTCACTTCAGGCATTATGGGGGTGCATGTGATATAGTAGTGAATGATGAAGAGATGAGAAGAGGAACTTGATCCTAAACCTTATATATGGAGGATGTAAATAAGTAGATTGAGATTAAAATTATATAATTATACAAAGAGTTATGATAATAAAGACGGTGGAGTAAATAAGATAACTGGAATTTAACTACAAATAGAAGTGGGATCAAAATAGAAGATGTAGAAGGGATGTGAGCCTAGAGAGAGGCTATACAAGTTATATAAATTGGAAAGTTTGGATACTATGCTAAGCAAGGGATGGAAGGAACCAAGAAATAAGAGGATAAATATTGGGATAAAGAGGAAAGTAGATTAACAGTACATCAATTAGAGGATAGTGGTAGATTATAATTACCAAGAAGGATATTGTTGAAACAAGGGAAATAATATTCTTTGGTGGAGGTTATATAAAATCATATAATATTTTAGGTTTAATGTCACAAACAAAATACGTTTAAGACACAAATCAGTTATGTCATCAATATGCATCCCTTGAGCCCATTTTATCTTCAAAAAAGAGAAAGCAAAGTGTAGAGATAGGGACATGTAAAAATTAGTTTAAATAATTTATAGATAAACTTGGTAAACTTGGCATATAAACTAAGAAATAAATAGACAAGAAGAGGTTATAAGAGGCTAGAATATCTTTTAAAACTAGTTTTAAGACACCTATAAAGACTAGTTTACAGAAGCTGATAGTAATAGTTATAAGTGTGCCAAGCATGGAATTGAACACAAGAATGTTTATTTTCTTGACACCATATGATGGTTCTTCTTACCCTAAACAATATTTTTTAACTTATGATAATAAATTATAGGTTAAGGGAGTGACCTTTAAATATGTGAAGAAGTGAGAACTCATTGGAGCTTTAATAGGTTGAGATATAGGATTCATTTATTAAAAAAAGTTTAATTACCTAAATCTTCAACATGTTAATGACCAATTAATCACATAATTTAAGATGAAGTGTTCAAGTCAAACCATTTAATATCTTAAGGAGATTTAATTGTGAAGTAGAGAATTAGTATGGGAGTACGATCACAAATTCTTAGATGTAATGAATGAAGTTGACTTTATTATAGAAGATAAATATAAGGATAATTGGTTTGTGGAAGGACTACGAATAATAATTAAGTTTGCCATTTTGTAGTCACAATTCCTGACTAAGCTTGATTCACAAGCAATTGCACCTCGTGTAAAATGAATTGATGATTATGGAGATACTCCATCAACTGGATCTCAAATTAAAATGAAAATAGATGATTTTCTTAGGAATATGGAAAAGCTTCATGAAAGCAAAAAACCCAAGTTAGTTCTATAGTGTATGGAGTGTGACAAAGAATGGCATCACAAGAATGATTGTCCTAAAATAAAAACATAGTTCTATGACATATGTGAAGTAGTAGGATATGTGACGTCAAAATGTCACTTATTACATAAGTACATTAAAAAACCATAGATCTTGTACTTTAAATTGTGTAAGTCAATTGATCATGATGAGAAGAGTTGTCATTATTTATAGGAAATAAAATAAGATATCACTAAGAACATATTTGTGGTCATAGTACAATAGATACCAACAATGAAGTAGGGAATTCCAAGCTTAGATGTGGAAATAAAACTATGGGCAAAAATATTGGATGATTCTAGATCCAATAAATAATCCCTTCTTGTATTTATTTAACCACATCATCCATCTCTAAATATGGGTCTTTAACTGCCTCAATCTCAATTAAAATTGCAAAGAAACTTGAACAAGGAAAATGACAAAAAAAAATTTGATGTTAATTGCCCATGAAAAGTAAGGTACTCATTAATCATTATCCTACTATGTTTTTCATGTTGAGTATTTCTAACACCAAATGGCCCAATTTTCATAGTGTAATGCCTTCTAAGTCCCCTGAAGATGCATGTTAAGCTTATCGTTATAGAATATAAAATATTTTCTCAAATCCACATTTTACATTCATTTATATGCATCATAGATTTATAATAATTTGTGAGAAATTATTAAAAAATCACTTGGAAGCACAATATTATTAGTATAGGTATGCAATAAAGTGCTCCATTTCATTTTTATGAAAACAACTTGTCCTACTGAACCTCATATAAATAAAAACTTTTTTCAAGTGTGAATGGCAACATAGAGGATCCATACATATTCATGGATTTATCTAGCTAAAATATGCACCCAATATTAATACATTAGATTGGGAAGATCAAATTGCAGCAATAAATATAAAAGCATAGTTTAACAAATATATATTAACTTGGAATCCAAATGATAGATTTCATAGAAATCAAATGGTTCATCATTATATTTTTGATGATTCATGTTTATTAAATACAATGGACATACTTTAGTCAATCCTTTTCTTTACTATGAAGAGATTTTGAATTGTGTTCAAAGGCATACTAAATGCACAAAAGAAACATGCCTAAGAAAAAGGGAATGATACTTCAATGCTAGTACAAATTGTCATTGGAATTGTATCAAAAATATTCCATAGTTATTAAAAAATAACGCAGCCAAAAAACACAATCCTCCTTGTAATGATTACAAATTGATTACTCATTATCTAGCCATATTTTCCATTTGGAGAGAAAATTTCAATTTCTAGCATATTCTTTCACACGAAGTCGTATTGAATAATATTACAAAATATGCTTTGAAATCACATAATTGATCTAAAATCTATCATCATATCGTAGTAAGAATATCTAAAAATGAAGCTCGTATGAACTATCTTATAATTCTCTTAGGAAACATTTGACTAATATTATTAATGATTGTGACATCAGTACACAAGAAGTTTTCCATCTTTTATAAAAACTTCCACTTATTCTATATAGTTGATCATTTGTCTCATTAAATGTTGGTAAGAAAGTTTTATGCCACGTTTCCTATAGTGAATCTGATTTGCTTTCTACTCCAGCTTCCATTGATCTGCATATATGGATTGGCCTCCTTCATTAGATATTCCATCACTTATAGAAGCAACAAAGAATTGATCATATAAAATAAATCATCATGGTAAAATATAGAAAAATAATGTGCTAATTATTATTCATGTCTTCCCTAGGTTCTTTTCAATTCCTTCAAAATTTTATATCGCGTATGCATAGTTTTTTTTGGAGTGAACTTATTTTACACAAAACATTCTAAAACATCATTGTAAATAGTGGTTGTTCTAATGAACACAGTCAAAAACTAGGAAAGCATGAAACTTTCCTACTACCCATGGCATATTCACCATACAATATCTGGAAGTGAATTGTTTTTAGATGATAAAGTTTCAGATGATGATATTATTTGTCACAACTTCAAAGAACTTGATGAATGAAAACTTTTTTCACATATACATTCTAACAATGATATTCAAATTAATGAGCTTAATATGCTTGGTCATTGTGACTTTGATATACATCATAACTAGAATTATTGTAACATTTCAAATTCTTTGAAGGAAACAATCACTTATTTTTATAGAAATGAATTGAGCAACATACCAGATTTATGAATCAAATTCAGTCCATTCACTTTGAATGCATTATATGTAAAACAAAAAATTATTGTTGATATTATTATGCGCCATTAAAATCAATGTTACGCAATACTTCCATTGAAAATGGTTATCTAGGGTGTTATGGGTACAGGAAAATCATAGCTTATCAAAAAAATAAGTTTTGTATTGAATTTACAAGAAACTCAAAATAATTCTCCATTGTTATTGTTTGTACCAACATGTATCATAACATTTAATATTAATGATTCAACAATCCATTCAAGCCTTTGCATACCTATAAAAGAAATGAAACCATTAGAAGGGCATGCATTTATAATTTTACAATAGTCTTTGAAATATATATAATACATTATAATCGATGAAATGAGTTTCACAGGGCCAAATTTATTGACACATATTGATCAACATTTGCAAGAGGCCTTCCCACAACACATAAATGATCCATTTAGTGCAAGATATATTATTCTTGTTGGTAATTTTGGTCTTCTCCTTCAAGTACATAGTATATCAATGTGTGTTGGAACATCATATGACTCAACCCTTTAGCAAAAATTCAACATTGTTATTACATTGCACAAGATTTTACATCAAAAAGGCTCCAAGCTAGCCCAAGTGAATTTTTAAAATCTGATGTTTAATATATGAAATATTGAAACAAAAGTTGAAGACTGAATTTATTAATGTCTTGAATAGATAGTTATTTGTCCTCTAAATAAAAAATCTCATTTCATTTATCAACTCACAAATATGCAACAAATATTTTGACTTCAAAACATAATAAGGAAATGTTGAAATCATTAAATATGTTGATTGCATGGAGTAACACAAAACATTACAAGAGAACTTCAAATATCTTGATGATGAGCAGTTAGATATCAAAATTATTATATCAAAAGGACAAAAAAATTGCTTAAAACCAATTTGTGGGTTGAGTCTGGCTTGATCAATAGTGCTCTTAGGTAAATTCATGCTATAGTTTATAAAACTGACATCAAACTACCTAAATTGTCAATTTTTGTGATTTTACACATCATAAAATATAAGCTTAGCATGGGATGCAAAAAAATTCAATAAGTAGTGATCCCTCACATAAATCATGGCAACCTTAAACAATTTCCATTCAAAATGAGTTGGGCTCTGACGATACATAAATCATTAGGGCTAATATTGGAATAGACAACAATTGATATTGGTATTTTTGAACATCATGGCCTAACTTTTATTGTATTATCAAGAGTGTGATGCTTGAAAGACTTTTGTATTTCACCTCCTTTATATTTTGATCAACATGCAAGAATGTAAAATGTAACATACATCCATATTAGGAGAAAAAAGAACAACTATATCCCTTATCAAAACTCCCTCTTTATTGAAGCGATATTCATTCTTATCACTCTATTGACATTTACATTGCTCTTCCCTCATGCAATTACTAGTAATGTATATTTTTATATAAAAAAATGTACAAGGACCCTTCCCATCATTTTTATTATTTAAAATAAACAAAAAAACAATATACAAGTTAACATACTCTCGTATAAGTGGAAAGTAACTAGTAGTTGCCCCAAAGGTCTAAGTTACACTAGAAGGAATGCATTTTTTTGTTGCAAATAAAGTAGAGTTTTAAAAAATAAAATAGTATAAATTGGTAATAGTACCTCAATTAAAACCTATGACCATTGACCTCGTCTCACCTTTTGTGCATGAAGCACGAAGCAATAATAATCTGATATTTTTGGTGGAGGTGACAGTGGAAAATGAGGTGGTGTGTTTCTTCATATGATGTGGCAATGAGCTATATTGGGAAGAGATTTTTTTTTCCATGACAAGCTTACACAATGGTGGAGTGGTGGGGAAGGGCAAGGACATACAAAACATGGAAGTGGTGATATAGTAGACAAGAATTTGTGTGTGTGTGTGTGTGTGTGTGTGTGTGTGTGTGTGTGTGTGTGTGTGTGTGTGTGTGTTCTCCGGTTATTTGTAGTTGTTTTAGCCATACCTTGACCGATTGATGTTTTATTTCAGAGCTATGATGTTCCTCCAATAAGGAGTTTCAATATTTAATTATATATATATATATATATATATATATATATATATATATATATAAAATTATGAGTGCTATCTATATTTGGTGGAGGTGAAAATGAAAAATGAGGCGGTATGTAACTTTATACGATGTGGTAATGCGTTGTGCTAGGAAGAGACATTTTTCCACTGTGACATTGAGCGATGGTGAAGTGGTAGGGAAGGATAAAATCATACAAAACATGAAATCAGTGAAAATTTTCAAGGTGAATTAAATGTTGATGGTGAAGGGCAGTAAGAAAATGACTTGAAATCCTCTTCATATTTACAACATTAACAATAATGGTATTCTAAATAGGGAATAGACTAGTCAAAATATGACTTGAACTCCTCTTCCTACAAGCTGCATGCCTAAATGTGCACCAAATCATTTGGTCCATAACAGTGATAATACTATTTGAGAATAACGGAATACCTCAATTAACATATATATATATATATAATATTATATATTTAATAAATATATAATTACATATATTATAATTATATAATATAATATTATATTATTAATATATTGTATTACATAATACATTAATATATCATTCTCTCATATATATATAAATAATTATTATAATATTATAAATATATTAATATTATATTTTATTAAAAATATAATAGTATATTAAACAATATAATATAATAATTATTATGTTATATTGTAATATAATTATAACTTGTTTAAATTGATACATTGTGCATTGTTTATGGTTTTTAAAAGAGTCGTTAGATATCTGACTTTTGTTTTCATGGAGATGATCTATGTTTTAATTATGTATTGTGTAATCGAATAAGCTTGGTAAAAACCATAAATTACATTGATATATGAGATATGTCATTGAACTCTGTACATATATTTGTCTTCTGGGTTTTTTGAGTTTATTATTAAAATACCTTGTCATTACCCCCCATCATCACCACCAAACTAATCTTGAAATTCTTTACTACTTGCACGCTCTGTATGGTCTTACTCTTCCCTACCACTTCATCATTTCTCAAATTCACCTCCCCACAACATATTATCGTATTATAAGAAGGAACATACAGACTCATTTTCATATTAAATTGTTGTTTCTTAACACTTTATGAACAAAATATGAGACAAAATTAACATTCATAAAATTTGAGTTTAATTTGACTATATATGAGACTACCATAATAATTAAAAGGGAGTCTATAAAAATGAGGAAGAGAGAGAAATTTATAAAAAAAATGATAGTACGTATAATCTTAAAATAATATGTGTATTCTTCCATTCACAAAATAAAGAGAAACAGGCAATATCATTACCAATACCTGATTATTACTAAAAATGAATCCAACACTAAGCACCCCATAGGACCTCACGTCCACCGTCTAGAGGTAGGCAAATATACCTACTGTGTAAACCAAAGCTAGAGAGTAATGAATGTTATATGCACATAAGGGAAGATAATATATCATATTTAAAGAATATGTGATTATTTTGCTAACCCACTCAGATCTTCTACTTAAATTCCATTTAATATAAAATGTCAACCTATACAACCTATAATTATGTAAAACTACACTTCTACAATCACCCTTTCAACAATCTACCTATTTAACACAACCGATTCACTCTATAATGCTTAAAATAGTCTCAAATAGTTGATTTACACTTTGATAGAAGTTTAATAACATTATTGTAGAAGCTCAATAATGATCCTATGGCTCTATGAATTTATGAACTTGATAATAGTAAAATTTAAAGTGATATGTGTTTAACCTTTTATAACCTTGAGGGGGAAACTGACATTTACTCGCCCACTAGCTCATCCATCACTTCATTTAATTAATGATCTAATGGTATTACCACGATCCATGCTTAGAATACTTTAAATTACCATTGTTTTCCTTGTATTAAATACATATGTCCTATCCTACACTTTTCTCTAAGTGCATGATTGTTGTAAAGAATTTTTAAAAATTACATTACAAACGTATGAACCTCACTTCTTTACCTTGACTTAGCTTAGTAGTTATGTACCACATTTTACATACCTATTTTTCCTTATACACTTCGACTTACATACCCTTATTCTGACATGAATTCTGATTGACCATTTCCTTGGTGTTCCATAGGTATGTTTTCTTATACACTTACCCAGACTAAAAGTTGTCCTTGGTCTTACATGACATTAAAAATAAATAAATACACAAAGAATAAAATGTTGAACCTAAACTACTCAAGGGTGCATAACTATTGACATAATTCATTAATAAAAACCAAAATCCTATATTAATATAGTGGCATACACCTTATTACTTAATGAAGGAAGACACTAATTAGAATAGTAGGGCCACACGTGATTACCATTGAAATGGCCTAGAAAGAATTGGCCATCTAATCAATTCAATTTGCATGTACCAGTGGGATGAATACTATGAATAATGAATGGGACATCTCAATGGAGATGAAGCTTTCCTAAGTGTTTCATGAAATTGGAGTTGTATACCAAAACCTATATGCCTAGAGAAAAAGTCTTATTTTTCAAACGGTGATCATGTCAGGCCTTTTATTTGTTCATTTCCACTCTTTGACTCCAATATGTGAGGAATCAGGTCTTATCTAGCTGAAGAAAAGTGTTTAGGCATAATTTTAAGGATGTTTTATCATCCAAATGACTAACATGCAAAATTCAAAGGTAAGGGACAAGGAATTAAACTAGGGGAATGGCTTCAGTAACAAAAATAAGATTAAAATCTATGCTTTTGTTCAATCATGTATAAGTGGCCTGATACATGCATAACACCATAAAAACACAATCATCCTAGTCATTGAATCTAATATTAAAAATCTTAGTCAAGGTATTACCCAATATTTTATTGAACACCTCAATTATACCATTGGCCTTAGGATGGTAAGGTGTAGTTTTATGGTGAATAATCATGAATTCGACCAAGAAAATGCATATGGTCTCATTAAGTAAATGGGTTCCTCAATCTCTAGTCATAATTAACATACATCTGTACCATGTAATGATATTATCCTAGATAAACTTAGTAGTAGTGGTAATGGTACAATCCCTAGTTGTCATAGATTTAACCCAATGAGTAAGGTAATCAATAGTTGTGATACATGGCATCTACCAATATGCCTCCCTATTAGGTTGATGGGGAAAAAAATTCAATAGCCCAATTTTAAAAGGGTTCATATGATAATATAAGATGAAGGGTCATAACATCCCTTATATTTAGCTTACCCATGTGCTAAAAGATATCACACTAGTGCATGTAAGCTTTAACATCTTTAAATAGGGTAGGTCACCTTAATCTAGCTAAAAGGACATTCCACATAGTGGTATAAATGGCATAATTTATTCTAGTGACATCCTCATGAAATTCCCAAATAAACTCAATGCACTCATGTTTTATGATGTAATGGCATAACACTTCATCCCATCTAAGCTTATAAAGGTCACCCCCTATGAACTGTAATGAAGTTTTATGGACACACTATTGCTTATTTTCTTGAGTACTAAGGTGGGTTGTTGTTGAACCTATATTAAGAAATTATACCTATTAAGGCATGCACTTGACTTGAAAAATATATATGTTAGGCAAGTCATCTTCAATGATATGCACTGGTTCACCAGATTCAATACGTGATAAATGATCAGGAACATAATTGGCCTTACTAGGTTTCATCATCACTAAGAATTGGAACTCTTAGAAAATCAAAATATTGTATAAAATGTGCCCACATAATATCAACTTATTTACTAATTAATTTAATGATTCATGGTATGTAAATAAAATGAATGGAGTGGCCAACAAGTACTAACATAAATTTTGTAGTGCATAAACCATAGAAAAAGATTCACACTCTATAATTGTGTAATATTGTTCAATTGGAGTTTGATTCCTACTAGAAATATATATAGGATGGTTAAGTTTTAATTTATTAGGTTGAGTAAGGATAACATCTGATATCATGCCTAAATCATTGACATGCATGGGAAAGGGATTCATCTGGTTTAGAAATTGAAGAATAGGGGTAGTAATGAGTGTATACTTGAGTCTAATGAATGATTATTAGTGAGAATTTGTCTAGAAAAATTGACCATTTTATTTCAATAATTCTTCCAGTGTCATAATGATCTTATCATACCCTTGAATGAACTTTTTATAATATCCAATGTGTCCTTAGAAGGCACATACCTCTTTCTGGGTGCTCAACACTAGAAGGCAAAAAATAACATCAATCTTGGTTAGATCTACTAAGAGTCCATAATTAAAAATAGTATGACCAAGTAAAGTTCCAAAGGGGGTATCAAACACACATTTATTTATATTTAAATAAATCTAAAGGTTTTGACAATGATCAAGCATATGTTAGAGATTTGAATCATGGTCTTACACTAAACCATATACAGTCCAATCATCAAGGTATAATTTAAGGAATTTATGAATAAAATCCTTGAAGTCATTGACCATGATTAATTAATACATAGTAGGATAAATTTTCAATCCAAATGGCATCATGTTGTAAGCAAACAATCCCTACTTAGTTATAAATGTGGTCTTCAGTTTATCCTCTTCTGCGATCTGGACCTTATGATATCCAAAGAAGCCATCAATGAAAGTATATATCTTACACCCATCAAATCCATCTAAAATATCCTTAGTGAAGGGCATTGAAAATGGGTTGGTTATTTAAGAAACATTGAGTGTCTAATAATCCACATAGACCTGAATGTGACCATCTTTTTATACACCCTTAACCATTGGCGTGTCTAGGGATATATATATCCAACTTGTGGCTTGTATAATCCTTTTGAATATTATTTTAAATTTATCCATACACTCATATATTTATTATGTTAGCCTATGGGTTGTCTATGGCCTTGGTACACTATAAATAAGAGGAAAGGATAGTTTTTCATCATCATATTATAGTACTAATTTCTTAGTGCAATCATTTGGTAGGTTGCCCCATCAAAGTGGCTTATCTATTATTCATATTTTATATTATATTTACATATAATTATGATCTATTTCTCTTATTCTACTTACTTGGTGAATTAATATCATTACAAGTGGTATAAGAGCATTGATTTGGGTTATAATCAGGTCAAAAACCATAGATCTTGTAATTTGGCTATATCTCATAAATGGTTGTGAATTTCTATGTAATTTTTTTTACTAGTAGTAAGAATCATTCAAGAATTTTAGCTCATTTATATCTATTTTTCAAAATTTATCATCATTTTAGTATTTTTTCATAAATTCACTCCATAGCTCACAATTTTTTAAAATTTTCAAATTTATTTACATTTTTGAAAAGATTAGAAAAATTAGTTTGGGTATATTCTTTTATATTTGTGATTTAGGACTGAAATATTTAAAAAACATTAATGTCAAAGTTGGGTCAATAGGGAAAAATAAGGTTCACCATTGAGCCTTCTTATGGCTAGTCCTAACACTCATAGATAGGAGAAAGGGAAAGACACCCATAAAACTAATTTAGGGGATGACATGGAGTTTTAAACCTATGATATGATTTCTTTGGAGATGATTTCTCAAATTTAATCAAATCTACATAGTATAATATAGAAGGATGTGTAAGTCCAATATCAAATATCAATAATGCAAGGGGAACTTAATGGTGTGAACAATTAGCTATAGTAGATCATGACATAACTGGATACCATTTTATCTCATTTTCCACTAAAAAAACTTCCACTTTTTCATTCTAGTCCTCCTCCTCTCAACACTAACACTACCAATATGGGGGTGAAACTGATGTTATTAAACATGGAATTGCACAAGTTTGATGGTAAAGATCCACTCACTTGGATCACTCAAATTGAAAATCTATTTGATCTGCACCAAAATCTTAGCTCTCAAAAGGTGTTTGTGGCATCTATGTATCTAGAACATGATCCATTCATTTAGTATCATTAGTTGTGTACTCAAAAGATGAAGACAAGTGCTCATGTGACATGGTCAATATTATATGATGAACTAATGTCTCACCATTGGGATAATATTTTTGAAAACTAATTTATCTAGTTAACTAAACTATGAAAAATAGGAACATTGAAGGATTATATTCATCAATTTCAGAATATATCCTTATGCATGGAGGACATCACTAAGGCAAATTTGACTGACATTTTTCTAGGTAGACTAAAAGATAGCATTCAATTGGAGGTTCACATGTTTAACCCCATAACTATAGCTAAAGCTACACCAAAGGAATGATTAGCATAGGAAAAAGAGATGAGTAATTTTCACTACCATCAATGAACACACCTCCCCAACTCCATCACTACCTCAACCTACCAGATTGACACTATAACAAATTAAGGAAAAGAGTGTCAAAGGGTTGTGTTATGGTTATGACCAAAAATGGATCAAAGGTCATTGATTTACTAAAAATAATTTATTTTACATTGAAAGGGCTAATGAAGATGAAGAAGATGAGGATGCATCTAGTGAGGGTGTTGAATGACCTTAGAAGAAAGCAATAGATTCTCAACCTACTATCTCCTACCATGCCCTTGCAGGTATTTATACTCTTTAGACTCTTAAGGTGGAGGGTTTCCTTAATAAATATAAGATCATAGTGTTGATTGACTTAGGAAGTACACATAATTTCATCAACTGTAAGTTAGTTACTTAGTTTAATTATTTCATCTACCCAACCCCATAATTTTAGGTCATGATTGAAGATGGTGGTGTAGTTAATTATTCTGTAAAATGCCATAGTATTAAGTTAGTAATGGGGGACTATAAACTAGATTATCATATGTTTTCTATTCCTATGGGTGGGATTGACATTATTTTGGGAGTATAATGGATCACCAAATTAGGCACTATTGACATGAATTTCCAAAAACTATCATGTGCTTTCACTCTAAAGGTAATCTAGTGGAACTATGGGGGTTAAGAGATAAATCTCCATAAGTGGTTAGTTTACATCATATTACCAAGATGATCAAAAAGGGTGTTGAAGGATTTGTGGTGTGCCTATTTTCCATTGATGTTCATCAAACTAAGGATTTTACCCATTTTGATCTACAACAAATATTAGATGAACATTCGGTTATTCTTGATCCTAAAACAGTCCTTCAAACACACACTAAGTAGTTTAAGTCTAGAGTGATTAAAAAATATTTGATCAAATGTAATAATATGCCTTTTGAATATGCTATCTAGGAGGATGAGTGCTTCATGCAACAACATCTAAGATTACTTCAATGTTGAGGATAATATTATTTTAAAGGGGAGGGGCATGTTATGCCCTTAGCTATTGGCATTTATAGGCATATATGTAGCCAACTTGTGGCTTGTATAGGTATTTATGTAGCCAACTTGTGGCTGTATAACCCTTTTTCATATTATTTTAAATTTCTCTATGTACTCGTATGATTAGTAGGCTGGTCTATGGGTTGTCTATGGCCTTGGTAGACTATGAATACGAGTTAGGGTTATTTGTTCATCATCATATTAGATTATTCATTTCTTAGTATAAACATTTGGGAGGTTTACACCTCAAAGTGGCTTATCTATTATCCATATTTTCTACTATATTTCCATATAATTATGATCTTTTACTTTTATTATGTTTGTTTGGTGAGTTAATATCATTACATTCTTCTTGATACTAATTACCATGGGGCTCACCCATTCAAACTCATCTATAAGATTATTTAATCATGCAAAAAACATGATCTTAATTTTTTACTTAATTCGAGTGCACAAGTTACGATTCATACTATAGACATCCAATTCCTAACACTATTTGTGTTGAAATTGTTAATCTTACTTGAATTTCACTCAAATGCACAATTTAGGCCAAAATCACTAAAAAAGCACTAAATGGTTCAAGCTTGTCATATACAATTGCTAATTTATGCTAATTTATCCATAAATGGGTCAATACATTTTATGTGATTCCTGACTTTGATCAATTTATTTTGAGTCAAAATGATGATTTCACCTTTTTATGTTCTTGATCACTCTTTTTTTTCTAATTTATTAGTACATATCACGTACCTTTGTTATTGTGTGTCATTAACATCCTAAATGGGAATACGATATGAATGCATCTAACATCACCTTATAGTTCCTCTTAAGTCAAATTATGACCCAGTAATATGACTTTATGACCATTTTTATTAATTGAGCACCAATTTCCAAAGAATTACACTAAAATTGATTAATCTTGTTTAAGCTAATTAATTCAAATCAAGAGCTTAAGTGGATTTTACATGGAATTTATTGATTATTTAATTATTTAAAATTGATTCCCAATATTTTCATCACCTAATGACATGATCTATGGGGTGGCATTCTCAAGCCATAAATGTAACTAAATTCAGGTTTATGGGCACCCATGCCTCATTAATGCTCCTTCCTCTAAAATCATTATGAGGATATTTATAGATTTAATTGCAAATATTAGATTAATTCATGTCCAAAAATATCAATATTGAGATGGATGGTCATGGTTGATATTAGCTTATTTGTAAAATCTATAAATAGAAGGGCATAAAACATCATTTTAAATCTAAAATATTGTAAACTTATAATGCAAAATTATCTCCACAATATTTTTTATGTTCATCATTGTATTTTATTTTTAGGATTAATTTGATAGGAATATTAGTGATTTCATATCATGATCCTAAGTTATTCATAGTGATGTTGAGATGATGGAGGATCTTGGCATCCATTGTTGATAAAGACAAGAACACTAGATCAAGGGGGAAGACATGCTTGGAGCTGCTCTTGGATGGTGGAATCATTTGGGAAGGTAATTGGTATTTATTTATTTCATTTATCCTTCATTATCATTTTAAAACCTATTGAAATAGGTTGGATTATTTTTTAAAGGTTTTTATGCATTTTTCATGGATTTATTGACTAATGTTTGACTAAACAACTTTGTAATATAATCCTACAATATAATAGGGCCTCTTCCTGATAAGTCAATCAACCTCTACCAAATTTATGTGCATCTTTCCTAAATAAGAATGCACTCATTTCATTTCAGTATAATTCTATGGAAATATGTCTTGATATTATTTTAACAGTTCAAACACTTTAGATATATCTATATTGGACCAATAGTTTCCCATAATATCCATCTTGGGCACTTCTTCCATGCAAGTATTAAGTTGGATAGTCTAAATCAAATATAAATATGGGTGTTTTCCATCTTGGATGGTGTCATAGACATTATGCATGCCATACTTAGTATGCAAATATAAATTATCATTAGATGGGTCAGGTAGATTAGAATTGACACCTTCATCAACCTAGTATATGACCTTTTGTTTGAATTTTTTAATCTATTATCTCAATTCATAGTCCAATTCAAGTTATGGTAGTGGAAATGATGCTTCCATATTAGGTTCCTGAAAAATTGTCAATCTCTCCTCCTACATGCCATGTATAACTCTGATGTGATCTTCAATTAGAGATGGTTCATCGATAATAGCCTGACCCACGGCTTGTAATGAGAGGCATAAATCCATCCAAAGAGATTAATAATATAATTAAGTAATCATATTAATATTAAGAAAAAGCTAATAATGTATCACCACATGTCATTCTTCATGTACATACCATGTTCTAGCCTAAGTGCATATAGTGCCATAAAATGCATGAACCCAAAAATACACAGGCAAAAACATTTAATCCACCTTCCACATAATATTATAGGAATCAAGATGAGGTTTAGGATCATTAATGTCACTATAACTTAGGGTGATACAAATGTGATTATCATGGAGAAATTAATGGTGTTGAGCAAAATGAACTTGGTCCCAAGTAAGTTTTAATAATGAGTTCTCCACCACCAAGCAGTTATGCCATAAATTTATGGATAATTGAATGTACCTAATCAATGTTAGAGTCATAGAATGCTTCCAACCATTGAAAAAACACTTGAAATTCCATATGACCATGAAATATCAAAAATTCATCTAACCTCATAGGTGGTACAACCATAATTTGTCCATGAAGAAGACAAATAAACTTATGACATTTATAGTAATTTCATAGAGCATCTTCTTAAATAAATGTAACACCATATATCCTTTCAGTAAGCTCATAATCACCATGAGACAAATAGTCATAGGCATTATTGGTAGTGTCAGATATAGATTATGTGTCATCCCAACACAATATGACATCTAGAGTGGGATCAAGGCATTCATTAACCTATGTTGTGACATTGTAGATGTGGTTAATGTCCTCATAAACATTTATTACCTAAACATATGGAGGTATTTAATCATGGTCCAAGGGGATTACAATGTGTTTCTAATCATTTTCAAAGATAATATAATGCTTCTTAAAGGTTAAGTCAATATTATTATTGCAAAACCAAGGGCAACCCAATAGAGCTAGAAATTCATCAACTTCATCAAACTCAATGAGTTAAAATTAATATTTTAAAGTGGCATGTAGGATAACCACAATGGCATATTTAAGTATTCTAACAGGTAGAGCATGAGTCTTATTGGCCATAAATAACACATGAGAAGGATGTAAAGTAGGGTTTTAAATCTTCCTCCATGCATCCTTAGTGAGGAAATTTACTTCAGCACTAATATCACCTACGATATCCTAAATAACCCATCCATCAATAGTGGTGTTAACTAATATCTATTTATCCCCCTCTAAACTAGGTTGGATATGAGTTTTTTGCCATTATGCATGGTATAATCAATGATCCTCAATAGGCCTAGACATATGATGCCTTAGATAATTTTTCAATAGGGGTAAAATATCCTCATCAAGGAGTCACTTTCAAAACTCATAGAACTCATCACATGCTAAATTATGAAGATTTGTAGATTTATACATGTCAACATGTGTAGAAGCATCACAATCCTTGAGGAGTTAGATCTCTCTTTGAAGTTTTATCACTATATTCATGGTGTCATGTATCCCTTATTTTTGCTATCGAGAATCTAGATAACGAGTATCATGTAGCTGCTCTCATTGAAAATTTTTAGTGGGAAGGTTGGACATAGACTGGGACTGACCACCACTCTATGTAGTAATGCTAATTTTGAGACTAGTCAGAGTGGAAAGTTGTGGTCTTCATTGAGACTTATCAATGTGTATAATTATAACACCCTTTTCATTTCTTTCTTTCATGATGGTAGTATACATGTCTGGTCAATCCTCTAGATGGTGTTTAGTTTTACAAAAATCACATGTAGAATAAACCAATATATCATGTTCGTAGTGCTTTGGGTGGGAAACATCCATGTCTACCTCCTCGACCATGACCATGACTATAATATCCTTCTCCATTATCCTAGTTATCAATAACATATGTTTGATGCATACCACAAATGCACCTTATGTATTTCATCAATAATATATAAATAATTGGTATAATCAATGTATGTATTGCATATATTAAAATATATGGATACTTTTAATTATGTGGTATATTGAAGTAGAGGGAAATCCCTTACATTGTGCTCTTCCTAGAAACTCTCACAAGAATGCTTCATCATGACTCAAATACACTTTAGAAGGTAGTTATTTTTATTGTGCCCTTTAGATTTATAGTCCACACACCAAAAACCACTGAGTGTCATGCATATCATGTGTAGTGAACTTTTCCATCTAAGATGCCATAACAATGATCTAAGCCTCCATGAAAGGACTAATACCTATGTCGATGCTTCCAATGGATTTAGTGTGATTGAAAACATACAAGGCCTCACATGGGTTGGTGAAAATTCTATGTGATAAGGTAAATTAAAATATAATTAATAAGCCTCCTAATAACCATTAGGTGTGACCAATGACATTTATCTCAAAATAAATATTAAATAAAAGTGTTTTTAAATGTGCATCATACTCATGCACACTCTCAGTATGTTCTTGTTTGATTTCCTTAACAGTAGTTATGCTCTATTGTTCAAAATTTGAGATATCAAATTATTAGAGAATCACTTCCTTTAGTTTTCCATAATTCACCATAGCCTATTTTTGATCAAACTTATGGTACCACTTGTGCATGTGGTCTAGAAGAGTGGTATCAAATTGTGTTTCTTTTCATTCAGAAGAGGTAATATTGTGTGCTCACCAAATAAGTTCACACTTGTGAACATGCTATGAAACATTATCCACACCATGATACTTAGGCAATTAGAGTCTCATCTCATAATACATGGTGATTGGTTGAAGATATTTTAATGGGGTTGATTTTAATACACTTCTTGTCCCTCTTAAATCTTGTAGGGGAGGTCCATCACTACCTCTTATGCCTCATATAGTTCCTCTAACTGAACCACCACTAGTACCACCTATTGTGCCTCCTACAATAAAAAAATAACCCAATACATTGGGGACTAAGGTGGGATGGTACTCTATTGACTAGTTATGATTGGTCCATAAGGGATTCCAAATTGAGCCATAGAATTATCTTGAAATGGAAAATAAATGGCCAATAAACTACTATCTAAGTCTTGGTCTACAAAAATATTCTTTAACGGGTTTAGTTCTTGATTTAACACTATCTGTATCCCAATTATGTAAAAACATATCATTTAACTAAAGAGATTGAGAATGTGTTGTGGGTGGGGAGATGGGCCTATCCAATTTAAGTTCTTTAGTCACCACTACTTGACTTGCTTCTCCTATGCATACTTATTCTAGTGTCAATGTGGTCTTGTGGTTAAGGATTTCTCACTATGCTCTTCTGCTTCCCTATAGACCCTTACAACACTTATTGAGTCCACACACCCCCTCCTTAGCTTGCTTTCATTCATATCCCTTCACTGAGCTTCATAATATTTTCACTTTCACAATTCCCATTGACTATTTACCATGTTAAATTAATAATTTTACATCAAAAGGTGCCCCTCCATTTCCCCAAAAACTACACTGCTCATGATATAGAGAGTTTAGACATTCATGGAGAAAAATTGAAGTCCAAAATCTACTAAGAGATTCCTAATCTCCAATGAAAAAAATATGAGATATTTACCATGAAATTTTTGAAGGAAGTGAAACTAGGCTTCTTATGGATAGGATTATGTTGAAACTGCATATTTTAAAGTATAACTATTCAAAGTTTCACACCACCAAACATCCACTACATGCATCTAAGGCACTTTCAATTATTCTAGAGCTAAATGACGCTCTAGTGACCAAGATATCTTCCATCCATAGTTCCTTGATCGATCTTATGCATATACCAAAGTCCAAACAATGAAGGTGAACAAGTAATTATACAAATAATGTCTCATAAAGTGAGTCATACAAATGCTATTCTACCCATATGCATGAAAATTAGTAACCCATCATTCAATATTATCTAGAGATAGTCATTTGATTATCTTCCACCATCATGCAAACAAGTTCTATGGGTCTTGACAATGAAACCAAAATGTTGGGGTTCTTTTCCTTTAAACATTTATGAATTTACCTAGGTGTGCACCTAAGTAAATAATATTCTAATGTGATAACATGTTGTCATTTCATGAAAGAACAAGTTCTTTCATTCTCACTTGAAGCATGCCGTGTGGGATTAGTTAGCACTAGTTTTATTGCATGAGGATGTGTTTGTCTAGTTTCTTAGACAAGGGTGCTCTAATACATAGTAATAAACTCATTATTCAATTTGTATCTAACTCAGCTCACTTGTTCATTACTTAATGATTAAAGATAAAAGATGGCGCACATGATAATAGATAACATTAACCACATAGATAACTGAATAATAATATTATGTTAACATAGGCTTCTTTCATCATATTCATAAGTGATTTTAAAGAATACAATGATCCAAAGTTACAATGTTAACCAACTCATATAAACTCATAAATAACATCCAATTAAATAATAAAAACACAAAGCACATCGTGGGCATATTTGTACTTGGTTTTCTTTGACCAAGTAATTATATAAGTAATTACAATCAAGATGACTTACCAATGATCATTAATACATTTGAGTCATGGCAGCCATTTAATTAAGTTCTTATGGACTTAGGCCTATCTACCCATATATTCCTTCTCTATGATATATTTTCATCAACGAGTGCCTATCCTTCTGTAGGATGGTGCTAGATTCACACTTGACTTAGTCTTCTCTTCTATCCCTATGAACTTCTCCATGCTCTCCCCAAGTATTCAACTAAGTTTCAAGTCCTTCATTCTCGAATTCTCTATTTAACATGCATATTTATTCCATGGGACTTGATCCTTCCATGCCATAGTCTCCCACACCATGGTCTTCCATGCCAAAGTCTTCCACATCATGTCTCTCTATACCAATTATTCTTGAAAAGTACTTAGCCAAAATTAGGGGCCCTATTATAGAATAGTTCTTAATATGATCAATATGCTTACCTTTAGTTTCGTCTTATAATCTAGATTCAAAATAATAATCATTATAATATTCATCTTGAGTGGGTTTAACATTCATAATAGTATTAGTTTTGAAACTTTTTGGTGTAAAATTTTGTTTCTTTATTTTTATGACTCACCTAATAGGAAGTAAGGGAAACTCACCAACAATTGGAGATATTGCCATAAAGAATGGTGATTCTCTTCTAAAATTGAGAGGGGTAATTCCCTTATATGAAATGGATAATGTGGTTTTTTTGTGTAATTTTTAATGAAAAAAATGAAAGGAAACAAAATAGAAATAGAAAGAAAAAGAGGGAGAAACACACAATGGGATAAACACAAAGAACCACCAAGATAAATGGAGGGTAAATAATAGAAATATAATTCCTTCCTTTTACATAAAAGTGAACATAGAAGAAACATAGGTTTTGGGAACAAAAATCATGTATGAAAGCACAAATTATCCTCACAATCCTAATTACACATGCTTGGTATAATTTTTTAATGAGATAAAATGTGTAAAAGCTTATGGGCATCAAGAAATATTATACAAATGTTTTTAACATAAAGTTTGGAAACATCATAGGTTGAATATAATCAAATCAATGCAGTTTGAGAGATGGAAGTTCCTCCTCCCAAAGATATCTATAGATCTCTTCAAATTTTTGCTATCTTATTGTGTTCCTCAAATCATGGTCAATTTAGAGTGACTTCACTATGAGAGGAGCCTTAGAATTGACACTAAGAATTTGCTTTGTAGTTTTACTTTCTTCATCATCTTTTCCATTACCTTAGGAAAATTTTTAATGTCAATCCCATTATCAATTTTGTTATTAAATAGTTCTTCAAAATATTGCATGCTATCTTTTTCTAACTATATTCAATGTTCATCATTATTCCCTTTTATTCAAGGAGACAGAATATCTTGAGTTCAAACTTAAAAAAATTCTAGGTGGAAATCAAAAATATTATTAATATGAAAACTACCAAGAATTAGAACATTCCAAGAAAGAGAAGACAATTTTATTCAAGGCCTTTCCAATATTATTATTCTAATTTGTAGTTTCCTCATACTTAAATAAAAATTTCTCATATTCTTTTATCAACCATGTCTGAACATAAAGATCAATACCTGAAAAAATATATCCAAAGCAAATATGCATATGCACAATTATTACCATGTCCTTCACTAAAACAATATGATCTTCAGAAAAGAGTAAAACCACAAAAATGTCTTATGGGCTCAAGGAACCAACATGGGGAGGAGGAGAAAAAACCATAACAAAAAAGCAATGTTTTTTGAAAACACACACACACACACACACACACACACACACACACACACACACACACACACACACACACACACACACACACACACACACACACACACACACACACACACACACACACACACACACACCCACACACACACACAGACAATGAAAAAATAAAAGGGGAAAGTAACAGAAGACAAAATTGTGCATAAATGGAAACTATTTACAAAGGAACATAAATTACCATAATACTAATCAAATCCATTTAAATTTTGAGAAAAGTATGAGCCTTACAAGATAAAATTTGGAAAAATGAGGACATAATTTACAAATATAAAATTAAAGACAAACATTCTTTTAATTTCAATAATGGAGAAGACATGAGGCATGGGGGAGAGGGGAGAGGGGGATGGGGTGGAATAAACATGAAATAAAATACTTGGTCATGCACAACCAAAAAATAAATATTACTTACATTTTTATCATGAATGAGAGGGATTTGTTTGACTTGAAATATAAAACATTAAAACTTGCAACACATCTCTAGCATCTTCACCTCTTGGAAAAAATGTGATACTTGAACCATGAGTGGCTGAATCAAATCTCCCATAGGCACCCCCAAATGTGAGCTTGAGGCTTAAACCTCTTGACACTCCAAATGGATAGATATTTATTGTAAATTATTTCTTGTTTCCTACTCAAAACATGTTATGTGATCATGTTCAATATTAATGCATGTTTCTTCTTCATTGGTTTGAAGCCCACTACCTTTGTGACTCACCTCATGCTCTTGAAAGGAAGCTGAATTTTTATTTTCCATGCATTTTTCCACTTGATCTAAATTTTGTACTGAACAATTTTATTTTATTTTGAATTGTACAACTCCATATAATTTAAAAAAAAACTAAACTCTTTTATTACCATCCACAACTTCACAGATTGGATCTTCTTTTAAGGCCATTATGAATAAAATCATATTTTTATTAGATCATAATTTACATAAACCCAATCAGTCCCTAATTTAGGCTCTTTTGAAACACTTGTCTTTTTTATTTTTTCATCCTCTTGACACCCAATGTTTCCCAATTATGCATACTCTTTTTTCACTTAAAATATCTTCATGCCTACAATAAAAATTAGACCATGAGTAGCACTAAAAAAATTAGAAAATTAGAAGCATGGGCTACTTTTCATCATTTATAGGCCTCTTTTCAATGGATTCATGAATATTATATTTTAAGGGGAAGATTTCATTCAATTTTTAAGAATTAAAATTCACCTTTTTAACCCATAGTGGAGTCACCAAAAATTGTTAGTGTAAAATTTGGTCTCCTTGGTTTTGTGAATCGCCCAATAAGAAGAAAGACAAACTCACCAAAAATTGGAGATATTACCATAGAGAACGCTGATTCTCCTTTAAATTTGAGAGGGGTGGTTCCTTCATAAGATATTAATAATTTTGGGGGTTTTGAGTACCCAAAATAATGAAAGGAAATAAAATATAAATATAAATAAAAAGAGGGAGAAACCCACAATGGGATAAAATAGAGAACCACTGAGATAACTCAAGAATAAATATTAGAAATGGAATTCCTTCTTCTTGCATAAGAATGAACATAGAAACAATTGATTTTTGGGAACAAAAGGTATGCATGAAATCAAAAGTTATCCTACAAACACTTAGTGCAATGTTTTAATGAGATAAAACACGCAAAAACTTGTTACAAAGAAAGATTATATAGAGGTTTTCATTACAAAGTTTGGAAACACCACAGGTTGCATATAATCAAATCAATGCATAAATTTAATGGATTCTTCATCTATAAATAGAAATTCATAATTCATAAATAAAAGACATTAAAATATAAAAGCACCTGAAAAGAGTCTCTCCCACTCGCTTGCATTTCATTACTCCAATCTAGAAATAACAAGGCTCCACAAAATGTTGTAGCTAACTCTCTCCAATAGCTCACAAAAAAGAACTATACAAAATATAGATTTTTCCCTTTTGTATAATATTTTCCTTCACTTGGAAGATGAAAAGCTATTTATTTGCCTTTATTTTGATTTTATTTTATTTAGGCAAATTTATAATATTCAAATAGACTTTTTAGTTTGTATTTCACAACAATATTAATTCTAAAAGTAATTAAGTTATCAAATGACTAAAATTACATAGTCATTTAATGACTTTAATGAACATTAATTAATTATAAAATAATTAATAATTTAATTAAATTAATTAACTTTCCATTAATCTCACAATATCAAATTTGCATTATACTCCATATGGGCTAATAAAACATGTTGCATTGTCCATTGGGCTATGTGGTCCTGCGAAATACTACAAAAAATAACACAAAAAAAATGAAGGGAAATTGGTAAAAAGGGGTGGTGAACATTGGATGACCAAATTTAACTACAATATAACTAAAATAAGAGGCATTGGTATCTACAAGATAAAAATTGTCTACATTCACATTATGTTGTACAATAAAATCAACATATTGGTGTGGACATCTAGGTGTGAGACTACCATATTTTTACACATTTTAATTTAGGTCATAATTAGTAGCATATTCATCACACACCTAATTTATACATCATTATGAAATTAAATGGAATTCATAGAAGCATTTACAACATCTCCAAAAGTAAATATAAATGGTGATCCATTAAAAGTGCACTAGGGTTTAAAGCAAACAAAAAAAGGGATAAAGAGATCTAACATGGAGAAACACAAATCCTAACTAAAAAAAAACTAAGAAAAAATAATATCTAACCCTAATAGGAGGGTACAACACAAAAAGGGTCTATAAAATCCTAGTGTATACACTCAAATTTATTACAAGTCCCTTTTCCATAACATCTTTTACTTATTTTCACACTTGGTTTAATTTTAGCATTTGGATACTTTTAGGAAAATTCATACCTCACATTAGTCTCTCCTGATCTCATGTCCTTTTAGATATATTTATTTTCATCCTTATCTACATATCTTTTGAGATTCTAAAACCCATTATTGATGTATTTATCTCATTAGACCGATTCTAGTCATAGTCTAATCACTAAATCTACTTATTATGAGTTTCGTGTTGCCAATCCATCCCTTATGGTTTTTAGGTTCTTTTACACAACCTTGATTTTCCATGCCTTTGATTTTAGATATTACTCTTTTATATATTATGATATTACACATGTCATGTTCTAAGGATCCATCTATATACACATAATTCCAAGTCATTTACAAAGTATAAGAAAGAATATGATAATCAATTAAGAGGCATATCAAGGAGAATAGCTTATCATCTTAAGTCTAGGCACACTCTATGAAGATTTATTTATACCTCAAAGGAATTATTCTTATATTTTGATTCCATTTTTTACTAATGGAAGGTTAGTAAAATTTTCATGAAGTTGCATATTCACTTCTAAGGAAGAGTAAGTTGAAATTTTTTCTTGACATTCCATTCATAATACACAAGAACTACATGGGGTCTAGGTAAATATTAGTGGCCAATATCCATTAATTCATGAATATTCTAATTTTTAAAATTTGTTTTTGGTGATTTTTTAGGGTCACTAAATAGGTCTAGATAAAATTTAGGAATGTAAATTATTTTGGGAGTCAACTCACCAACTGTTTATAATAATTTATTAGTTAACCATTCAGTTCACCACATATATATAGTACATAGGCTATCATGGCTAACCATTAAAATATAATTGTGACAACCAACCTATGATATCAAACAAGCACCCAATAAGAAAGAAGCTAAAAAAGATTGATATAACCCACACTATAACCGAATGACTATATCCAAATGAAAGCATTTAAGCTATGAACGACAAAATCGAATGACAACATCAAATGACAAAAATGAATATTAGTACTAAATGATAGAGCTAAACAAAAATATAAACACTACAACTAAATGAAAGAATCAAATGATAACATCCACATTGCAATTCAATGGCAGAACTAAATGACTGAATCCACACTACAATTGAATAAAAGAACCAAAATAAAACATCCTTGCTCATCATGGCATCTAATGGAAATGGTAAAAGGACAGGCCAATTATCAATAAAATTAAGCATACTATCTAAATTTAAAATCCAATAAAAAATCCCACACAACCATAATGCACTCAAAATATAGGTGCTTATTACTTTTTTAGTTTGTATTGAGTTTTATTTTAACTGTTAAATAATATCAAAATAATTTTATATAAAGAAATTCCCACTGATCATAATTTTATCTCACAAGAATTAATTAATGACAATAATATGTCACCCCTTAAATATTATATTGATGATGACATGACACCACTCGAAGATGCTTCTCTAGGTTTTGATGACTTATCATGACACTCAACTAGCAGAAGGGATTGTTGGTTCTCATAAAACACCAAGTTTAAATGAAAAATCCACTGATTAATATTTTTGAAGGAATAGAAGTAGATGGAAAATTATAAGGTCCTTTAAAGTGGATTGGGTAATGAAATTTCCCTTCATTGAACCTATATAGCTTGAAAATGTTAATGATACTCCAAAAGAATGTAGATGCACAATATGTATCTAGAAACTAGGAAAGGAACACATAATACAACTTAAGTTTTACACGATTGAGAAACATTGTGAAAAAATATATGTGCCAATGAATCACTCAGATAGATAGATAAAAAGAACACATAGGTAAACAAAATGTATAAGAATGCATGCATGTAAGATATGCATGCGAGTATGAAAATGATAAAAAAACATAAAAAATCTTGTTGAAAAAGGGGGAATAATCAAATCTCAATTTGGAAATTTTATGTAGTACCATCTAAAGGCTAAATATATATAATTATATAATGTATACTACATTCTAAAAAAGGGTAGACCAATTTCTAATTATTTATATTATAAGATTTTATTTTAACATAATGGATTTATTAATATTCCACAATCACATTGGTCAGATAGTAGTGCTTAGGAAATATAAAAATATCTAGTAATGGTTGTGGAGGATTTGAAATAAAAAGTTCAAAATTCACTATTCATCTCACTATCCATTGATGAGGTCACAATAACTGACAACACATCTTGGTTATAAATGAATGTTTATCCCTTTTAGAACTATTCAAGGCAACCTCATCTACTAGCATTTTATAAAATGGTATAAAATTGTAATGCTAAAAATCTTCAGAAATTAGTTGTATCTAATTTGAAAGATAAATGTGGGATGGATGATTATGCAATAACTACAAAGCTAGTGTGTGTTGAGGATGATTATGTATCAGTTATGTAGGGGCATAGAAATAGTCTGTCTTTTCAATTGCAAATAATAATTTCCCCATATATGATTATGATTCATTACATGGCTCATAGGATGAATCTTGCATACAAAATAATTAACATATTTATTAATGTCACAAAAGTGGAAGATCTCATTGTGACTTACATGCTTATATGCCAAATAGTCTAAAAATATTTTTGGAGTTCTAAAAAATTGCAATAAGAGTGACTAATAGTAAAAAACTATTGAAATATGTTGATATAAGATGGATTTCAATGTATGAACCTGCATGATTTTTTTTTAAAGAATATACATCATTAGTAGGTTTTATGTATAAATATCGTAGAGAAATTAACAAGGCAAAATATTTGTTTTACTGTTTAACATATTTAAAAACATTATTGATATTATGTGAAATTCTACCAATGTTGAAGAAAATGAAATTTTTAATAGAACATGCTCAGGAGAGATCCATTTATATTGTTGACTTCATATGGTTGAGAAAATGAGTATGTCAATCTTTAGATATATTATACACTTCAAATGAAAAGTTTCAAGGACCTATTTTTAGTATTTGGTAATGTTTGATAGATTTTAAGAATACAAAAAGCTATTTGAAATTGAATATCAATTATCATCTTTGTGTCAGTATTAATGGCAAGGACATACCAATTCACACTTTTTACATAATACTTGATCTTGTGGGAGATGAAACTAAAGAACTAATTGTAACACATATTCTATATGATACTATTATATCTAAAACATTGATGAAATTGAGTATAATTTCATAAAAATTATCTGCCAAGATCAAAGCTCATTTTCAAAGGTCTAATTTTTTGGAGGCCATGGTAGTTGTAAATCCCATATTTTGGAATAGTAATCATAGCCAAAAGATGATTAGCAATTTATTTCACAAATACATGGGTTCTCTTGTTAAGCATTTTAGTAAATGTATAGAGGTTAATAGAATTGAAATAAAAGGTATTTTGAAAAAGGATTTACTAACATCTCAGTCAACACATTTTAGAATTACAATGTTTGAACAATATCATCTTCTAAGTGAACAAACATAAAATGAGACAATTACATGGCTATGGAAAAAAATTATCATAGTAGCATCCTGCAGGAAAGTATTAGTGAATATTTATAATTATATGAACTTTTTCAAATAATGATTCTGGGCTCAGTGGGATATGAAAGTGTATTTAATGAATTATCTTTCATCAAGTCAAAACTTTGAAATGGATTGGATAAAAATTTAGAATCATGTTTGAGATTGCATATTTCACATTATATTGTGGACATGTTTCCTTATGAAAGAGCTCTGGCAACATGGAGTTATCTAACTGAATGAAGAGGTGTTAGTACTACATCAACCAATAGAGAGGATGTAAATACCAATATTAAAGATGACACTAACACAATAGATGTAAATTTCACTTGTAATGAGTAGTTTTTTATAGGATTATTTCAACTGCTTGAGTTTTAGTTGTATATTTATTATAATTATCATATTCTAAATTCAAATTTCATATCATTTTTGATATTATAAAACATTTCATATACTGGATTCATTAAATTTTTTGATAACATTTTCATTTGAAATATTTACTCCATTCATCATGCAACTTTACCTTTTATTTAATTGTTTCTTCAAAATTTCAAATGGGTCATAATATTTTTGTATTTTTTAAAGATTGTATTGTTAAATACATATTTTTAATACTTTTAGAAAACCATAAATTTGAAATTGTAGCACCATATTAATAGTTTTAACCTTAAATTTTAGTTTAAAATATAAATATCGAAGCCAAATGCCAAGGTGATAGAACACGACAAGCCTATTGAACAACATGACCAAATTGAAAAGAAAAGAAAAATAACTCATGAAGATTTAAGTGTAGAACAAACCATAATAATTGTATGAAATCTACATCCATAATAACTACAACTTTTCCATTATCTAGAATAATGATAATAATTTAAAAAGATGAAAAAACATCAAATTCAAATCCATACATACACAAAATCCATATAAAAAATAATTTCAGTCCACATCACCATGTTGTTTGAATTACATCAACTGAATAAACTAATCTATGTAAATTCAAACTTAAAATTGTCATTTCAATTTTTTTTTTCTTAAAACATAACATTATATTTTCAAATTTAATTGAGTTTACAACATCATAAATTAAAATCAAAATTCATTCTCACTCTAAATCCATAGGAAAACAATTGCAGTCCATATCACCATGTTCATTGAACTACATCAACATGAAATATGCATGTAAGATGATAAATGAACCATAAATCAATAAAATAATACTAATTGAAACTTAATAAACTGAGTTTTGTAAATTTAAACTTAAAATTTTCATTTCAAATATTTTTTAAAAAAAAGATAACATTGTCTTTTCAAATATAATTTTGAGTTTGCATCATCCAACATCAATTTTTGGTAAAGACACCTCATTTCTCAACCACTTTCTCACTCCCATCATCCACATATTACCACCATCCTTAAAAATCCTTGCCTCCACTTCCTCTATGCTTTATTTAAATATCCCTACCCTTTCAAGATCCTCTATAACATAATTAATACAAGCAAGATTTTATTTTTCTTCTTTCGCATCATCTCCTATGGAAAGTAGAATTAATACGAGTAAGATTTTCTAATTCAACAAAACATTGGGGTCCCATCCTTGTTTCCTTAATGAATTTTTTGAGTGTGTTTTCATATTTATTTAATAGAAAAAGATTCTCTTTGAATTAAAAGGCATAATATAAACTTTTTCATGCATTTTTCAAATGCACATTGAGGAACTCAACTTCCTTCTTTAGATTCTCATATTTTACCTATAATTTAAAATGAAATCTAATTAGATATGAAATACAATATCTATGACATGATATTTGATATAAATGATGATACATTACAAAATCTCTTTCCTTCTCAACATTTTCAATAACAACAAGGTTGGTATCTTTTTCCCACTTATTAAAATATGCTTGGGATTATGAATTCAAAATCCCTAACCTATTTATCATAATACTCAAAACATTATAATTTTAACTATTAGGAATATAAATAGACCCAAATTTAGCTTGACCAAACAAAACATCAATCTTGTGGGTTCATGTCGAATGAATGAAAATAAATTTTTTCTTTGAGATTGGTTATGATAATGGGAATTTATTTATTTTATCAATGCCTTTGCCCACAACTCCCAAACTATATATTTTTTAATTCATTTATAACTCCCTCCTTAAGACTTGAAAAAATACATTCTGATAAAAAATTATTTAATAGAAAAATATTCATGCCACCATTAGACAAGTCAACATTAGTTGGTGAGATGGGGGGTGAAGAGGTACAAGGTTCCTCTTGAGTAGTTACATCTATACATTGGGAAAAATCATGGGTATTGAAAGAATCACCATCAAGTTCTACACTTTCAACCCCTAGATATTCCTTCTTAATATCAATTTATGGTAAATAAGTTGAGCTCTATGCACTAGAGAGACCTTTAATAGATAAATTTGGGAATTCAAAACCTGACAATTGTAGTGTTCCTCTTCTATGTGTTGTCCTTTTTTGGAATGAAATATTCTTCCCCTTATGAAAACTATGTTCGATGGTGTTGGTGATGACATACTTTCCTCAGAGATTGAGAGTGCCATGCAAAAATAAATTATATTAGAAAAATGGTATATTTAAAAAAGAAAACTCAATGCTAATTTGAAATTGAATATTTATTACTTTTAGTTAGAGAGATTATGTCTTCAAATATAGGTGTCATATTCCAAGTGATAGGGGTGGTTTGAGCTCTAATAGGCAAAATTTTAGTCAAAAAAATATAATAAAAAAAACTTCAACTGAAAAATCAAAAAATGGAATGTAAAAGACCTTACATAGAGGGTTGCGAATACATCGATAGATGAAATGTCAAGGTTTGTTGATTTTCAAGACCAACCTCAACCGATTCTGAGTCAACTTCAAAAATAAAATAAATAAATAAGATAATGAAAAATTGAAAGTTCAAATTTTATTATGCATTTATTATTTAAAGTTGTAAATATAAAACCTACAAGTGGAGATGATCCATAAGAAACTCTTAGATGTTTCAAAATACAAAAAGAATGTAAGGATGATTTTGTAGACCTGGAATCTCTAGATCCTTCAATTACATGATTCCCTTTTGAAGTATCTTATTTTGGTGTCATAAAAGCTTGAAATCTTACTTGTAAAAAATAAAAAAAATTAAGATTTAAATTTGTAACAATTTATAAACTAAACCATTCATGTGATTTGTTTGAATGGTAAACTAACCTCCTTCTCATCAATAGACAAAGTATTTGTGATAATTTTTGGATACAACTCATTTGGAATCATATATTTGTGAATGTCATATAAGGCATCATATTACAAGGCCAAAATAAAATTATAATAAAAAATTATGGAACTGGGATAGGTACAAGCATAATTAAATTCTAACCTAATACTACAAGAAATAAAAGTGCACAAATCATATCCCAAATCTCTAAGAGTATGAAGAATGTAAAAAATAGCCCAAAATGGAATGTCTGATAGTATTCCATATAATACTATTCTTGTAAGGAAAAAATGAACCATTACTTTAAGAAATGGGTCAGAAAAGTCATCAACATGGAGGCCCCTCTTTCGATTATTTGAATTAAAAGTGAAAAAGTATGAATGAGTCAAAATGATGTAAAATTAAAAATATTGAATTTTAAATATGAAAAAAAAATTTACAACCATTTCAACCAATATTCAAGTTGAAAGTCAACTCCAAATATTTCTTGTCATCATCTATCAACATTGATTTTCGAGTTACAAGATTAGCATTGTAAAATGAAAGCCCCATCAAACTATGAATGTATGTAGTTAAGGTACCAAAGGAGATTAATCTAGAGTAAATGTTCAATTTTAACCTCATCTCACTAATATCATAACAAGACACTAATAATTTTAGCAAGTTATTATCTATTTCATATTGGGGTATGTAGAGTAGGCTATCAAAGTTGCATTTATAAATCAAATCATTGAACGTGTCTAGATATTTTACCATGTTCAAACTATCTTAGCATATCAAATTCTTATAAATGTATTTTGTTGTCAATTCTATTGCATTAGACTCTAGAGTAGTTGGATTTTGGATGTGGCTAGCTATAGGAGTAAGTGAATAATTATGGTTGGTGTACTTATAGTAGGTTCATCACTTTAGAAAATTAGAGGGGATGATAAAACCTTTATATAAAATGGTTAAAATGAGGGTAAAGAGGGGAGGGGTATTTATAAACTAATAGTGGAAACCAATCCACCAAATGGAATACTAGTTACATGGGTTAATCGACTACATTGAATAAGTAACATGTAATCAAATAGACTCTATGCCATCTAACCACACTAGATGATAGATCCAAGATGACAACAAGCATTTGAAAACATTATTTGGTACTGTCATTTGATAGTAACATTTAGTGGTGATATTTAGTAGTACTATTTGATAACATCATTTAGTCTAGTCATTTGGCTCAACTATTTGGTGCTTTCATTAAAAATCATTGTTTAGTGGCTTTTTTAGATGTTATTTTTTTTGGTGTAGATAAATAGTAATACGTAAAAACAAAAAAACTTGAATCTTCTGTCCTTACAGTCCTCCCAAATTCTCATGGATTCACCACCATGCATATAGGTTTCACCATGCCTTTGAAATAATTTTCAATAGATTTTTCAAAGAATTCCAAGAAGTTTTCCAATAGGGGATATTAAAATTAACCTTGGTGGGGTTTGATATTAGCATGTGTGCTAAGTATTTACAACTGTTATTATGGTTTCTTAACCCAACTACCTCTATTCATTCTCCTTTACATGTGTGTTTCGACATATTAGGTCAAGAGAATAATAAGACATCATTTCATACATTATACCTACCAATTTAGAGAATAACCAATAATAGGATTGTATAGCATTAGAAGGCAAATATATTAAAAAATAAAATCTAGAAATGTGTGTGGAATAAATTTGCTACCTAGGAACATAATCATCAGTCATAAAGGCACAAAGACAAATTTTTACCAAATATATTTTTCAATTAGGAAGCAAGTATTGAATCCCTCTATGTATAGTGAAAAATATGGATTTACATAGAGCTCATTGCTTCCTTCCAGACTAGGGTTATGCTTCCATAATTTCAAATAGCTATTAAGGTGTAACTATTCCATCTCTTTTGATTTTCATACTATCCATCACTTATCATATTAATTTTAGTTTCACATTCTAATATTTATAGCACTTTGGGTACATTAGATTTACTATTTTATACTACTATATTCCAGATCTACCTTATGCATTTTGTTTTTCAATTATAATGTTTTCATTATATCATAGTTTCACATTTTGGTTAATTTTTTTGATGAACCCCTATTTTCTTTGAATATCTATATATTTTGAGGAATTCCCATTAAGGTTTCAGCATTGATTTGTGATTTTTCAAATATGATTTCAGATATACATATGTTGACCAAACCTTAGTTTTATATTCACTTCTTTCTATTTTACATTGAGTTTTTTTAGAATTTGGTGCATTTACATTTGTTTTAGTGTATATATCTTTTGAGTTTTTTTTTAGAGTTTGATCCTTTCCATTTCCAAATATATTTTTTAGAATTGTGTTTCATCTTTATGGGCTTTAACATTGATCATGGTTATTTCTAGTGATATTCCTCCTATGTATAATGTTGGTCAAAATGACATTTTTGTTATTGATAGAATAATTCATGTTTCTCCTTCTGATGATGTTATTAACCAATATATTTTTTATGATACTTGTTTTTATATGAATTTTAATCAACATATAGTTGTTTCCATTTATAATTTTAAAAGTATAATCAATAAGATTCTTAACTATTTATTTTTTAATATAAGTCAAAAGTTGCATAATAAAGAATTAGGAATATAGAAACTTTGCTTGAGTGTAAACCTATAACTCTATTTCATTATCTAGTCCACATCTTGGAGGCTCTACTTATACATTAGGTGGTGAGGCCAGTGCTTATCATGTTGTTGATACTTCATTACCTCCACCTAGTGTTAACTCCTTTCCTTAGGTAGATCCTTCTATTCCTATACAATCTAAGGATTTCAGCATTCACCTACCACCAATCAAAAAACTAACATGATTCCATGATCAAATTTAGATATTGTATCCCTTAATCTTGGACATATTTAAAATAACTGATATGCCTCCATTATAGGTAATTTTAATCATAATAAGTCATTGATCCCCACATACACACATAAATAATGTTATTCATACACCTAATGATACATTTTTAATCCTACAATATCATAAAAACTAGATGGTAGGTGGTTACAACTCCCATGATTATCTAAATAATCTAACAAACCCAATTATGTGGTTTTATATTAGGATATATTACACAATCCTTTAGCTATGAAATTTCTTGTTCACCCATTGCTTGCTTCATTTAAAGTGCCTAAGTTTACATTTTATAATGGTAATGGGGATCCATCACATCATAATAAATCCTATTTTTCATGTGTCTTTGGTTTTCATCATGATGATCACTTATAATAAGATATTTCCTAGAATTTTCACATGATATGCCTTAGATTGGTTATATTCTTTACATGTGGGTTATGTGTGTAGATTCAATGATTTTTTCAATATGTTATTATTTAATTTTTCTATAAAAATTAGTCAAAATGTCACATTTTATCAAATTGATCAAATATAACAAAGACATAATGACCATTTAGTTGACTATGTGCTTAAATTCAACACCATGCTTATGAAAAGGTCACACCAAATCCCTGGTAGTGAACTTTAAATTATATTCTTAAATAGTTTGATTTATCCACTTAATTAAAAATTCATATTTAACACGTATGAATATTTTAATGATATTTGTCATGGAATATGCAACATTGAGACTAAATTTATGGATGCAAACATGTTAGATATATGTATTTTTATTCTACATCCATTACCTCCAAATATCAAGGAAGAACAACATTGAATGCTAAGACTCATGATGCACCTAATTTAAAAAAATGAATGAAGCCAAAACCATTAACATAATTTCAAAAACCAATTGTAGGATCATCTTTCATGATTTTAGGAAAACTCACTAGTTTATGACATTAACAAATTGATCTCACAAAGTTCTTAAATTATTGTTTGAGTGCAATGCTATTACTTTACCTAAATATATCAATTGGATAATACTCAAGAATTTACTAATGGTGTAATTCTATATTATTTTATGATTACCGTCGATCCTTTTAGCATTCTACAAATTGATGCTTGAAATGGAGACATAAGATTCAAGATCTAATTGATAACATTGATATTCATAATGAGGGACATAATTCTACATTTTAAAAATATATTAAAATGCCTAATCAATGCATGGAATTATTTACCAATCCATTGGAAAATAATAATAATACAAAGCAAGACACCATGCATATGATAACATCTATACAACATTAAACTATTTCACATGAAGATGAGATTCATAACATCATTTCCATGGTTTAAATCTCTTCATATACAATAATTTATATTACACTCTATGGCCATGAGATACCTATAAATGAATCAAATAATTATATTTTGTATATTCATACATATGTTTCCCATTAGAATTTGAATATGCAAAGAATTTTGATTAATAAAATTTATAGGAAAAATATTATTACTATTCCATTATTATCTAGTCAATATATACTAAGAATGATTTATTTATCCTGGATTTCATACTCCATAGTTATTTTAACACTATCCAAACACTTGTTGGTATTATACTCTCAATTATAGTTTGACCTTGGACACTTATACTTTAGTTTTATGTAATTCTATATTTAGGATCATATAATATATTACTTAGATACCCATGGCTTAACCAAATGAGAATTATATATTCTACATCACACCATTGTCTCAATTTCATGCATGATAATGAAGCACATATTATTTATGGCACACTTTGTGATTTACATATCCTACCCCCAAATTTATAGATGCAATCATCTAGCATTTTTTAAGGAGAGAATCACTCAACCTTGTGTGACCATTTCTATTATTCTATCATATTTAGTCATGGTTCCTACTACATGTGAGTCTACAAATTATCAGTAACCATGAGGATATTCCACTATAAAATCATCAATATGAATCCTTAACTATGTCTAATAGAATTTATTGTTAGTGATTATTATTTTATTAATAAAAACATACATTTATGTTTCTATAAACTTAATTGAAATAATTTTAGATTGTCAAATAACTAAACACACATATTCAAGAAAAAACACTAAAGTCACACACATCATAAGATATACACAAGTTACCTTAGAGAAACTCAAGATGAGAAACATTGAGAAGAGTGATGGGATTCCTCCTCTTCCCACTATCTCTTTATTAGTTATAAGTTACTAGCATGAATGGACTTCATGAACAACCTTTACAATACAAATTATTCAAAAATCATACGAAATACTACTTTCTTACATATACACTTCATTTACCCACAACTCAACCCAATTACAAATCCAATCAATAAAATTACTAGAAGAACATCACATAATTATATGAAGAAAGACTTAGTTGATTCGTTCCAAACACTACTCAATATCTCAATTTTTGAGCTTCTAACATCTCTAGAATCCCATACATGTGCATGAAGGAAGAGACCTACCAAAGAAGACAAAATAATCAAGTTATTGAAATGGGAAAATTTGAAACTATTTCTCTATCTATCTCTTAGCTATGGGGGAAAATGTCACTCTATGTAGGTTAAAACCATTGCATATATGAACTAACAATTTAAAAATATATGGGATATCTATAAAAATGTCACTTGTAAGAACTAAATTTTTTGAAACTATCACCTACAAGAATTAATAGTTTCCAAAATGATATCTATAGGAATCAATTATTTTTAATTTTTCACTTGCATGAACTAATGATTTTGATACATTTAACAAAATACTTATTCATTTTAACATGGAATTATTGACATATTCACATCTAAGATGTATATATCATCTCAAACTTATTTATATATCTACAATTTACTTATATTTTTTTAGTCAACCTATTAACTTGTGACTATGTAGGAAATAATTGTTTAGGAATGTTATAAGTGATCCAAGTGACATATTTACACTCTATAAAATAGTTGAATTAGTTAGATGACATAACTAACATACATGATCAAAAATTTGGATTGTTCCTCCCCAATTAGAGGCTTTTGGTCCCCAAAATCTTTAGGAACTTTATAGATGAGGAAATTTCTTCCCCACTTCTTCTTTGGTATACCATTTGGAATTTTTGGGTAGTTGAACCTTTACCCCAACTTTCCACTTCTCTTGTACTCCTCTTCTTATTGTCCTATCCTTTTGTAACATGACATCATTCTCTAGTTATAATTGATCATTAAGAACTAGTTCTTAAATATAAGGTATGAATATATTTCCTTCTTCATATTCTAGTATTGAAGGCTCAAACAATCAAATTTCTCATTATGCCAATTGAATATATTTTCATATAAGGATGTAAATTCAGTCTAAACAAATTCTTACCCACTTGATTAAAAATGAAAAATGGACCATATCTATAAATCTTGAGCTTCTTAGTTTGACCTTAGATCCTTTCTTTATATAATTAAAACCATACCTTATCTCCAACAAGGAATCTATGTGCATTCTTGTGTTGATCATTGTGTGATTTGTAGGTGTCTTATGACTTCTCCAAGCTCACTTGCACTTGGATGTGATTACATAATATTTTGATAAAAATTTTCAACCTTATGGATCTTAAGATACACTTTCCCATTTAATACATGTGTTTATTACAAAAATAAATAAAATGCACACTAAGGGAAGTAACCAAAACAAATTTCAAAATGAGATTTATTAGTAGATTAATGTAATGCCTTTTTATTAGGAATGTTGAATATTTAACAGAATTTCATCCCAAGTCTTAGGATGCTTATAGTTATACCCTCTTAAGAGTTACATGAATTATATTCACTACCTTGGTTTACCCATCAATTTTTGGAAGAAATTTGATAGAACGCTTAACTTTTATATTTATTTTCTCCCACAGTGTAGACCACAACTTTCCAACAAATATTGAATCCCTATTTAAGATGATAGATCTATGTAACTCAAAGTGAACCCACACCTTAGTTAAAAATAACTCAACTTCATCACTTTATTTAAGAGTCTTTTTTAAAATAATAATAATAATACACATCTTATTATATTAGTCTGTAACTACAAACAAAAAGTAATGTCCCTTATTTGACATAGGCAACCCTCATACAAAATCCATAGAAATTATTTCCCACATCCTATAAGGAGGTGACAATGTCATATACAAACCCAACTTATTATTAGTAGGATAACTCATTCTAATAATACACATCATCTTTTGATCTTATAAATTTTAACTTGTATATTTGGCTAATAAACACACTTTTATAAATGTGGAACTATCTTTGTAACTCCAAAATTTCTTCCACTTCTTAAACTATGTGTTTCTCATATTATTTGAACTATTTATCTTTAAGGCACAAAAATAATACCCATATTTTATAGAAACTTATATTGAATATAATAATCTTCCTTGGGTCTCAATACCTACACCTTGGTGCCTCTTTGATTTAAAAAATCCTTACCTAAAATTTGCATCATGCTCATATCTTTATACATAAGATTCATGCTTAAAATGTTAAAAAATGATTATTGTGCCCATAAATAAAATCAAATGAGGTCTTTATAAAATTTTCACTAACATATTTTTAACACGTTTAATATATTTTATAATCAAATGATGTTTTTCAAGAAACCCATCCATTTATAATGTCTAGCTTGCTAAAGTTTAGCTTGTGATTAAAAATATTAAAGATATTGGTCATTTATATGAATAATATTTTACTTATCCATTAGATAGTGCTTTCATTTCTTGAATGTTTGAATAAGAACATATAATTATTTATCATATGTATAATAATTCATAATTACACCATGAAATAACTCTAAAAGGTAACATATGGGATTACCTCCTTGTAATAGGATATCCCCATAGCATAGTTGCTAGAATATTTATATACCTCAAAAGGATAATGAAAGTTAGGTAAAGCTAAAACTAGATAATTTTCAATATTATGTTCAAACACAAAAAAATTATCTTGTTGTTTATTACCTAAGTAAAAGACTTGATCCCTATTGTGATGGCATGCAAAGGTGTTGTTATGGAATATAAATCCTTGATGAACTTCCTCAAATACTAAATTTCACCTATATAGATTCTTATTTTAGTCATATTGGAAGGTTTAGGCTAATTCATGATAGCATCCAAATTTTTTGGATCACTCTCAACTTATTAAATCCAACCACTTTCCCAAAATAGATAAGTGATTATTTTAAAAACTTACATTTATTTTCATTCAATAATAACCTATTCTCCTTTAAAAATTTTAAAACTCATTTAAACTGAATTAGATGTTCAAAATAAGTTTTGATGAATTAGAGAATATCATCATAATAAATAATAACAAAATCATTTATAATTACCCTCAATACCTCATTTATCAACCACAAAAAAGTAACTAGGGCATTACACAACCCTAAAGGTGATACCAACCATTCATATAACCCTTGAGTTGTGTTCTCCATATGTCCTCTTATTTAATCCTTAATTGGTGATATATAGATCTCAAATGAAGCTTAGTAGAATACTTAAGGTATTTTGGAGTTGATCTAAAATATTATCAAGTCATGAATAGGTTACCCATTATTCATGGTTATCTTATCGAGTGATCTCTAATCAACACACATTATCCATTAGCCATATTTATTA
>JARHVA010003549.1:790000-1025000 GCA_037957365.1 Torreya grandis | reverse complement strand
AAGAATAAGTATCTATCCATTAATTACTACTTCTAATACTTAAGGGTATAAATACAAGTGCAATAATAGTATATGAGTGTTGTTTTTGATGGGAATGATTTATATGACTCTTACACACACACACACACACACACACACACACACACACACACACACACACACACACACACACACACACACACACACAAACACACACACACACACACACACACACACGCGCACACACACACACACACACACACACACACACACACACACACACACACACACACACACACACACACACACACACACACACACACACACACACACACACACACACACACACACACACACATGGATGTAAATCAAGAAATTAAATGTAACTCTAAGATGACAATATCAATTTAGATCAATGTGGTATAACTATATTAGCCAACACAATACTATATCATTAATCATGATAAAATACACAAAAAAAGTTAGAGTTGTATTGGCATGATGATATAGTATAGGGATACATAAATAATAAATATGTTTATCATTAGTATTGATATATTAGGAAATACAAGGAGGATGAAAAACTAAATAAAAGGAGAGAAAGGATAAAAATGGAAAATAAACTTAGGGGAGGCTAGGTTGATAGTAATGCATATATTACTAGATAGTATGAAAATATATCTCATAAAATACCATGATCCCACCCCTTTCCTAGTGCACTCCTTGTGATATACACTTAAGGAGATTGATGAGTTATTTAGTCCTACAATAGAGTTCATCACAAAAAGATAAAGATGAAAAGTACTTGTGTATACATATGCCCCATAAAAGTTCATAATGTGAGATACTTTTTTTTGAAAGATACATAAAAACATAAAATAATAAAGGAAATTATGGAATAAATTTTGATAAATAAAAAATTGAGAGTAACATATACATACCTTGGCTTACCTTTTCGATGATTAAGATTACATGTAAATACCATAGTATTGAATCTTTAAGGTGTAAAAACTACAGTTGCAAACTGAATAGATACAAAGATAAAAATAGATAAATTAACATGTGTATGTAGGATATTCAATAAATGGAAGTAAATGAAAAAATCTTAGAAAATGATTATAAATCCCAAAATAATTTGAAAGTCAATAAAAATAAGGATAAAACAAAATCAAAAGATCCAAAATGAAGATAATAACAAGTAAAAATTGTAAAACCATCCTTCTAAGGCTAATAAAAAACTAAAGAACCCAAGAAATAAAGAAATAAGTGATATAAAGTAAAGCATGAAACATATAAATGGGATGAGATGGCTCCAAAAAAGGTGAAGCACAAAAGGGAAAAAATGGACCATACGTCCCACGAAAAGTGAATGTAACACTTAATGCCCCAAACATAGCTAAGATAAATCCTAAAAGATATGGAAATGACCAAGAAAGAAAATTTAAACAACTCAAAGATGCAACTTCTATTCAAAAAATGGGAAGTTCAAAGAGTTGCCTTTGAATTTTGTTGATGTCATAATGCTAAAATGTTTGAAAAAAAAGAACAAGAAATACATAATAAGAAAGATATTTAGAAACAAACATACTATAAAAGGGGGAGATAAATTATGGTACCACAAATGTGAAAACACAATTTTTATCAAAAATAATATAACTAAATTGTTTACCAAGACTAAGATTTTTTAACATATATTACCCTAGCGATCCTAACCTAACAAGCATAAAGCTTGGGCTAACTAGTGAAGTATAAATATAATCCCATGAAGGCTAATACATGAATGAAAAACAAAAGTATCATACATTCCTATGATGTGTTGCCTATTCCGAAAAATACTTTACAAATCCATTAGTCTACCATGAAGATTGGTTACTTGTTTGATAAATTAGGTGGCACTAATGATATATATATGAGAACTTCTACACTAGTCTTTTGTTATACTAAACCTCAGTGGACCTTGTTTCTATCATGAGGACAATTGTATATTTTTAGATTTGAATAGGATAGGGGGTGATCCAATGAATATTATCATGTCTTTTGGAGTGATTTGACCTTTGATATTTTTTATTTTCTTTCTAATATATATATATATATATATATATATATATATATATATATATAATGATATTATAGATTTTGAAGATTTTAGATTTTTTATTTTTCATCCATATTGATTCTAAATATCAATACTGGGTGACAAAATAAGACTAACACAATATTTATTACACCTACTTATTAAATAGGTGAATATAGAGACCAAGATGCTTAGAAAATCCTAGACTTGCACCTTAGAAAATAGTGAACTATTGAAACTAACTTTGGTGAGCCTAAAAAGAGGTGAAAAATATGAAAGAAGGAGATAAGTATAGAATAATTGAGTTTCCCCAATCTCAAAAAAAGTATAAATGACTTGATACAATGGTAGACAGATTAAGACTTCATCATGAGAGAGGGTAAAATGTCGATGAGAGACATGCATATAGAAAATAATAGTTTTACAAAAAGATAATAGAATTGATTTTAAGTGAAAAAACATCACTCTCAACCATTTTTTAATCTTTCTAATAATAAACCTAAGGTTGGTAGCAGAAGAAAGAGAAAAAGGTAACATAAAAATATCAAGATGGTTATTTTGTAAAGAAGGTCTAATTGTATTCCCCAAGGTCCTACCATGCAACTCACATACTAAAAAAAATATAGGTGAAAACATAAGTAAGAGAAATCCATGTATCATAAAAATGATAGTAATTATATATCAAAATCCAAATGGTACAAGGATAAAAGATACCAAGGAATTGTAAGGGAAGCAATGACTAATCAAACCCAAAAAGGATTGACTATAAAATGCACCAAAGAAACAGAAGGAAATAAATGACCAAATAAAATGAAGAGATGGAATAAAATTTGAAAAGGAGGCTAAATAAATAAATAAATAGGATGGGAATCTATGAGGAGGGCCTAATTTATTCCCCAAGACCTTACAGTGCAACTCACAAACTTAAAAAGAGATGTGTAAAAATGAATAGATAACAAAGAACTAATTTTTTTTATCAAGGATAATGATAAGAGACTTGAAGGTGTATAGAGAAAGGAAAAATTAAAACATAAAAGGTTAGATAAAAACTTGAAAGAGAGTGTTATCATATAAAAAATATACTAAATATGTAAAAACAATAATATAAGAATAATACATGTCGATAAAAAATCTTGGTTTATGCTTTAAATATTTATTTGAAGTTGAAGTTGTTTGTTTATGATATGTGCAAGATTATTGATAATTATCTCATTATGAAGGTGAGATGTTCACAAGGTTGAAGAATAATTAGGAATTTTATGATGACTCCAAAGTGTGCACTATGGAAAGGAAAATTTAGCTAGGAATATTTATATCTAGGTTAATATTGGATATTTCCAAACTCGTGATTATATATGTGGATACCTTCAAGTTGCACAACAATTTTACAAAAAAAAACCATTCACGTTAGTATTTCCCACTTGAATATCAAAATATTCATAATCCTAATGAGGTATTGTTCTAGGGTTGCCAAGAAATTGATGGTTTAGGATTTTAATCAATGTTTGGATTATCATGCATTATTTGGGCCCTAAGATCATATTTAACAAACTTTTAGAGGGAAAATTTTGAAATTAAATTAAATTATCCAATTATATTCAACTTAGTATTTTTCAAATGTACTAATATATATACTTTAAATTAAACATTATTTCTCATCCTGGTGATATTCACCTTTTGATTATTCAATGATTAGGCGAGTATTAAAGGATCCAAATAAATTAAGCACTAACGAAGGAAAAGTAGGAAATCTATTGATCCAATTCAAAAATCTTCTAGCATTGTTATTTAAATCCTATATGTAAATATATTGATCCAATATAAAACTTGTTTGTGATCATTTATAATATTGAATACATTTATCGACTTTTATTAGAAAGAGATGTTTTTATAAGTCGTGATGCTTTTCCATCCCCGTGAATATTTTATTAACTCATGATGTTATTATTTTATAATCATTGTGATGATTTTAAATCCTATGATGTTTTTATAAGCCTACAATGCTTTTAAATCGATGTAGTGTTTTTATAATCTTGCAATGTATTTACATCAATGTGTTGCTTTTATAATTTTGTGATGATTTTCTAAGCCTGTGATGATTTTCTAAGCCTGTGATGATTTTTAATCACTATGATGTTTTTCCAATGCATTTTATTACTTTTGTTGAAGAGCAATGATTTTTAGGTGAGTGATGTTATCATAGGAAAGTGATACTTTTACATTTTTAATGATTATTTTACAATCAAAAAACTATTTTAAAAGTATGTGATGTTTCTCTAAAAGTAACAAGAAAAATTTCCTAATATAAAATTAATAGGTAACTAGGAAACTTCATGAAGGTAAATAAGTGAAACACCTTCTAAGATATGAAGTATTACATATTATTATGAGAACCCATCTATGTCACTTGATTTATATCCACCAGTGGAAGGGTATGATGATAAAATTTGAAATGAAATTGAGAATGAGTTAAATTACAAGGACAATAAAATGTCATTACATGAAGATGCCCCATTGAATGAGCTCAAATCTACATAACTAGAAGGATTGGAATTCAACTCTGCTTCTAGGATATTGACATATAATATATTGAATGTTGGAAGTGGAAATTATGGAAATAAAGTAAATTACATTACCAAAAATACTCTGTGACCCAAATTATCCAAAAAATAAAAATAAACAAAAAAGGGATTTGGGAAGGAATTTCTGGTTAGAACGGGTGGCTAAGTTTGCATTCATTAAACATGTTAAAAATGAAAATAAAAATTATCCTCCCAAATAATGTGGATGCAAAAAATTTATCTATAAACTTAAAAAGGATGAGATAATGAAAATAAAATTAGATACTATTGAGAAGCATTTAGGAAAGATATACAAAAGGAGAACCTAAAATGGAGTTGTGAAGCATGTTTGAAAACTTTGAAAGAGTTTTATCATATTATGGATACAAAATAATTTGAGGAGAACATGAGATATCAAATAATACTAGTTTAAAAATGAGGTACAATCCTAATTCTCATTGGTATGAAATTAGTGGTTGGGATTGGGTAAAATGCATAGCTATGGTTGAGAAGAAAGACTAAAAAGAGAAAATTAAGTGTGTATGTTATGTGTCACTATCCGTTGATGAGGTTATAATACTAGATAATACTTATTGGGTTTTTATATATGTTTATAATGTTAAAAATCAATAGAGATAACATCATTTACTCTCTCCTCATAAGATGATAAAAAATTACAATGCTAAAAACATTTGTAAACTAGTAATAAGCAGTTTGAAGGAGTTTGATTGCATGGATGATTATGTATTTGAAACAAAGCTAGTATGTGTTAGGGAAGATGGGGCATATGTAATGAAGGGTCATAAAAATATTTTGTGTAAGACTTTAAACATCCCATTACCTGTATATGATTTCCATTCATTGTATGACTTAGAGAATGAATCTAGCATACCAAATAGTAAGCAAATTTATATATGTAACAAAATTTGAAAAACATATTCATGATATACATGCTTATTTCTATTTTATTCCTTAAAGGTTCATAAAAAATTTAAGCTCTAATTTTTTTTTAATATATGGGTATAAACTATTAAAATATGTTGAAATAAGGTGGTTATCATTGTTTCAACTAGTTTGTAAGGTGTATGATGAGCATTTATCTTTATTGAAAGTAATCTGGTAGCATTGTAAATAAGTGTGTAAGGCTCATGATTTGATAGATTTTTTGATTGTTATAGAGACATTGATAACATTGTGTGGCCTCCTTTCCATGTTACTTGAAATGTATATTTTAATTAAACATGAATGAGATAAAACTATATATATTATTGATTTTACAATATTGATGAGATATGTTTGTCTAAATATAAAAAAATCATCTTAATCAATATATTTCATTTTTGGGTCCAAAGTTATAGAGTTGGAATAGTTTGATAAATATTGGAAATTATAGAAAATTTCTACATTTTTGTTTTGAAAGAATCACATGGATCTATATGTAGATATAAGACACCTATTAAATTTTAATGAATATTTTTCCATGGTAACATTGATGAGTTACATTTCATAGGGCTGATCTTTGATGATATTTTATCATTGATGAGGATAAGGCTAAGATATATAGTAACTTCCCTACTTTGATAAATATTGGAAATCATGAAACATTTCTATTTTTTTAAAATGATGTAGATCTATATGTAGATATGAGACACCTATTAATTTCTTATGAATAGTTTCCCATGCTAACATTGATGAGTTACATGTCACTAGGCTGATCTTTGATGATATATTATCATCAATGAGGATAAAGTTAAGATATATAGTAACTTCCCTAGTATAAAAAATAAGGGATATTTTTCATAGAGATGAATTGATAGATTTTATGGCTACATTAAATCCCACCTATTATATAAATGCCTAACATTATCTTCATTTTTAGGAAAACTATCACAAAAAAATGTCTAATTTGATTAAACATTTTTGTAAGCCTATTGATATCAATGGAATGACAATTCTAAGTATTTTAATCATTATATTTTTGAGAGAGAAATCTAAACATTTTAATTTTGTTTTCCTTTCTAAACAAATAGGATTGTTTTAATGTCTTACAAGGAGGACTATGGTTTATTGGTAAATTCAACTTGGTTTTGAAAAACTGGAAACCATGTTTTGACTCACTCAAGGAATATTTCAATGTAGTTCCCCTATGGTTTAGATTACTAGGGTTGCTCCTAGTATAATGGGAGGAGGAAATAATGTTAGGAAATATGAAATACATATGCCAACCCATCATTATTGATGTAGTGACCAATTCAAGGAGACTTACTTTTGATAGGTTTTGTGTTAATGTATTCTAAGATTCAACTTTGCCATACTCAATTCAATTAAAGTCTAAGTATGATGTGTGGACTCAAGATATCATCTTTGAAAAGGCCAAGTAAGTATTCTCCAAATTTTAAAAAATTAGACATAGTAGAAACACATCTTGATAGAAAGACTGTAAAAAAATGGGTGAAGGTAAAGAGAAATTTAGGGGAAAAAATGATAGGATAAAAAAATTGAAGGAGAAAATTTAGGAAGAATTAGTAGTTTATAAAGAGGTCATATAAATTTAGGTGACCAAGGAAGATTATTATACTATTAATGATCCTTTTGATCCTATATTACTAAACTTTTTTATCTTAGAGGAGTTCAAGTTAAAGGAAAGAGATACATAATGAATACGAAAGGAGGAAGAGACTAATTCAAGTGGGAATTTACCTAGTATTAAGGAGGTAGATGGTTCTAAGATCTTAAAATAGAAAGTGACCAAGGAAGAGGAATGTTTTAAAGTTTTTAAATAATAATGGACTAAGGAGGAGATATGCATTAAGGTCATAGTCATAGAAAGTCTTGAAAATGAAGAAATAAGATCTAATAATCTTGGGGGTATTGTGAGCAGCATGGAGGCAAAAATTTCAAAGACATCTAAATGGAAGACAAATAATTTAGAGGATAAGACTCTAGGAACACCTCAAGAGAAATGAAAAAACAAATTATTAGAACTAGGGGATATAGTAGAAACATAAAAAACACCAATAAGAACATTAAATAATGTATGGACACAAAATGATGAAAAATCAAATAAAGAAAATATCAAATCAAAATATTACAAAGGAATTGTCTAATGAATCTAAAAAAATATTCAAGGTGAGTAGGTTCTATTCTAGATTTAAAAATGATTAGTGTTATATGGACCAAAAGGAAAGTATGTAGCATAATCCATAATATAACCAAAGAGTTTATACATAAGTTATAAATATCCTTCTAATAAAGGGTGTTTTAGGAAACCTCCACCACATGATTTCTTGCTTAGATGGCCATGGAGAAAAGAGTAGAGTGAGACCAAAGGTATCTCTATTAGGATTAGGGATGCCCAGTTGGAAGAATAGTAATGCTTGATCCCTCCTTGAAAATATAATAACCTATAAAATACATGCCTACTTAAAAGGTTTCAACAATCCTGAGTTTGTCCAAGCTTATCAGTGAGTGCATGAAGAAAGATAAAGAAAAGTATCACTATTGCACAAGGGGTCCATTTAAAATATTTTAAGGATGATTTATCATTTTATAAAAATAAACTTGATAAATTTTGACTTCTTATATTTCAATGAAAGGAGACTCACTTTCTTATCTCTAAGTTCGATAATGGGGGATGCGATATGGGTTTTAAACACTATAATAATGTTTTCTATGCAAAGTATCTATTTTTTATGGCAAACAGGACCCCCACCCATTTTAAAATAAATGAATTACCCCTCTAAAATTATCATCTCAAAGTTTCCTATGGCTCTAATAAGTTTTCCCTAGGTCCAAAACTATGTGGAATCTTTGAGCCTTGTTTCACCTTGGTTTGCTAAGTGTTTTTCAACATGTATAATTTGCAAGTGATTACCATTGAGATCTCTTTAGTTGACTTTTTTTATATTAATGTTTCCCTTTTATGTTTTGAATTAAAACTTCCTCATACTTATAATTTATTTCACTTACTTTTGTTTCACAAATCTAAATGTATGAAGTTCATCCCATAATCACATCATCCCAATGTCTTTCTAGGAATTTCATAAGGAATTAACAATAGGCATGTGAGATTTTAATTAATTATGTGGTCTTTATTTTAACTTAGTAATTTTATGTAAACATTTAAAAAGAGCCTGACCAATGAAAGAGTGCCATGTGGAAATTTTTAGACCTACCAGTCTCTCGAGGGTGGTAGAGTTGTCAGAGCCCTATGAGAACCCAACCGATGAAATATCACCACATGAGAGTTTTCATACCTTCTTATTTATTAAGGGTGTCAAATTTATAAAATCCCTAATAGAGCTTAGAAAATTAAAGAGTTCCATAAGTAAGCTATCATACATGCCAATATCTCAGGGGTGTTAGATTTTTTAGAGACCTAGGATAGACTGGCCAATGAAAGATCACCTTGTGAAAGCTATCAGACTTTCCAGTCTCCCCAGGGTTTTAGAGTTATTAGATAACTAAGAGATCCTAAACAAAAAAAGAGTACCATGTGGAATATGTCATACCTACAAATATCATAGGGGTTTCATATTTATCAAATCCTTGAGAGAGAATGGCCAAAAAGATATCAACATATGTCATTTCCATAAAAATGACAAATAAGGCCTAGGAGTGCCTTAATTATCTCAAAAAATAACTATGATTGGAACTAGAAACCAATCAAAAAGTTCCATGTGTCCAAAAAAAACATAGGTTACCAACTCTACTACATAAATGGATAGAATACAATAACTCATAGTTAGCATAGCTCATAGATAAAATATCAAATCAATAAATGGCATATGACCCAATTAAGGGGTACTAAGGAGTGGCTAAATACAAAGGTAGGTGTGTGCCTATTGTGACCTCCTAAATTAACTAATTTGGGAAACTACATGCCAATTTGAAAATTGAAAAACATCCAATCACCATCGCATAATTTAAATTAGGACCCTCTTTTTAAATTCTCTAATTTAATGACATAATTGGGAAAGGACTAGGTGGATTGTGCCACCAACCCAAATTTGAACTTGCATAGGGTGAGATAATAAATTACATTAATGTAAGATTTCTATGTGAATCCATATAAGTTCTTAGATCAGTTTAACCTATTGTTACAACTACTAATTACCAAAAGTCCTTTTTCATAATTTACGCTCATGCTTCAATGCTTCTCTTCATCTAGAGCTTAGTGCTAAGATATTCCCATCTCGTAATAAATTATCATGTAATATTTTAATCCCAAACCTAAGATAAAGTATAAGGACACCACCTTATTACCAAACACAGTGTTGTTAGAGAACTACAACAAAGCCTTCAAGGTAATTGAATATGTGTAGGTGCCCACCCTAGAGGACAATGAGGATGAGACCCAGTACCTCAACAATCTCATAACACTATGTAAGTCAAGATTATAGGGTTATGACCAAGCCCAATGTATTTACTTACACATACCTCTTTATTAACCTATTTCTAACTTCAGAGCACATTCTTAGAGATGGGTAGGACCTAGTCTACTCTTCCATTGTAGTGAACTTGATTGTATACATCTCAAGGGTTGATTTTATGTAGTAATATAACCTCATAGATTACACCATCATCTATGATTATAACACAATAGATTTATGACCCAATACCCATGAGATATAGGATGTTTTTAAGGATTGGGCCATTGACTAGGGATGATGGATCAACAAATAGTATATTGACATTTACCCTATCCACCTCTTCTAGAGGGGGGTTAATATTAGAATGATCCCACCAAATAACCTATTCAAGGCTCGTGACACCATGTATGCAAAAATCTTATGGGTTCCCTTACTAAGGATAATTCTCAAAGGAGAGGAGATCCTAGACCTTGGAAGTGTAATCCACTTCAATCTTGTCAAGATCATATTTTGAGATCAATATGGAAGGAATTTCTATATGATCTCCTAGTTTGTGGATGTAGTCTACACCATAATCTCATTCATAAGCTCAAAATTCCTCCCTTGGGTCACTATGGATCTATGTTTCATGTCATGTTCTAAAAATCATATGATGACCACTATCAGAGTCAAATGTAAGATATTTTTTAATACTTATACCCTATGGTCTATTAGGCCATCAATGGGAATCCCATGCCATATCTTTCTAAGGAGATAAAGAGGAAGCTCGTGGCCATTAGGAATTATTGGTATTACTAAGAAAAAACCATAAATTTATTATATGATATATGATAGACCATTCTTCTCTTTACCTATCATGTTTTGGATCCTCTTGTCGAGTAAGAAATTATTCATAAATTGGTTAAAGGCATCATAGTTTTCTCAGGTCATTGTTTATATAAACCATGATCAAAATTTCCAAATATCATATGAAACTAGGAGTATAATAATATGCCTTCACTAAGAAATATGGAGACAAAAAAATTCGTAGACCTTGGGAAGGGCTGATCATAGAGAGTGGGATCCTTATAAGGTCATCCATGCCCATGTGGTGAAACACATAATCTGTATCAAAATCACTTACCATCATGAGCCCCATGAGGATGATGAGGTTCACCTCAACCTATATGATGAAAATGAAGTATTAGTGTGACTCAAGGAAAATAATAAGAAGAAAGGAAAATAGGACCAAGTCGAGTCAAGCACCAAGGAAAGATTGATGTGACCTCCATGTCTACCTCCACCATATCCACTTTCTAGGAGAAAATGTCCAAGAAACCATGTCCCACATCACCAATAAGATCATATAATGGATACTTATACCTTCACCTTCATAGGATCCACCTCCCTTAACTTTAGCCCCAACTCTTCAACCTCCACATCGATAAGTCACTCAACTATAGAAAAAAAAGTGTTATACTTTAGTATTAATAGCAATCATAAAATAAGCCTTGAGTAGGATCAATAGTATAAATTACATGACATCCCTTTTCCTACTTATGACATCAATATTCAACCCATGAGGGTACCCCCTAGGTTTCCTTATTCCCACTAGGCCTATCCTAGTATGGCCTACCCCACTTCCTAACTCACCCACTCCCTAGTTCACTTAGGTCCTCTTGGATTTGGAAATGTTAAAAATTATCACTTCTCAACCCACCCTTATCAACCCATTCAATCCATAGGATTACCCATGCCCCTTATTTCATCTCCAAGTGCCTCAATTGCATGGCTTTGATCCACAACATTATCAATCTCAATTTGGGATACTTATACAATTTTAGGGACTATTCAAACCCTTGTGGCCCTTGATTTCATAATTATAGAATATGTTTTGGCTACCTTGTCAACACCCCCATTAGTCAACCCCCAACATGGACACCTCCTAATGTCCCCACCATGACAATTTAAATAGACACATCAATAGTAATTGCACACATATTTATAATTAGGATGGAAAAAACTACTATCTTAGTCACTCTCACTATAAATACCATTCTAACTTATCTATGTTAGAGGCCTACAAAAAAACTAAATGTAACTCCTTCATAATCCTCTATTCAATTTTTGGTTTCTTCTTTTTAGCCCTATATTCAACTTACCCCTATCATGGTTCCCTAGTACTCCTTTTTTATCACCCTAAGGACCCAAGGATTTAAATTTAATCATTCAATTTCATCATTATTATTAAACACACCTCTCATGGGTGTGATTAGTCCCCACATCCACATGCCCCATGACCAATGTGAAGCCTAATTATTCTCTTAGGGTTAATTTTTTATACTCCCTCTTTTTAATCCCTTTCCTCCTTAACCTCCACTCCTTTCCTACATCCTTCCTTCTACTTCATCTCTCCCTCCTCCTCATACACCTTTACCTTTGACATCAGTTACATCCACCCCTCCTTTTCATATTCTATCACCCAAAGACATTTATGGGATCAATCTAGGTTGGGCCCATTAATTCATTAGGATCATAAATCATTAGACATGGTCTACCATAGAGATCCATATGTTCAGTGTAAATTCAGTAGGACTTATATGAGCATGAAGATAATGCTCATATATAACTTTACTTAGGGGTAACCCTATAGTTTGGAGAATCAAACATGATTTATTCTACCTTAATAAAAAGAGGATTCCTAATGGATAAGAGAAAGTGTTCAAAAACTTGATGTCTATGCTCTGATCTATTAATGATTTCATATAAAAAGTCATGGAATATATGCAAGAGTAAATACAGGTACTCAGATAATAAGTGAGGATCACTTTCCTAGTATAATTTATTGGCAGAGTTAAGGAGGCCCTTATTCAACTCTTCATAATTCTTAAGGAAGTAATCATATCTCTCACCATGAGCAAAGAGAACCTAAAATAAACACATGTGTATTTATAAATGGTTTTTCACATTAACAACAAATGTAAAAAGCTCAATGTGGTCCTTTATAAGGGCATGTTCTTAGAGATCAAGATCATGCCTCTGGGAGACTTGAACCTATATTAGACTTATGATAAGAACATGAGAGACTTAATTGAGGAGTGGTTGGCCCTATTATATATAGTCATATAGCCTATAGATAAGGGCACAAAACACGTGTTGACCTATTTCAAAAAGGTCAACATCAATGTGTTATTCCATCTAGATGGAACCTTGTTTGATAAAAGATAATTCATGTTCCACCTAGATCATTTCAACTAGTTCATGATAATAAAGGTGGGAAATTCCAATAATTATAGGCCAATATGGTTTTATAGTTATCAACCCACTCCATGAGAAGTATCAGCCATGTGTCTGAGGTAAGGGTCTCCCTTGAGGCCCCACTCTAAATGCACTAATGACTATTGGCCCAACACGAGGTGATATTTTAAGAGCCTCCCATGAATCTTAATAAGATGGACCAATGAATTTACCTAGTGTTATCCCCATTGGTATCTGAGGAGGAACATCCCAAGAAGTTGGGGAGTGGTCCCCTTATAAATTCCTCTTGATTCTATTTTGGTTGGCCCTAGGGATTTTGTTCTATATATTTTGGGATATGAGATCTTATCTGGTAAAATTTAGTTATAATCATTTTAAGACATGATGTCCCAAGATGAGAACCTGTGATACTTGTATATGAACTTGATATCTCTTATGTAAACACCCTTATTATATTTTTAAAGTGTCAATGTATTGTATGTAACTAAAACTCTATTTTAATCAATGCAAGTTTTTCTACTTTTTTCAATTGTGTTTCTATTTGTATGGATGTTGTCTAGTAATTCATGTGTTGATGAATGTATGTGAATTATAATGATTCAATGATGTTCCCTATTGTATATTATGAATGTAGTAATTATAACATGATTGGCTATTCTAATTTTTTGTGAATTTTCTTCATTTTCTTATAAACACTTGTTAATCTATGTGCTTGATGCTTCAACATAACTTTGAGGGGCCTAAGTGTAATTTAATATAGGAACTTATTATGCGTTTATATTTGTTGGAGAGTTCATATATTTATCACTAACACTATCTCCTTACAATCCTTACCTATGCAATGATAAGTTTAAGCTCATCATGACACTTGAATCATAGTGGTATAATTATGGATGGGCACACACTCATTAAACACATTTTAGTCTATGAACTTGATGTTTCAACATAAATTTGAAGGTCCTAAGTGTAATTTAATATAGTACCTTATTGTGCATTTATATTTGGTGAAGAGTTCATATATTGATCATTCTCACTATCTCCTTACAATCCTTCCCTATGTGATGATAAGTTTAAGCTCCTCATGAAACTTGAAGCACAATGGCATAATTATGGCTAGGCACACACTCATTTTTATATATTTAATATATTTTATGAACCAATAATCCCTTTTTTACATTACCCTTCTCCCTCTCCCTTTTTTATGTTTGTTTTGGAACCAAATAATTTTTTCCCTTTATTTAAAAATTGGTGAAGCCCACAAGTGCTTAAGGTTGAATTCAAGTGAACTAGGAATTTTATGTCAAATCAAGTATGAGACCTCCATTGATAACACTACATATATTATATATATATTTCAAGTATTCTATATCATGGATACTGATACTTATAGCATGTGCACTTGGTTTCTCTCGAAGAATCCCTAAATAAGAGGATGAAACTCCCTTATTATTCTAAAGTCTTGATTGTGCACTTAATATTTTAAGTGTTTCTTGGGGTGAGATTTGGAATAGACAAAATTATCTATTACAAACTTTCCAATATGTAAATATAATCAAATGAACCCATTAGGCCTTCAATGTTAGTTTCCAGAAGATGTACAGTCAAATCACCATGTTATATAGACTAGATGGCCAAATAGCCTTGGAAATGTACAATAACGCCTTAGATCCATAGTTTTTTGTGTTCATATGTATATATCACCTTATATTGGGATTTAAAATCTTATATGTTGAGGCTATAAAGGTGGACATAAGACTAAATACCCAAGAATAGATGATGGCAATCCTTCCCAATGTTGTCCCAAATCTATCTTCCTTGAATCCTATCCCAAATGTGAACCAAAACATACTGGTGCCTAATCATGTGCTAATGATTAATAAACTACATTTGAGGCACATTTAACCTAACCAACACCTAAGTTTTATTTTCATAACTAATGGTGAATCCACACTTTAAGCTCATAACAAGGTGTTAGTCCCTATTATGAATAACATTTAGAGTGTGCCCCAAGACTCCATTTAGAGTAAGTTAGATGTTATATAACACATGGTGTAAAATATCAATAATGCATTATTATGAATTCAAAGTTTATTTATTAACATTGGTGGGGGAATATTCAACAATAATTTATCTATAATAGATTAAACTATCACTTTAACCATTCCAATAACTAGCTAGAGCCTTTGTCAAACAAGTACATAACATTGTCTAATATGGGAGGTTTGATTGCATTGAGCTCTAAAATTACTTTGACATATTACATAATTATATGGAAGGATATGAGGTGGTTATAAATCACCAAAAAATAACCATATTATTTAGTTCCCCTATCACATCAAGATATCCAAGTACTTCCATGGTGCTAGAGACTCTCAAATTCCTTAACCAAGAGGTACATGATTTTCAAAAATACTAGAGGCATAAATACACTCTCATGATTCAGATGTAATAAAAACCCCTCAAAACATCCACTCCCCTAAATAATGGTGTGATACATCATGATCCCCAAGCTAAAAATGACCCTCCACCTCCAAAGGGTAATGATAAAAGACCTCTCATATAATTGTATCCTATCCCTAATAAAACTAGTTACAACATGGTAGAGGACATGTAGAAAATCAAGGTGAATATCACATTACATGAGATAACTCAAATCACTAAGAACCATGATATTATATTGAAACCATTTAATGATAAACTAATCCAACCCAAGAAAATGCCACAAATAAAAATGTTTAGATACTAAGAAAAACATTGAGGTCCGCCTCTTCTACTTATAATTTGTATATTTGGAAATAATTTACCTAATTTATTGGTTGATTTGTGAGATTCAAAAAAATTCATGCCTATTTTAATTTTCAAGAGATTAGGACTAAATCCTATCAAATTATATAAATTAGTTATCCAAATAGATAAGTGTAAGGTCAAGGTGGCAGGTGAGATCTTGAATTCCCATATCAATTAGAATTTAAGCCAAGAGTCCAATAATTAATAGACATCTAGGTAGTAAAAACACTTAAAGCATATAATATGTTATTGGGTGGGGATAGGTCAAAAACCTTAAACAAATACATGGCTATCAACTTATCACATATGTGATTAACCTAGAGAGGTGTCATTAATAAAATTTATATTGATAAAAAACCTAAGATGAAACATATGATCACTAAATATATTTCCATAAATGAAAAAGTGAAAATAGTATCATCTGACATAAGAATTTACACCCTTTCCATAGAACCTTATACAGTCAAGATTAAAAAACACCAAGTCATCATGATTATGGTACTTCTACTTTGATAGGGCCTAATCTAAACAAGGTTCTAGATCTTGGATTATGTTGATGATTCCAAAGGGAAAATGACACATGTTTTCTTCACCTTGTACCAAAAATCTCCTAGAATACAAATCCTTGATCTCAAGACTATAATTTTCCGTAAATCATAAGATCAAAGAGCTATGAGTATTTGAGGAATCTAAATTGTTGATCAACTAGGTAAGTATTAGGTTCCAATGCATATTTTATTATCTAAATAAATAAAAACACTAATCACCAAATTTAAAAGTTTAATGACTTCAATGTTATTCCTATTTTTAGAGAGGAGAACCAATTTGTAAACTTTTTAGTAGTTTTTATTGTTAATATATCTTCCTTAGACGATTCATAGATGCAAAATTTCTCCATAGAGCTAGTAGCTTACTCCTTAGTCCTATAAAACATTCAAAACTTTAAATTTTTTGATGATAATCACCATATCATTTATCTCTTGAGTGGCTTTGGGGTATTCAATGCTCAAATCATAAACAAGAGGGAGAGAGATGACCTTGTGGATAGAAACTATGATGAGGATGTGATAAACCACATCACAAAGGGTATGATATAGATTAAAAGGATATTTGATCTAGATAAATCAACCAATAATCCTAAAATACTAGTATATGTAGATCATAGATCTAACATTATCAACTTAGGGTCAGTAATGAACCCAAAAATGTCAACATCGGTCCTTACTAAACTAAGATTAAAATAGAACAACTAAAATGATTAATTATATGATAGAAAGATATTCCTAAACATATGATGACCATAAAGTATTTGATCCTAGCATGATAACACACATTATCCCATTTAAGTAAGGAAAATATCAATTCATGAAAATATAACAACCCATGAACCCTATCTTAAAACCTCTCATCCATAATGAAGTCCTTAAATTTATCTCAGTTGGGATTATATTCCTAGTCCCCCATTCTACATGTGTCACACACCTAGTCCCTATCTACAATAAAAATGGGGAAATCAGACTCAACATACCCCACTATTAATTTTTCTAATAGTGGCCCACTATTTTATAAAAGGTCTAAGACTATCTTGAAAATCTTCTTTCATAAGAGCTTTATATGTTGCACCTAACATTGTTATTCAATAAATGCAAATGGATATTTTTTTATCATTTAGAATAACCTATTAATACTATTCATAAGTTTTACATATACACAAGTTTTTGAAACACACATAATTTATAAAGTCGTGGGATTTACATAAATTGTTATTGAATTTTTTTTCAAAAGTTGATCTTCAACATTCTTTGATCCTTCAAACCTATGTTAACCTTTATGAAAAAAATTCTTCAGAACTTTTGTTCATAGGTTTTATTTGGAACTTTCATTTTCATTTTGGGTCTTCACAAGTTTTTCCACCATGTATGTACGTCTTCAACATCTCTGAGATGCACAAGTTTACATATTCAGTGAAATTGTTTGATATTTACATCTTTGACAAAAATAAATGGAAAAAATAATCAAACAAATCTTTCAAAATAGGTCTTAAATTCCTTTGGTTCATAAAATGTTTGATGTTTATTCTTCAAAAAATGGGTGATATTTGGTCTTTAGAATTTGGCCTTCGACAAAAATGTTTGGCAAAAGTGTCCAACAAAATGTTTCATGAATTAAGTCTTTGAAGATTTTTTTTGAAAGGTCTTGTCCAAAATTTGGCCTTCGGTAATAGTGTTTGGAACTTTTGATTTAGAATTAACCTTTGGAAAAGGTAACCCTTGTATCCTTTGTAAAATATGCCTGCCATAGGTCTTTATATCTTTTATTTGCAAGATATGTTCACTTCATGATAATTTAGGTTGACTCTATATTACCACCACATCTAAATCCCAACTAATAAATTACTCCATGTCATAGCTAAATTAAAGTGAAAATAATGACAAGATGACACTTATAAAAATACAATGACATGTCATTATTCTGAATGTCTATAATGTCTATGTGGCATACCTGCTAAAATAAATTTCCAAAGTTTGAATTGAATGAGTTAAATGAATTTATATAAGTTAGACATTAATGGTTCACAAACTAGAATTGAATACCAAAATATATATCAATGATTTGAAATAAAACATTATTCTCATTGATCACAAATGACTCTGAGCTAACTTACATCTTTGAGAACAAGCCTTAACTACCTGTGTTCGAATTGTGAAGTGCATATCAAAGAGCCGAGCCACTAAATAAAAAAACAAAAACTTTGTCATCTTAGAAAATTAACTATGGATTATTCATTTAAGATGTTTAGAAGATCCCTGCCACTGCCTATATTTTTTTTTATAAAATACTCTATTGAGTACAAAGATAATGTTTTTTCTTCATCAATAATCAAAGAAGAGTATCCCAACTACTCATATCTATGGGATGTAATTCATCAGGTGGATGGACATACTTGTGAGTCTAAATTAAAACTAACATAAAGGAATTTTTTTTTGGATTTACTCCCTCTTAAGTGATACGGATTACATTTCATAGTGACTAAGCCCAAGGTTATGCCATATATAGACCTACTGTGAGACCTATTCTCTATGGGCAAGGTGATTGGAGGCATTTTCTTACATAATGTACAGTACAAAACTATAGTCACCTACATATATAAAGACACATTCCAAAGGTAATTATCCCTTCCTAGTATAGAATAAACATTTGACTTACATAGAGTAGTAACATGGAAGAAGAGCAATTCAACTGATAAAACATTGAAAAAATGGATTATTCCTAGATAAACCATCATCTTCAATGAGAATCAACCAATTATAATAACCAAGTTTTAGATGGGAGTCTATATTTGGATATCCAACTTAAAATATCATATGGATAACCTAGCATTGAATTCCTTCACCTTGAATAGGTTCAAGTGATAGATGTATTAATGACCTTATAACTAACATTTGCTTTAGGAGAGGTAATTAGTGTTAAACTACAAGAGTAAGTTTTGTGCAAGGATAAGAATATTACAAGAGGACACTTTTATATGATTTCATACCTATTATATGTTGTGATTGGCATTATATACATGTATAATAGGTCACTCTACAACCCAGCTCTAGATTTCATCAAGAATCATGTATGTGACTCTTATTCCTTCATGCATATATGGGGTTATACAAGAAACATATTTTGAATTATAAAGGACATATATCCTTAGGTATGGAGGGATATTCATGAGTCACCACTACCCATAGTATCTAATAACATGGATGATAAATTTATTCTCAAACGGGACTATTGGATATACCCTTATTATATTGTAATCATGGTTACTGGCCACAACTTTACCCCACTACATCTCCCTAAGTATGTGCTATACAAATTTTTTAAGTAAGAGATATCATACCAGTTATGATGGGGAATTAATGAGGATTTGAAGAATAAGAATAATAGTGTATTCCATGGATCTTATTTGATGATTGGAAATATGTGTGACATCAATTGCAAGTAATTTAGAGAGGTTGATAGGTTCAAAGAATACTACTCATAATCCACCCTATCGCATAGAGATTGGGACCCTCATGGTCAAATTAAAAATCATATTCAAGACCTTGGTATTATATACCAACATGAGCCTTATGACCATGAATTCCCATTTTTCAATGCTAAGAGTGATGCAAGGGGAGCCCTTATGACAAATGGTTAGACTAAGTGAATAAATTTTGAAAATAATCTAAGGGGAGCCCTAGATTTTGATTATAGATATAAATATTAAGATTTTACCCTCAATTAGATGGGATGACATGGATACACACACACACACACACACACACACACACACACACACACACACACACACACACACACACACACACACACACACACACACATACACACACACACACACATATATATATATATATATATATATATATATATATATATACATATACATATATATATATATATATATATATATATATATGTATGTATATATATATGTATGTATGTATGTATATATATATATATATATATATATGTATGTATGTATATATATATATATATATATATATATATATATATATATATATATATATATATATATATATATATATATATATATATATATATATATAAAATAGGCCCTCTTAATCATCATTGGATTAAGCGAAACCTTGTCAAACACCATCTATGGTGATGAATGTGGTCAATTAAGAGCCTGGGGTGACAAAATCTCCCAACATCACAAATTCCCTTAAAAGATATAAAGATGAGCTAATTTGTATCAAATATTTATATTCAAAAGATCATACTCATCCTACTACTAATTTATCTTTAGTGACTATAAGGATAGATGTCTCAACTTCCCCTCATCAGATGGCTTTCCCCATAATAGAAAAGGTGACTATTTATTATAAGAGAAAACCAAGAGCCAAGGGACCTCCTATAGTCCTAACTATTGAAGAATCATATATAGAAGGACCCATATGGTAGGAGTATAAATCTATAGGAGGTGAGATCATTGATGAATAGGAAGAGTTATAGAGATCAAAAGTCTTAAGAATCTAAGAAACTAAAGGAAAGGTACCACTCGAAGTAGACCAATTAGGTGAGGGTGTAATCCTAATTATCTTTACAATTCCTTATATTTATACAACACCAATTATGTCATGTATTTTCTATGTATTTGTTTTTTGGATCCCATTTCTCTCATTCTTAGTGTTTTACATTCCTTGGTTGTTCCAAAAGTAGAAGTTGTGTCTTCTAGTCCTTATGTCTTCCTAATCCCCACTATTAGTACCATTCCAGTTATGTCTTTAACATCCATTATTCCCACTTATATAATGGTTACCCCTATTATTACATTAACCTCCCCTAAGACTAAAAAGTATCATCTAAGAAAGATTGGGTAACAATGGAAAGTTCACAAATACATGTGTCATTTACCCAATGGTCTTACTAATGCCTTCTTCTAGTTCTTTCTAGACTACCATTTTATTATAATCTAAGAAGGATGGGAAGAATAAGTAGGCATATATCAGAGTTGTTTCTAGAATCTAGATAATGCGAGTGCAATGGAGACGTGATCACATGAGTTGAAGCAAGTGCACACCACATAGATGTTAAAGCAATTTGAAAATAACACAAGAAGATAAATTACATAAGATAAAATGGAGAAAACCAAAATCTAATTAACATGAGATGGCCAAAGTGAAGAATACATATAGGAAAGCATGTAACTCCTCCACAAAAGGTGGTCAAGGCACCCCAAGAATAGACTGTAACTTCTTCATGAAAGGTGGTGACAAGGTGCTAAGAATAGAGAAGTAGCTCCCATAAAGGGAGTTACTTATGACATTCTTATGACACCTATGACACATCTATGACACACATCTCCACATAAGTTAGCCTATCCCATGAATGTAGGAAAACTCCATGTATGCACAAATATAAAATTTCCCTAATTAAATACTAGGAAAAAAACCTACACTAATACCCCCTATAAGCGCAACTTAGGTGGGTAGTGAGGAAATATAAAATGGGTCCCGACAACTAGGCCTGATGAGGTACCCATGTACAAATGCAATCTCCCATAAGATAGAGAAAAGGAGAAAACCCATAGGAAAAAACTCCCCCTAAAAGAGAGACATGAAAGAAAGGAAGAGGCTAGTGCCCCCCTCCCAAAGATGATGTTGCTATAGATGTGGACCGCACCTCAAGAAGAGCTCGTAGATGAATGAACTTACTCTCAGTGAAAGGTTTGGTGAAGATGTCTGCAACCTGCTCCAAAGACTAGGAAAATATCAAGTCAATGACATGACTATGAATAAGCTCCCAAATGAAATGCATGTGAATCTCTATGTGCTTGGTCCACTGGTGCTGAACTAGATTCCTACAAATCTGAATGATACTCTGGTTGTCACAATAAATGATGGTGGGCTGCCTGATAGGAATTCCAAACTAAAAAAGAATTCCCTAAAGCCAAATAGCCTCAGTAGCTACATTAATAGCTCCCCTATACTCTGCCTCTATGGATGATATAGCAATAGCATTTTGCTTCTTGCTAGACCAACTGATATGACTAGAACCTAGAGAGAAATTGTAACTAGAAGTGGACTTGTGAGTCTATGAATCACCAGCCCAGTTAGAATTTGTATATCCAACCAAGTCAACCTCTATGGCAAATCTGTAATGAATTATGTATCTATGTGAACCCTGTATGTAATGCAAGATCCTCTTAGCTTCTTTCCAATGTAGCTCATGAGGATCCTGCATGAATCTGGAGATAAGTCCCACTGTATATGATATGCCAGGCTTGGTGTGAGTCAAGTAAATGAGACTACCAACAAGTTGTTGATATCGAGTGGCATCAACCAATGGTGAAGAACAATCAGCCTCAAGCTTAACTCCTTATAGAAAGGGAGTCAAAGATGGCTTGCAATCAGCCATGTGAAATTGAGACAATAAATTAAGAACATACTTACGTTGTCCAAGAGAAATCCCTGAATCTAACTGTGAGATCTGGATGCCAAGGAAGTAGTGCAACAAACCCAAGTCTGTCATGTCAAATCTATCCTAGAGAGATGCCTTCACCACTGCAATAGCTAATGAAGAACTCCTAGTGATCAAAAGGTCATCAACATATAGAACCAAAATTAGGAGTGAATCATCCTGCCGCAAGAAGTAGACATTGGGGTCAGAATGACACCTAGTGAAACCTGCTATGAGAAGGAAGGAATCCATCTTGGCATACCAACCCTAATGGGCCTATTTGAGGCCATAGATATATTTCCTAAGTTTGCATACTAAGGAAGAATCCTTAACAAATTATAGTGGCTGCTCCATGTAGATCTCCTCCTCTAGGTCTCCATGAAGAAAGGCACTCTTCACATCCATTTGGTGCACATCCCAACCATGTGTTGTGGTGATATCCAAGGTGAGTCGAATAGAAGTCATATTTGCAATGGGTGCAAAGGTCTCTGAGTAGTCAATGCCTACCACCTGTGAGAAACCCTTGGCGACCAATTACACCTTGTACTTATCAACTGACCCATCTACTATAAACTTGGTCTGATATATCCACCTACATCAAACCATCTTCCTTCCCTTAGGAAGTGAAATCAAGTCCCAAGTGTGATTTTTGATTAAGGAAGAATATTCTTCCTCCAAAGCACTATCCCACTCAGGTACCCCCAATGCCTCTTAAAATGTCTATGGATCTAAAACTAAAGTAAATAAGGCATGTGTATCTCTTTGAAAATCCCCCCTAGTACATCTGTCATCTATGGGATCTCCTGCCCAAGTGCCAACACTCTCAAGTGTCTGTCTAGTCCAAAGTGGCCTGAAAGTGGGTGAGTCAGGTGCTAACTCCTCATCCTCTGACTGACTAGAGGTGGATGACTCTACATCACTATCCTCATTGTCTAAACTCAAAGAAGAAGAATATGTCTCTAGCACAAGAACCTACTTTGGCTGATCTAAATCTGATGAGGAATTATCATGAAGAAGTAGATCTGATGAGGGAGAAGAAATGTCAAGTGTTGAGTTTCTAGGACTCTCCTAAAAATGGACACTTCTCTTGATGATCAACTCATGAGTGACTAGATCTAGAAGGTGATACCCCTTAATACCATCTGAATATCCTACAAAGATGCAAGGCTTGGACTGATGTTCCATAGCTTTGCATTTCTTCTTTGAAATGTGGGCCATGGTTGGAGATCCAAAAAATCTAAGGTGCTCAACATTATGTTTCCTTTTATTCCAAGCTTCAAAGGGTGTTATCCCTTTCAAAGCTTTGTGAGGAACCCTATTTTGAATGTAGCAAGCATAATTGATGGCTTCAGCCTAGTACTATAGTGCTAAGGATTTGGAGTGAATCATACAACTACCCATCTCTTTTAAGAACCTATTCTTGCATTTTGTAACCCCATTCTATGAAGGACTGTAAGTTACTATGCACTGTAAATCAATCCCCTCTTTGGTGCAAAATTGCTCAAACCTGATGCTGACATACTCCCCTCCATTATCAGTTTGAAGAACCTTGATGGATTTCTCACTCTGTTTCTCAACAAGAGCCTTGATGTCTAGAAAATTTTCAAACACTTCAGACATTTGTTTGAGAAAATATATCCAAGTGTACCTAGAGAAATCATCAATGAAAGTGAAGATGTACTTGGCCATTGTGAAAGATGGTTTGGGAAAGGGTCCCGATACATCACTATGGACTAACTCCAAAGGTTGTGAAGCCCTCCAAGCTTTGGCTTTGTCAAATTTTACTTCAGTATGCTTCCCAAGGGAGCACCCCTTGCAAAGTTCTTTTGAGAATTAGACACGAGACAAGCCAATGACCATGTCATTTTTGCAAAGTTGCTCAAGGTAGAAATAGTTAAGGTGGCCAAACTACTCATGCCATAATTTGTGAACTCCATCTGAATGAGTTAACAATGTTGTTGGAGAAGAATCTGATGTAAAATGTGAGGTGTATAACCTAGCTTGGTGATCTGCCCTACCCACTGCCACTGTAGTATCACTATGCAACTCCCTGATAGCCACTGAATCTAGTGAAAACTCAACTCTCATACCCTAACCAATGTGAGTGATTTGGTACACTGATAAGAGATTGGTTTAAAGAGAAGGAACAATTAGAACATTAGTGAATGTTCTTCCTTCCATTTCAACTAACCCTCTCCCTATAACAAAAACTGAAGTGTCATCACCCAAACTAATTGAAGTCATACTACAAGGCTCTAAAGATGAAAACTCAACTAGTGAAGAGCCCATATGGTGAGAAGCACCTAATTCAATGACCCATGAAGATGTAGAAGCTACTTTAGCTACAAGGGCCTTGCCCTTTTCTTTCTCCTTACCCTTGCCTTTTGCCTTGGTAGAATCTTGGGTAGATGAATTCTGCTTGATGGATTGAGGAACACCTATGTTGTTCTTCTCTAGAAGATGAGTTAGGTGATCTATTTATTTATTCATGCATTTGTGTTCATCATGCCCTATCTTTTTACAATAGGCACACTTAACCTTCTCCTTCTTAGGTTTAGCATTGGAAGAGGAAGTCTCAGTGTTGTTTTTGGCAGGATTGGTGTTTTCTTTCTTCTTCTCCTGGTCCTTATTCTTTTTCTTCTTCTCCTTTGTTGAAGTCTTATCCTTACCATTTCTACCTATCAAAGCTTGGGGTTGAGTAGACTTCATTTTGCCCATTTGAATTAGCTTATTTTTCTCCCTAGTCAAGTCAGAAATGAATGAATCCAAAGAAGGCATTTTCCATGTAATGCCAAGGGCACTTTTTATGGCATGGAAGGTGGAGACAAAGACTGAATAGCTTAGACCTAACTTTGTGAGAATAGAAAGGATGAGTTGATCATCTTTCTTCTCTATCTCACATTATTTCAATTTCAATCTAAAGGCCTTAAACTTAGTGAAGAAGTCCTGTAGGGTGTCAAAGTTGCTAAGACTTAGACTTATGAGTTCATTTTCAAGCTCATGACCTCTCATCTCATCAAGCTTCCCAAATAACTTTTCTAAGGTGTCCCATATGTCATTGGGAGTCTAGGAGGATTCTATATGGAAGAGAATTTCTAGAGACACATACAAGCTCAGTAATCCATAGGCTTCATCACTACGGTTGTACCACTTGACCTTTTTAGCATCAGTGTTGGGTTCTACTTTAGTACCCATGGTGATCCTATACAACCCTTTGCTTCTAAGAATTCTTGAAATTTTAACCATCCATTCATGATAGCTGAAGGGTGTTAGGGGTTCAAATTGAAAAGAATCTATTTTTAGTTGAATTTAGGTGAAGTTGTGTTGATTGCAAGTTGTGAAATTATGTAGAAAGGAGAATGAAAGCAAAGATTTGTAAGTTGTGAAAAGCAATCACACCCCCCAAAATATTGAGCCCCCCCCCAAATATGAAATTTCATGCTTAAAAGATGTTAGACTTAGCTGAGAATGCATCTTAGAGCAATCAGTGCAAGACTAAAGCAAACAGGACGTTGGACTCAGCCGAAAATGGGTCTCGAGAGACCCAAATTTTGGTCACTTTATAAACTAGTGCATTTTGGACAAATAACAAGCCTAAATTGTGGAGAATTGAATTACAAACACTTTTGTAAAAATTGGCACCCAAATCTGAGCTACTATTTGCAAGATATTAAGGGTTCAATTTTCCTGTAAACTAGTGTTTTTGCAAAAAAAAGCACTAAAACATTAAAAATGCCTGTTATGAAAAAGAAAGTGGCCTTCCAACCACTCGTTGGATTCAGCATGGAATGAGGAATCCAAAAGAGGTTTATGTGAGGGGAAATTGGCCTCCTGCCAACCTGGGCCTCACCCTTCATCTTTGACAGGTGAAGATACAAGTTTTAAATGAAAACCCCCAAATTACAAAACTGTCTAAAAAATTAAATATTCAGTCAAATTGATTAATTTTTTTTACAAGTCAATTTTTAACTAAAAATAATGAAGCATAGACAAAATGAAGGATTTCCAAGTGTCCAAGGGGTGCCACATGGGATGCCAAGTAAGGAAGGGGTGCCAAAAACAAACAGTCCAAAATTTATCTTGCAAAAAAGATAAAACAAATGCAAACCTATTGGAAACTATACAGCCTACTTGGCACCTTGAAAATAGAGAAAATAAGCTAAAATCTACTGACTTCAATGCATAGCAGGTCTGGGTAGAGTAAGACAAGGAAAATGTGCCATATTAAAAAAAAAAAAACCTATTTTGAACGCCGTACAATTGATGGCATGGCAGGCATGCTAGAAGGACAGAAGCTTGGCATAGAAAGTTGACTATTGTTGGAGAGCATGTGGGGTGTAGAAGCTTAATAAGTGCTGCACCTCCCTCTATTGCTAAGTGTTGCTTCTCCCTTTGCTCCTTGCACACAACAATGGCACCCAAGCTAACTGCTGAACCAACCCTTGAAGTGAAGACAACCAAGACACCCAAAGGCCAAGGATTCCCAACAAAATGATACCAAAAATGATATTTTTTAAATTTTAGATCAAATCTAGAAAATAAAAAAACAAAGAGAACTCCACTCCTCTTGATTTTAAAATGAACTAAAAGCATAACCAGACACATGATTACCGTTCTTGCTCTGATAACATATCAGAGTTGTTGCCAGAATTCAGATAATGCGAGTGCAATGGAGACGTGATCACACGAGTTGAAGTAAGTGCACACCACATAGATGCTAAATAAATTTGAAAATAACACAAGAAGATAAATTGCATAAGAAAAAATAGAGAAAACCAAAATCTGATTAACATGAGATGGACAAAGTGAAGAATACATATAGGAGAGCACATAAGTAACTCCTCCACAAAAGGTGGTCAAGGCACCCCAAGAATAAACTATAACTCCTCCATGAAAGGTGGTGACAAGGTGCTAAGAATAGAGAAGTAAATCCCATCAAGGGAGTTACTTATGACATTTTTATGACACCTATGACACACATCTCCACATAATCTAGCCTATCCCATGAATGTAGGAAAACTCCATGTATGCACAAATATAAAATTTCCCTAATTAAATAATAGGGAAAAATAAAAACCTACACTAATAACATATATAGTCCACCCTTTGACCTAATATGGTGGTGTAAATTGGTCTAATATTATTTAGTCTTCTCTTATAGACCCATTACATGCAGAGGCCTTGAAGAAATCCTTAGGGGACTTGTTGGTTGAGACTAAAACCCAAGAAGTTCAACTAGTAATCCCATGGTGGGAAGCAAATTTGAAATATCAATCCTCTAAAAGACAAAACCTCACAATTAATAATCTATCCATATTAAGCTAAATTTTTTATAAATACATATGAAGTATCTAGAGAGTGAAGAAGATAAATATTGAAGATGATTTTGGAATGGGCATGATTCTAGAAGAAAGACAAGATGTTTTCTCCCTTTCAAAGAGAAAGAACATGAGATTGGGATAATATCCTTTTAATGAAGATTTAAGATCATTTTTTGAAACATAAAATAATGCTTTGATCAAGCTCCATGAAGGGACATAATAAGCAAGATGAGATCTCAAACAAAAATTGGAGTAGGTCAGTGAATAACAACAAACTATTTATCTTCTCATGTAAATTGAAACAGATGTACAAAGTATAGATTCAAGGATATACAACATTTTGGATGATATTACTTCAATGAAGTCTAAATTATCCCATAAAATCATTTAAGTATTTAAATTATTTAATTCTTTAAAGGAAGATGAGAACAAATTAAAATTCCTTGTTCTATACATAACAAATAAGTGTTATAGCCATCTGAATTTAATGACACCATTAGAGGCATACAATAACCTCAACCCAGATATCATTCAAACATAATTATTGAGGGAAAATCTAGAAAATAAATAAGTAATAATGCCTACATATCAAAATCATGAGAAACATATTATTATCATCCTAGATTGTACCCTTGATGTAGTGGTGCTTCTAGCCTACCTCATCTAGCTGGTATAATAGGATCACCTCTAGGTTTGGGTGAGATGAACCTCTAGTTTTGGGGCTAGCTCCACTAATGAATCAATTATGGATCAATTCCTAAAACCTAATAACTTAATAATGAAAATGGATAAAGGGATGCATGAAATAAAACCAAAGCTAAGTTGATGCACCAATATGTTATGTCCACTCTATTTTACCTTTCAACAACACTAATAAAAAATAAAAGGAATAGTAACTTAACCACTCTCTCCAAAGGTTTCTAAGAATTGGTTTTTCACATAAAATATGTGCTAGATGATTATAATTTAGGGTTATGAATAGAAGGTTTGATTCAAGACATTTACCAATCAAATTCCACTACAAGATCAACCACTAACACCTTCACACACTATATGACCTACAAAGAACAATGCACTAGTATCTAGGTGAGGTAATGACCTAAAAAGGGAGAGAAAAGTAATAATTATGCAAATAAAACAAGCATAAAACAAACTAAACTAATATATATATATATATATATATATATATATATATATATATATATATATAAAATTTGAAATAGTCCTTATATTAATTCAATAGGTCATAAGGTATAAATTTAGGTAGAATTTCTTCATACCCAGTTAAGAGATGATTACAATATATTTTGAGACTAAGTTTATATAACAAGAGAATATAAATAGAAGTAAATATGGTCTGGAAGTGTGGATAAGAGGTCATGGTGACCCTAATTCACTATACCATTAGTTATAAACATCCATAATAGTCCCATGATCTCTGCACGCATTGTCGTGGCTAGTTGGTTGTCTTCAATGAGCCCTTGAACATGGAGTTGTAGTGAATAAGAGATAATTCAATCTTGGTTGACCCCATGAATAATATTTTCACCCAAACGTAGTCAACCACTTATTAGTTTGGAATTTACAATGGTGGGATTATGGTCTAATTGGCCTCCATAGATCATTAAGTAGCGTACCTTCCCCTTGTGCATGTTGACTGGGCCTAAAACTACCTAATCCTCCATAATGGACATGAAGTGTGTTTTATCACCTTGATTAATTATTTACAAGGATTTTAATTCTATATATTTTCTCTTTTTCCATTCCTCTATGCTAATAAGCATCTCCCTTAGTTGATGAAGTATGCCTATTAGGCAACTAGGCCTAGTTACTTAGTGCTAGCTACTTGGATGACCATGAAACTTGAATAGATACTTAAAAATAGGTAATTTATAATATTTTAGGTATAATAAATCATATTAAACTATTATTATTCTTTTAAAATAGTGCACACTTACAACTCTATGTCATTTAGGTGACTAGGCCACATCTCACTAGCACTTTTAGAATGTATCATTAGTGCAGGCCTATATAATAATTTATTTGAGGTGTTGATATTATTTTATGATATAAAAAATTTTAATACACCTCATACAACCTTATTTAATTATCTACAATTCTTCATATAGCTTTGCACCTTAGATTTATCCCTAAATATTGAAAAAAGTGTTTCTAGTGCATCTGTATAACTATCCGTACAAACCAATGATAGGGTTAGGATATTTTCATAGTGACCATGAATTTTTATGTGTCTCCAAATAAAAATCAATAAATTTTGATGCATTTTAATTAAAATTTCGTCCATTGGGTCATTAGGACTAGTTTAGGCAGGGTTTAGAGGCTCTATTGGTCTTAGCAATGGTTAATAGAGTTAAGATGCCTAACCCTCAAACAAGTGAAAATCACACTTAGTATAAAATACCATCTACCATATCCAAATAAAAATAAATCCAATGGAACTAATATTTATATTTCCAAGAAAAATTATGTCCTCTTCGAGTTCTAAAATAGTGTAAAATACTATTTTTAGGGTGGTTGGGTTTTTAACAATGATTCATAGAGTTAGAGGGGTTAATGAGAGATAAAATGCACAAGAACATGAATTTTAAATCCATATACATCTTCTTAAAACTCCTTGGGATCCCATGCACATCATTGTTTATGTTTTGAGTGTGAGAAAGTAGCTCTTGAGGCTCTTCATAGTACATAGTAGGCCCCTTCATGGAGCTTGATCATATTATCTACTTATTATGCTTTGACATAATATATTATCTTCCACTTAGCTACTTTGTTTCCTCATGACTGCCATGTAGGTAATAATTGTGCACTCTTGATTGTGTGTGAAAGGTGAGAGGTGAGGTTTCTTATTGAAATGAGTCTAGTTGACACAGAAGATTGCACCCTTGGTAGGAGGCTGAGCTCCTGCCTTCTTCACACAACTATGGAAACTCCCCTCTCACTTGTGGGATTGGCAAAGCTAGAGGGGAGAGTCTCTAGGTAAGGGCTAGCTCCCTTTGATGCATCATGTTTGTTCCAGTAAGTGCTAATACATACATATATAGGTATATAATGGGGGGGATGAAAAGGGAGAAATATTATAGGAAAATAAACTACTCTAAAGAGGTGATGCACCAAAATGAAATGACCTTCTCACCCTCACACTAAAATCAGATAAATGCATAAATACACTTCACACATTGGCAGAAGGACCAGGCTACAAGAAACTTGGTAGGGAGGCTAAAATGGAAAATACAAAAATAGAGATTGACCTAAGTGCTATGAGATGCACACTGTAAGTAACTTCTTTTGTTCTTTACTTCCAAGTAGAACTCTCCTTACTAGTTGCAGAAATGGCACCTAATAGACAATAGATATGTTGGTGTTGGACCTGTGAAAGCATCAAGAGGTAATTACTAAACAAAAATTAACACTCAAGACATACACAAAAATATCTATCCAAGATAGCGGTAAAAAATGCAATTTATTTGTTGGTTGAATATTTTGTCAATCAGTGTACTCATAAACAAAATAGGTCTGATCAGCCAAAGTAGGAAGATTAGTCATCCAAATGTGTAGTTTTACCACATCAGAAAGACACTGATCTCTCCTCTCATCAAGGGGAGGTTCCCTGTAGGTATGATATATATATATATATATATATATATATATATATATATATATATATATATATAAAAACAAAAAATAATACTCATGGGTGGGACAAACCATCCATCTCTCTCCTTTCAGAGATGATGCACTCGGATCAAAGCAAAAACTTAAGGGAAATGATAGATAGTACTCCTCTTCTTTTAGAAATACTATTAAGCAAACCACAAGAATACTCCTAGCAGTAACAACAAAATGTAGCAAAGGATGCAATAACCAGCAATTCAAGATGCAACTCAAAGTCTTCTCCTGGATTGCTCAAGAGTAAGATACAAAGGACAATGAGGGCACAAAGTCACCTCAAGGTCCTTTACACAAAAATGAAAAGAAAACAAACTAAAGGTGATTATGGGGGCATAAAGTCTCTCCACAGTCGACTCTTTAGGACACCTTTTTTAACTATTATCACTAATTCTGCTTGTTGAATTAATGGAATAGAAGATATATTGAAGAAAAAGGCATAAGAATGATTTCCTCAATAACAATGATATTACAACACAAAGTCTAAAAAACCACTTGCTTTCTTATTCTAATAACAAAATATGGTCAGTAATCTGAGCTCAAAGTCTCAACAATGCCTTACAATTTGGGTAGAGTTTCATTCTAATTGTCCAAAAAAGAGATCCCTATTACAATAGAAGAAAGTCCCTTATATAGCCTTTTCAAGAAGGACTTGGGAACAATCAATACATTGTTTTGCATTGGAATCTGTTAAGAAGACACGCTGGAACTTAAGGGTGCTTTACCCATTTGATTTTATCAATGCAAAGAAATAAGTCGCGCTTATTAAAAGTTTGCAACTTTCAATGTCTACCTAGCGATTTGATCTTATCTTCATCATTCCTCCTTGTCCGATTAATTGAATTGGGTCTTGGATTTAGTTTACTATTCTTGTTCCTTCTCCTCTTTCTGCTGGTCTTGGCTATGAAATCTATGAATGTATTTTGATCTATATGTCTATATGTTTAAAGGATCAATGGCTAATTCACTGTGTTGAATTTGACATTTTCAGGTGCATCATTACTTTGTCTTCTTTCAGCTTTCTCTTGCTGACATTTTCCTGGGAAAATTCCCACAAAAAAAAAGTTTAAGGAATCAATTTTAAATTCCTTAAACAAATCTAAAAGAATTACCTTTTGGCTTCTTTGAAAATGACCCTTTGAACTTTGGCGATGAACCATTCCGTTGAACCAAGACATTGAACCAATCAGTTGAACCAAAAATGGTTCAAGCCAATGGTTCAATTTGAATGAACTGAGCTGATGAACTAAGCATTGAACTAACTATTGAACTTGCCTTTGAACCATGTGTTTGAACCAAAACATTGAACCAACCATTGAACCAAGTTTTGGTTCAACGGTTCAAACAAAGCTTTGAACCGACTGACAAACAATTTGATTGAACCAAAGAATGAAACAAAAGTTGAAACAAAGTGGATGAACCAAATGTTGAAACAAAGAATTGAACTACTTGATTGAACCCACCTTTTAACCATTTGATGTTGAACCGAAGGATGAAACAAATGTTGAACCTGTTGCTGATGCTTGCCGATGGAAATTCTTGCAGAAGTCGTGAAACCCGTTGAACTTGTAGAAATGAGTCTATTTACAGAGTCCATAGATACTAAGTCCATAATTTCTCTAACCTTGAAAGAGTCTGTAGATTTCAACCTTTAGAAGCCCATTGAACTTGACGTGCTAAGTCCGTAGATTTCTGAGAAGCTTGAAAAATGAGAAATTTGAATGTCTAGGACAAATTTTGGAAAGGGAAGAGATAATTTTGGTCTGTAGGACCAAAATAATTCAAATGTTGTCCCAAAAATGAGTGATATTTTTGTGGGACAATAGCTGGCTCCAGTTGGGGAACTTCTATCAATTGAAAAATGAATTGAAAGGAGTAGAATCTAGAATCTCCAGTGTCTTCAAGTATGCCATTTTGTTATGGAGTCATGCTACCCAAAAATGAAAGGCATAAAAAATGAAAACAAATAAAACAAAATAGAATTAAAAACTATACAAATATACATATATACATATGAAATGATTTGATACTTCAAGAATTGAAGTATTTCAGATGCTGCTTCTTGAGAGAGTGAAAATAGTGCACCATCTTGGTAAACCAGTAAGAAGACATTTTGTCCCCAAAAATGGTGAAGGGCGAATGGAGCTCTCCACCAGAAAACCAATTTTATGCATCTTCCTCTTGATCTTTCCTTATTTTTGCTCTATGGTAGGACATGGTCTTCAAACTAAAAACCATAGCTCCTTGTTCTCCCTGCAAAGGGTTCCTTTGCCTGATTTTGATTTGCAGCAGCATGGTCCATTACCATAATTGGTTGTTCTTCTAGTTCAGTCCAGCATATGATTGGATTGTCCATATCAAACTCCTGACAAACTATCAGATTAACATCTCCTTTGATGTGAAGGAGTTTGACTTCTTCATCTTGAGCAATCTTCAATTTAAACAACAGAGATTCACATCTAGCTGTGTTGTTGGTGTTGCTAACTTGCAAATTGCATGAAAGAAGAATATCTCCTTAGGAGATATCAACATAGTTTCAACTTCATCATTGGTGGAAGAATTGCCATCATCATCATAAGCTGATCTCCTATCAGATTTCTCTTCATTAGAGATGGAAGATCCTTCCATGTTTATACTACATCCTACCAATTCTCTTAAAGTCTTGTTTGGATCAATTCCGGGATTGTTAGCTATAGGACTTTCATCTTTAGAAACATGAACATCCTCTATGGTAAAAAAATAATTACCCCTACTTGAAGACTCAGACAGAATTTGTGTTGTAGGGGTTGATATTTGGGTGACCATGTATTTTGTCTTAGACAGGTCCGCATTTGGTTCTCCATCAATGTCCAATTACTCAAGATTGACTTGCAGGGATTCAAACTTAGTCATTTGAATTTTGGATTCCGTGACATGATCAATCATGTCAAATGACTGGAATGGATTTGGAAGAGAGGATGGGAGTTCATCCTTTTGATTTTTGGGAGGGGAAGGACTGGTTTACAAAGTTGAAGTAGAAGGTACAAAGATGTTTGATGTACTTACTTCTTTGGTAATCATCGGGTCCTTTGATTGAAAAGGAAGAGGGGTTCTCTGCTCAGCAATTGAAATTGCTGGTTGGGGTCACTCCTTTGTCTTCTCTTTGTCGGCCTGCTCGACTGACTGATTCTGGGACTGGGTGAATACTGCATATGATCCTTTGATTGCTTCACCTTCACTTCTAGATTCATCCTGATAATTCAAGAAACCAATGTGGGAGTTGCCCATTGATTCTTCTAAATCCTCTCTGAAGAGATCAGCACCATTTTTTTGCTCTAACTCAGGTTGGAAATAGGAAACATGCTCTGTTTCTAGATATCCAACTACCAAGTTTGTTGGAGGTGCTTCAAGGGCAAGATTCCTCTGTGGAGGAAGAAGATGATTTTATTGCCCTTGACTTCTGATGGCATTGCCTTGATATGGCTGATTAGGGAATGTCATCCTTGGTATATCTTTATATAGAGGAGTATAAGACATACTTTGTGCCATTTGCCTTTTCAAGGCTAGAAATTCATTTGCTAGCTTTTGTACCATTGAGTCAGTGGTGACTGTGGGTGAGTATTCAGGAGATGAAGAGGGTTTAGCTCTGTTAGGATCTCTCCTTATCTTTCCTACCAAGAAAAGGTCATCTTCTAGCTTAGTAGCCAAGTCTTGAGCAGCCTCAGGGTCTATGTGTCTAGCCCATCTCAATAGAAAACTCACTTCAGGTAGTTATGAGTTGATGAAGAAACACATGAGATTCTAAGGTGTCAGTTGGGCAATCATGGGAATATTGTGCCTCAGTTTGTTGAACCTGGCAATGAAGTCTCTCATAGGTTCATGGGGCTCCTTCTTCATCTATGTGAGCTGGGACAGCAATGCATGTGCATCTTCTGTTGGCTTGAATCTTGCTTCAAACTTGGCTTTAAGTGTATCCCAATCAGTCATTGATCCAGCCTACAGATGGTAAAACTAGTCTGTAGCAGCACCTTGTAATGTTTCCATGAAAAGCCTGACTGTGATGTCTTTAAATTCCACCCCTATCACACCATAGGATATGGTGAAGGCTACAATGTGTTCATCAGGGTAGACTCTTCCATCACCAAAGAATTTGGGGAAATTCTTCCTTGAATTGAGTGGTAGCTCATGTAGGGGTGGAGTTAGATTAAGTGGGCCAAATGAGTTACCCCAAGGGCCTCAAACTACCATGATCAGATTATGAACAATAGGGATAACACATCTAAGTGGAGTTGCCAGATTATAAGACAAGAATGGAAAAGAAACTAGCCCTGCTTCAGCATAAAGCTTGAGGCTTCAAACTGCACTTTCTTTCCCAGTAGCGCTAGTTTTGCAGACCAAATAATATAAGGGAGATGGATGAAAAATGGTAAGGTTATAAATGGATAATGGGTAAGACCCAGATGGGAGTCATCAGACTGTATAATAGATAAGGTGATAATGATAATGGGTAAGACATAGGTGATGTTTCAATCTAAAACTTGAGGTTCCTAATTGCACAAAATTACTGTGTCCCCAATGGAGTCACCAAAAACTATTGGTTGAATATTTTGTCGATCAGCGTACTGATAAACAAAATAGGTATGATCAGCCAAAGTAGGAAGATTAGTCATTCAAATGTGTAGTTTTACCACATCAGAAAGACACTGATCTCTCCTCTCATCAAGGGGAGTTTCCCTATATATATATATATATATATATATAAATAGAAAATAATACTCATGGGTGGGACAAACCATCCATCTCTCTTCTTTCAAAGATGATGCACTCATATCAAAGGAAAAACTTAGGGGAAATGATAGACAGTACTCCTCTTCTTTCAGAAATACTATTCAACAAACCACAAGAATACTCCTAGCAGTAACAACAAAATGTAGCAAAGGATGCAATAACTGGTAAATCGAGATGCAACTCAAAGTCTTCACCTGGATTGCTCAAGAGTAAGATACAAAGAACAATGAGGGCACAAAGTTGCCTCAAAGTCCTTTACATAGAAATGAAAAGAAAACAAACTAAAGGCAATTATGGGGGCACAAAGTCTCTCCACAGTCGACTCTTTAGGACACCTTTTTAAACTGCTGTCACTAATTCTGCTTGTTAAATTAAAGGAACAAAAGATATATTGAAGAAAAATACATAAGAAAAATTTCCTCAATTACAAAGATATTATAGCACAAAGTCTGAAAAACCACTTGCTTTCTTATTCCAATAACAAAATATGGTCAGCAATCTGAGCTCAAAGTCTCAGCAATGCCTTATAATTTGGGCAGAGTTTCATTCTAATTGTCCAAAAAAGAGATCCCTATTACAATAGAAGAAAGTCCCTTATATAGCCTCTTTAAGAAGGACTTGGGAACAATCAATACATCATTTTGCATTGGAATCTGTTAAGAAGACACACTAGAACTTAGGGGTGCTTTACCCATTTGATTTTATCAATGCAAGGAAATAAGTCACGCTTATTGAAAGTTTACAACTTTCAATGTCCACCTAGCGATCTGATCTTATCTTCAACATTCCTCCTTGTCTGGTTAATTAAATCAGGTCTTGGATTTAGTTTACTATTCTTGTTCCTTCTCTGCTTTCTAGTGGTCTTGGCTTTGAAATCTATGAATGTATTCTGATCTGTATGTCTGTATGTTTAAAGGATCAATGGCTAATTCACTATGTTGAATTTGATGTTTTTGGGCGTGTCATTACTTTGTTTTCTTTTAGATTTCTCCCACTGACATTTTCTTAGGAAAATTCCTACAAACAAAAAGTCTGGGGAATCAATTTTAAATGCCTTATACAAATTTGAAAGAATTACCTTTCGGCTTCTTTAAAAATGACCCTTTGAACTTTGGTGATGAACCATTCCGTTGAACCAAGACATTGAACCAATCAGTTGAACCAAAAATGGTTCAAGCTGATGGTTCAATTTGAATGAATCGAGCCGATGAACTAAGCATTGAATTGACTATTGAACTTGCCTTTGAACCATGTGTTTGAACCAAAACATTGAACCAACTGTTGAACCAAGTTTTGTTTCAACAGTTCAAACAAATCTTTGAACTGACTGATGAACTGTTTGATTGAACCAAAAAATGAACCAAAAGTTGAAACAAAGTAGATGAACCAAATGTTGAAACAAAGCGTTGAACTTCTTGATTAAACCCACCTTTGAACCATTTGACATCGGACAAAAGGATGAACCAAACAATGAACCTGCTGCTGATGCTTGCCGATGGAAATTCCTACAGAAGTCGTGAATCCCGTTGAACTTGTAAAAATGAGCCTGTTTGTAGAGTCCATAGATACCAAGTCCATAATTTCTCTAACCTTGAAAGTGTCTGTAGATTTCAACCTGTAGAAGCCCATTGAACTTGACATGTTGAGTCTGTATATTTTCGAGAAGCTTGGAAAATGAGAAATTTGAATGTCCAAGACAAATTTTGGAAAGGGAAGAGATAATTTTGGTCTGTAGGACCAAAATAATTCAAATGTTGTCCCAAAAATGAGTGATATTTTTTGGGGACAACATTATTGATTCAGGTGAAAATTTTTCCAGGGCTACGCCTTACAAAATGTGGAAGATGATTACAAAATGACAAGTCCTCAATATATAGGAGAAGAAAGGAGGACTTTTGGCACCCTTTTTATAAGTGACCCATGTGCCTTACGAGCATTAGGAAGAGCAGGCTACTCAAAACATCAATGAGCATGTGCCCTTTGTCTGCTTATAAGGCCACTTCTTCAAGGTGATTACATGGTTTGTCTACTCATAAATGTGAAATGAAGAAAACTAGTTGCACTGCTACCTATTTGTGCCTTCTAATGGTCAATTCGTAGGCACTGTGTCATCTGCTGGAGTTATTTCTAGAAATGACACCTCCCTTCACCACTTACTCTATTTGTTTGCTCCTACACTTGGAAATTTTGTCTTTTCCCTATCTTGTCTCTTCTAGTTCTTTTGGCCCTCAGGCTATCTTCTATCGGGTCACTACATTTTTGGGCCTTTTCCATGGTTAGCGCTCCTTTGGTTTGAAAGCAAACAGCTCTTTCACTGTATGGAATTTGGCATTCATGCGGCTGTCATCACTTTGAAAACCAATGACTAATTTGTTTCCTTATAATTGATGGCTTTCAAGACGTCATTGTCATCAACAAATACCTTCAGGCTTTTTCTTTTTTGTTCCTTCCTGGGTCTTTCCTTTATTGTCATCCTTTTTCCTGTTCTCTGCTTCCCCTTTATCTTTGGGGTGCCTCATTGAACCGACCTATTAAACTAAAATTGGTTCAACAGTTCAATGGTTCAACGCTGCACACTGAGCCAATTGAACTGAACATTGAACTACTCATTTTGAATCAAGTTCATTGAACCAAGCCATTGAACTAAAATTAGTTCAACGGTTCAATGGTTCAACACTGTTGAATCAAGGTGTTTGAACTCTTTGTTAAACTAAAGGCTACTGAACCATTTTAAACTTTGTCGATTGAAATTTGCATTGAATTTAGCTAATTGAAATAAAGCTGAAGAACTTGAAGCTCAAACCAAGCACCTGTAGAGTCTATAGCAACTTTTGGACTTATGCAAAAAATAAAAAAATGAATTGGCTTAAACAACAAAGGGGAGAAGTTGACCGATTTTTTGCCCTGTTGGGCAAAATGGTCAACAAATTGGTGCCTCCTAGGGGAAGCATGCCTACCATGCTTAGAATCCAGTTGCCTTAAAATCCATTGGGTGCAGAGTTAGATTGTAATTTTTTAAAAATAGCAATAGCTCTGATAATTTTAGAATCAATTCATGAAGATTTACCTCCAAGGAAAAGAAAATACACATAAAGCTAAGAAAACTACTTGTGCAACAACACTTAGGGAAAATAGGGAAAGAAAACAAGGGAAAATATATACAAATGGAAAGGAGACTCAGTGGCAGTGCTTCAAATGTATCCCATTGACTGGGATATGTAGTTTTTCACCATCTAACCTAGAGAGTTGGAAGGCATTATGTTGCTTGCATTGAGTGATTATGTATGGGCCACTCTAAAGGGCATCGAACTTTTCATGTTTCCCAGGCTTAGCTCAATCCTAGTCCCATTTCAATACAATATCTCCTTCAGAGAAATACTTTGTTGAATACTTCTTGTTGAAGTGTCTCTTTACTTACTGTTGATGGCTAATCATGGAAGCCATAACTTGGTCCCTTGTCTCTTGGAGTTCCATCAACTCGCACACCCTGACCTCCATGCTACTCCCCTCCTCTAATTGCAGTTGGAGAGTGAGGTCCAATGCCGGTAATTCAAGTGAGATGGGAAGCCTAGATTCCTTTCCATATATGAGCATATATGAAGAATTTCTGATTGCTCTATTTGGAGTGATTCGATCAGCCCACAGAGCTATTTTTAGCTTGGCATGCCAAGTCCTCTAGTATTCTTCCATGGTACTCTTGATGATCCTAATCAAGCTTTTGTTGGTGGACTTTGCCAGCCCATTCCCTTGTGGGTAATAATTAGATGAAGTGTTGTGATATACACCATATCTCAGTGCCCATTCACTTGTTTTGGTTCCCAAAAAAGCTAAGGTGTTATCTGAGATTATGGTGGCTGGGACCCCAAATCTTGTCACCAGGTCCTCATAAAACTCCAAGACTACACTTTCATTTGCCTCCTTTAGAGAAATATCCTCCACCCACCTTGTAAAATAATCCATGGCAGTCAGGACCCACTTGTGTCTAGCACTGGAGGGAGGATTGATCATCCCTATGAAATCTAGGCCCCACTGCATGAATGGTTGCTCCACTTGAATAGGCTATAGAGGCATGGTAGCCAACCATTATTTCCCATCAAAAAGTGCACAGTTCTGGCACTTTCTGTAATGTCCCCAAATTTCTATTAAATTGATTTAATTAATTATTATGGAAATAAATAAAATAGCTTAATAAAATAAATTTGACTTCTTCTAGAAGTCTCCTGGAAGCCTTTAAAAGAAGGGGAAGGCAAAGCATTTGCATAATCTATCATCTAATATCTTCTTTTGCAAAAATTATTCTGAGAAGCTTGAATCGGTGATTCAGCTGAAATCTCTGAGGACGAAACCCTTCAGTAGATTGGTGAAGAGTTGGACGAAAACCCAGCCCTTTGTCAGAGGTGGATTCGAGACGGAATCCAGATTGTGCATAGTGGTCAGATCGGAAGCTTCAGAGGCCATTCACGGAGTATACCAGGGTTCAGCTTATGCAAATGGGTTCCAGGTATTTATTCATTGTTTAGCCTCCAGATTTATATATTCTATTTGCATATCAGGTTCGGGTACGGAATCCGTACGGATTGATAGATCGGCACCAGGCCGTACCAGTAGGGTCAGGGATAGGAAAGGGCTCAGTTCGGACGTAGGGTTATACAGAGACCGACATCGGCATATAGACTGACATCGGCCGATTATCTATCGACGCCGGCAGTCAGGCAGTCAGACAGAGGCAGAGGTCACCTTCAGACGATCGACGGTAGCAGGGTATCGACCGACGTCGGCATCCTCAGCGACCGACGTCGGCGACTATATTTTCTGGACACAGCAGGCTGAGAGCACGCAATCCCAGGTTTTTATTTCCAGTTTAGTAGTTGTTATAATAATTGGGTTTCGAGACCAATCTGTAATACTTTTATAACATCTGGGCTATAGTATCAGTTACATTCGGTTTTATATCTTTGTCCAATTGATTGAATGCTGTAATTAGTGGAAATCAATGTTATTTGCTTTCAATCCTAGTTTGGGATCTTTCAGTGGTATCAGAGCCATACATCTTGCCAGCCTGTAGGGGAATTTCAGGGTCAATTTGATTATCATTATGGCTCTAAAAGGGGTCAAAGATTTGGAAGAAAGCATGCACAATGCAAAGAAGAAATTAGATAATCCATGTCAGCAAGCAGAGGACATTCTAAAAACTTTGGAGGAGTTGGAAACTTATTTAAGCAAGATTGATCAGTCAAATTCTTATGAGATGCAAACAACGCTATCTCCAGCATTTGGTTCGTTGGTGAAGCCCCGTTTCTTGAGACATCGTAATGAGGTGGTAAGACTTGCAGCTCTCTCTTGCATTAGTGAAATCATGAGGATCATAGCTGGATTTGATTTTAATGATGATCAGATTATGAGAGAGGTATTTCATGCCATGGTAAAAAGCTTCAAAAAATTGGATGACATTAGAGACCCTCATTTCTCTAAGAGGGCAAGACTACTTGAAATATTTGCAAGGTATGGATTTGAGAACCTTATGATGTTAGTAGGTTGTGTTGGTGACATTCGCAGGATGTTTAAAATATTTTGGACTATTTTAGATGATTTTCATTCCAGTGATGTATTAGCATCAATGCACTCTATCATGTTCACAATCTTGTTTGAGGAGGAGGATAAAATTTCTAAACTTTTGGCAGAAGATTTATGGTATGTCTGGACAAAAGGGAAAAATGTCTCACCTAGAGCTTGTATGTGGTTAAAGAGTTTAATTAATAGGCCTAAGGATCGTAGTGCTTTCCCTATGACATGCAGCAACTTGCATGATGAGTTTGACAGTCATGCTGATCCAGTACAGGGAGATATCAACACATCTTCAGGTAATGATTTATCTGCATTATCTTCACAGGTAGGAGTAGTTGAGGATGTTGTGGATGAGCTTTGTCTTAAGGTGAGTTTAACTCAGGAATTAGACAGTGAGGATGAGTCTGATGCTTGCATTCAGAGTGTGGAGGTGTACTCAGATGTTAGTACACTGAGTGTTGGTGATGAGTATGTTTCTATCGCTGCTTATGAGGAGCATGTGGTTGAGGCTCACACACATATTCAGGACTTGGGAGTACCTGATTCTGAGGAACTTGGGATACCAGTGGAGTTGAGTCTCCAGATTGATTCTTCTCACACAATTGACAGTGTGGTACAGTTGGTTGTGCCACCGTTACAGAGGGAGCAGTTATGGGATGGAGTAACACCATCTTTTGTAGATGGAATTTGCAGTTACCAATTTCACAGCCTACAATATCGACGCATCCAGGGCCGTTGTGATTTCAGAGATGGGTTGAGCTATGTTCACCAATTTGATTATGGGTTCCTCTTTGTTTTACTTCTGATGATATTGCAGGTACTCACATTGATTTATAGCAGTGCAGAGCATAACTACATTTGGGACCCAGGAGGATTGAGTGGTTCATTGTTCTGAGATTGCTTGGGACAAGCAATCTCCAGGAAGGGAGGACTGTAATGTCCCCAAATTTCTATTAAATTGATTTAATTAATTATTATGGAAATAAATAAAATAGCTTAATAAAATAAATTTGACTTCTTCTAGAAGTCTCCTGGAAGCCTTTAAAAGAAGGGGAAGGCAAAGCATTTGCATAATCTATCATCTAATATCTTCTTTTGCAAAAATTATTCTGAGAAGCTTGAATTGGTGATTCAGCTGAAATCTCTGAGGACGAAACCCTTTAGTAGATTGGCAAAGAGTTGGACGAAAACCCAGCCCTTTGTCAGAGGTGGATTCGAGACGGAATCCAGATTGTGCATAGTGGTCAGATCGAAAGCTTCAGAGGCCATTCACGGAGTATACCAGGGTTCAGCTTATGCAAATGGGTTCCAGGTATTTATTCATTGTTTAGCCTCCAAATTTATATATTCTATTTGCATATCAGGTTCAGGTACGGAATCCGTACGGATTGACAGATCGGCACCAGGCCGTACCAGTAGGGTCAGGGATAGGAAAGGGATCAGTTCGGACGCAGGGTTATACAGAGACCGACATCGGCATATAGACCGACATCGGCCGATTATCTACCGATGCCGGCAGTCAGGCAGTCAGACAGAGGCAGAGGTCACCTTCAGACGACCGACGGTGGTAGGGTATCGACCGACGTCGGCATCCTCAGCGACTGACGTCGGTGACTGTATTTTATGGACACAGCAGGCCGAGAGCACGCAATCCCAAGTTTTTATTTCTAGTTTAGTAGTTGTTATAATAATTGGGTTTCGAGACCAATCTATAATACTTTTATAACATCTGGGCTATAGTATCAGTTACATTCGGTTTTATATCTTTGTCTAATTGATTGAATGCTGTAATTAGTGGAAATCAATGTTATTTGCTTTCAATCCTAGTTTGGGATCTTTCACTTTCTTATCCAGGCATTGGTGTCCCTAAAAAGAGTGGGCCAAAAATAGCCATCTCTTATTATCCTTACTGCAGTAGCTCTAGGAGTGAAATGACCACCTGCTGGCCCATCGTGGAACTCAGATAGTACTTTATTAGCCTAGTTTGTGTCAATGCATCTTAGAAGGACCCCGAAGAGATCCTTCCTAAATAATACTCCATCAATCAGAACATAAGGGAGAGACTGGAGCCTGAAGTACCTTCTTTTGATCTTACCAAGACCCTATGGGCACTTGCCAGTGAGGAGAAAACACCTTAGGTCCAACGTCCAATCCTTTATGACAACTAGCTCTTCTATCATAGCTACATCATGAATTAGTAAGTTGTCTTCCCCTTTCTACTTGAAGTCCATATCAAGGTGTTCACATAGGCCTCTTCCCTTCACTAGCTTGGTGATCTTGATGTCTATGTCATACTCCATCACCTTGGTGATCCACCCCACTCTCTTTTCATTTAGGTCTCGATTGGTCAAGAAATCTTTGATGCTAGGATGTGGAACCATGAGGTGAATCTTGTTGTTAGACAACATATGCCTAAATTTCTTCAGGCTCTGCACTACTACCAGGACATGATTTTCTACATATGTGTATCTAACTTTGAAATCCTCTAGCCCTTGGCTAAAAAAAGCAAGTGGATACTCGAGGTCAACACCATTTGCTTGGGTAAGCATGGCAGAGATCACCTCTTCATTAATAAAAGTTTAGAGGTTGAAGTCTTTGTTGAAGTTGGGGTTGATCAAAGTAGGAGCCCAGATTATGGCCTGCTTGATGGCTTTAGAGCTGTCCCTCCTTTGTGCTATCCACTTGAACTCCTCACCTTTCCTCAGCATAGAGGTCAGTGGCTTAACTATATCTATGAAATTTAGAATGAATCTCTGAGTAAAATTTATCCTACCAAAGAAACTCTGTAGGCCTTTCTTGTGCTTAGGCAGGGACATCTCCAAGATAGAATGAACTCTCTCAGGGTCAATGGATAAGCCTTCCATAGAAATGATGTGGCCAAAGAGTTTCCCCTCGTGAACAGTAAACATGCATTTCTTTGGGTTAAGAGAGATGTTAAACTCCCTACACCTTTCAAAAATCTACCTGAGGTGTTTCATATGTTGACTCACTTCGTTGGAGAACACCGTCACATCATCGAGGTATACCAGAACATTGTTGTTTATCAAGCCTCCAAAATCCATGTCCATGGCTTGCTAAAAGGTAGCACCAGCATTAGCCAGCCCGAATGGCATCTTCTATCAAACTAAGCACCAATTGTTGCTAGCCTATCCACTTATTTGTTCTACTCCCTAGGAATGGAGGCGATATTAAAAGTGAGGAAATCTTCCATCAAGTCCCAAACCCTATGCTTGTAAGACTTCAACAAAGAATTTTTTGTTAGATTCTAGCCTTTCACCTGATTTACAATCAGCTCACTATCTCCCAAAACTTACAACTCCTTGATCCCTCTTTTTCTTGCCCATTCCAGACTATGGATAAGGGACTCATATTTTACAACATTGCTTGTGCAAGAAAATTAGAAATGAAAAGATGAAAAGTATCTCTCCCTTAAAGGGGAGACTAACATCGCTCCACCACCAGCTCCCAGCCTACTTTTGGAACCATCAAATTATAGCTGCCATAGACCCAGGTCTTCTTAGCTTGCCTTCATTATATTTGGTATGAAGGTACCTTCCTCATGCATGCAGTAGACTCCAAGGCCTGCCTCCTCTATGAACTTGTAAGGATCATGCTCAAAGTTATCATTTCCCCACTCATCCAAGAGTAGGTTTACAACTCCCTCAAGAGCAGAGGATGGAGATTGGTCTAACTGGGACTCTTTTGGGTTGACAATGGTGTAACTAATGTTCACTATATTGGGTGAATATGGTTCTAGATGGTCCTTGTAGAGTGGCTTAGATTCAATCTTTACCTTGGTCCCATACTTGGTTCTAAAAACTAGATAGGACCAATTCGCTGCTAGATAGCCACCTATCTTTGACGTGAAGTTCTTGGACAAGAAAATTGTGAAATAAGGAGGAACATCTGCTACCACTATATCATGGCGAATTGAGAAGGTTGGGAAAGCATGTAATGTCAAGCTTAAACCCTTCAAAATCCCAACTATTTTCGTAGGTGTCCCATCTAGCTACAGGACTCCCTTATTCATCTCTTCATATTTTAGTCCCATCTTGTCAGCTATGCACTTGGGCATTATTGAGGTGCTAGCCCCGCTGTCAATGATGCAGTTGTGCACCAAAAAATCCCTTATAACCAAGGACACATAGAAAGGGGGAATTTTCTCTTCCTTCTTTACCTGGCTAGAAGTGGAACGCTATTGATTCATCATCAAGACATTATCGGTGCTTGCTGGGATAGCTTGTTGATCTAGCTCATGTAATTCCCTTTACAACGTGTTCTTTTATTCTGGTAGAGACAATGAATCCCATAAAGAGATGTTCATATGCAGCTTCTTCATTTAATCCACTATATTGAGCTAGGGACTACCTCCCTTTGAGCTTTCTTTGGGACTAATTCCAACCTGACCTCTAGGCTAAGGGGCTTATCTAAAGTTTGGGGCCTTTTGATTTGAGTGTGATGGAGAAGGTGCTACTACCACTTGGGTGGTAACCTAGGCTTCTCCCATCACTTTTCTAGTGAATCTTGTGTTGGCTGTAACACTACTTTCTTGATTGTCTGTAGTGCCCACATAATTGATTGCACAGAACTCACCTTCCAAGTGGTTCATAAGAGTAGAGTCAGGCTGATTCTGACTGTTGTTTGTGCTGGGCTGCATTTGAGCTTTGAAGACCTAGGAATGAGTGACTGCCTGATTGTCTACATTCTGGAAATAATCCATCATCTCATTCATATAGATAGCCTATTCCTGACCATATCCCATGGTCAAACAACTTGGTTATTCTTGTACTAAATTATTTTGAATGGGCACCATGACCTTAGATGACGAAGGGGGCCTATGTTGTAATTTTGAAATGGTCTGGTCTAGGTGAGCTAACCCTGTCCTTGATTATAGTTTTGAAAAGGGGGTATAGGGGCTTGACCATAATATTGGTATCCCTGATTTGGTCTGTTACTTTGAGCTTGTTTCCTTTTAAGAGCTATAAGTTCATTTGACATGCTCTACAATAGACTCTTAACCTCATGAAGCTCATTGGGAAGAGTAGTAGCTAGTTTCTCCATGCTAGGTAGAGGAGCTAATGTGGGAGCAATGGCTTGAAATGGATGAGGTATTTTTGGGAAAAGTGGCATGTGGGGTCTAGGGGTAATTTTCCCAACCTATATTAAGCAATTTTTGGCTGCTATGGCTATGTCATAAGCAACAGGTAGCACATGCCCTCTCATGGATTGTATCATTACTACAACATCACTATTTAATGCCTTCAAAAAATACAAGAAAACATAGCTAGCAGTTGGTCTTACCAGGATGGGTATTCTATCCCAAGTCTTCTGAAACCACGTGTTGAAATCCTACATATACTCATGTGGAGCCCTTTTTATGGTCATTAGCTACTCAGCAAGCGAGAGGTCATCACTTTTTTCACCAAAATGGTTAGTCAACTGAGTACCCAATTCATTCTAGGAATGGATCAAATTTATAGGCAAGGTCCCGTACTAGTCAAGAGCTTTGCCCTTAAGAGACAATGCCAACAATCTGATTGCGATATTTTCTTTGATGACATTGTGAATGTTGCAGAGGTTAGCAATATTTCTAATGTGCTCAATGACTGTTATGGGCCCCTCTCATTCGAAATAAGGCACATTTTTTAGGGCAGCTCCTGGGATCGGGTCATAAAGTGGGAGATTCAGGGGGCTTTGAACATGAAAAGCTATAAAGGGCAATGCCATAACTAGGATGGGAATGAGTAGTTACAGTTTTACTATGTATGCATCCCTCGCAACAGGTCTGGGTATTATCAAACCTTAGCCTTTTTGTTGAGTTCAAAGGCAACTCAATGAAATCAAAAGGAACACCCTTAGAAGCAGACCGTGTGGTGACTTTAGGCATAAAAAGTTAAAAATTGGTCTTGGATTGGAAAATTGAAGCTCTTACCAGTGGAGTCACCAGATGCTGGAAGTCTTTGATTTGCTGTAATAGGACCAGTATCAATCCTAAAACCTTACTAAGTTGTCAAACTAGGTCCCACCGAGTGTGCTAAAACTACTAACATAGAAGATTGCACCCTTAGTAGGAGGCTGAGATCCTACCTTCTTCACGTAACTATGAAAACTCCCCTCTCACCTATGGGATCAGTGAAGTTGGAGGGGAGAGTCTCTAGGTAAGGGCTAGCTCCCTTTGATGCATCATGTTTGTTCCAGCAAGTGCTAATATATACATATATAGGTATATAATGGTGGGGGATGAAAAGAGAGAAAGATTATAGGAAAACAAACTAATCTAAAGAGGTGATGCACCAAAATGAAATGACCTTCTCACCCTCACAGTAAAATTAGACAAATGCATACATACACTTCACACTTTGGCAAAAGGACTAGGCTACAAGAAACTTGGTAGGGAGGCTTTAATGGAAAATACAGAAACAGAGATCGACCTAGGTGCTATGAGATGCACACTGCAAGTAACTTCTTCTATTCTTTACTTCCAAGTAGAACTATCCTTACCATTTATAGAAATAGCACCTTGTAGACAACATATATGTTGGTGTTGGACCTATGAAAGCATCAAGAGGTAATGACTAAACACAAATTAACACTCAAGACATACACAAAAATATCTATCCAAGATAGAGGTACAAAATGTGTTTTATTGATTTAGGTGAAAATTTTGCCAGGGCTACACCTTACAAAATGTGGAAGATGATTACAAAATGACAAGTCCTCAATATATAGGATAAGAAAGGAGGCCTTTTGGTGCCCTTTTTACAAGTGACCCATGTGCCTTGTGAGCATTGAGAAGAGCAGGCCGCTCAAAAAATCAATGAGCATGCACCCTTTGTCTACTTGTAAGGCCACTTATTTAAGGTGATTACATGATTGTCTACTCATAAATGAGAAATGAAGAAAATTGGTTGCACTGCTAGCTATTTTCACCTTCTAATGGTCAATTTGTAGGTACTGTGTCATCTGTTGGAGTTATTTCTAGAAATGACACCTCCCTTCACCACTTAGTCTATCTGCTTGCTCCTACACCTGGCACTTTTGTCTTTTCCCTATCTTGTTTCTTCTGGCTCTTTCGGCCCTCAGGCTATCTTCTGGCGTGTCGCTGCATTTCTAGGCCTTTTTCATGATTAGCACTCCTTTGGTTCGAAAGCAAATGGCTCTTTCACTGTATGGAATTTGGTGTTCACACAACTGTCATCGCTTTGAAAACCAACGGCTAATTCACTTCCTTATATTTGACAATTTTTGGGATGTCATCATCCTCGGCAAATACCTTTGGGCTTTTTCTTTTTTATTCCTTTTACAGGTCTTTCATTTGTTGTCATCCTTTTTCCTGTTCTCTGCTTCCCCTTTATCTTTGGGGCACCTCGTTGAACTGACTTATTGAACTAAAATTGGTTCAACAGTTTAATGGTTTAACACTGTGTGCTAAGCCAATTGAACTAAACATTGAACCACTCGTTTTGAACCGAGCTCATTGAACCAAGCCATTGAACCAAAATTGGTTCAACGATTCAATGGTTCAACGCTGTTGAATCAAGGTGTTTAAACTCTTTGTTGAACTAAAGGCCGTTGAACCATTTTGAACTTTGCCAATTGAAATCTGCATTAAACTTAGCTAATTAAAACAAAGCTAAAGAACTTGAAGCTCAAACCAAGCACCTGCAGAGTCTGTAGCAACTTCTGGACTTGTGCAAAAAATCAAAAAATGAATTGGCTTAAACAGCAAAGGGGAGAAGTTGACCAATTTTTTGCCCTGTTGGGAAAAATGGTCAACAAGTCTTACACAGCTCCTTTTGGATTATTTAACCATTTTATAATGTTTATTTTATTATTGTTATACCTTTTATCACCTTAAAACATGACTTATTTTCTCAACTTACTCTCCATCTATAGTCAGTCCTGTAGGTGCTCAATTTTAGGCCTATTATGATTGTGTGAAAGGTGAGAGTTGAGGTTTACCTCTTCATGGAACCTAGGTTTTATTTTTTAAGTTTTTAAATGTATCCTCCACTTCTTTTTACCTTTTAATATAATAAATCTATTATTTTTGATTCAAACTTGTAAGCACAACCCTATACATGTAATATGAGTCTTGATTAAGCTTGCCTTATTGGGGTGAATTGATGGTGTTGGTCTTTGTTTGACCCTTATATATCCATATGCCATACTTATTCATAGGTCATTATGACTCCAAATTACTCATAAATACCTTATAAACCCCATCCCAATATCCAATACTTCATTTTCTTAGTTTGCATAATAGGCTTGTAGGTGCCTATATGAGAGATTGTCTCTCTAGGGTTGAGGATGAGAATGGGTTTTGTCAGTATTAAGGATTAAGGATTGAGGATAATGAGGGAAAAAATAAAAATGATGGATGAGATATTAATCTCATGTATTATTTTAAAACAACAAGATGATTCTCAACTTCCATCATAATGACACCCTACTCACACTTGCAAAGGAGATCACATTATATACATGGTAGTCACCTTAGAAATAAGAATTTGAAGGAGTTTAATGTTTGATGACTTATATTTATATTTATGGAAGATAAATATTGAATGGAATCAACTAAAACCACCATCCAAACTAAAAACATCACTCACTTCCATTTTATGCATTGAAGACTTTACAACATGAAGAAACACTACCTGTAACCTTTCTCCATTCTTAAGCCACCATAACGAGATCAAAGTTTTGATGAATCTTCTTGTAGTTGGTCCTATGGGGTTTTTAAAGGGATTAATACCACCTAGGGTTCTTAGTAATCATTCATAAATATTAGAGGATCTATTTTAGAAACAATTCCACTAATTGCAAGCCTACTAGGGGTCTAACCTCAGGATAAGAGCTTAGGATGTGACTCCCTTTTTATGAGTCATATTATCCATCTCCAAATGGGATTTATGAGCTTTCCAAGAGATTTATGGGGATTTAACTTAATTTTTTGACTTAATTTGTATATTTTTCACTTAAAATTCCTTGTCATACATGTGACATGACTATACAAATCCATACAAGGGTTGGAAACACCTATAAAACCTTTATTTTTTGCATATTTTTAGGTCTAAATCTTTGTAAAACCATTAGATGTAAGAAAAAGGTAAAATAGGATCCAAAAAGAATTCAAGTAGGAGGTATGGATGGATGGAAGTTGAAGAGTCATTTTCAACATGTGAGACCTCCTTTTGATGGATGGAAACTGTTTGACTTTTAAAATGAGACCTTTTGCATATGAAACTGCCTCATGATGACTTGGAACAATTATGAGACTCTTTAATATCCCTCATTCCAATGTGTCACCTAAACATATATTCATCAAAGGTTTATAATTTTTCAAGGTTACTTATATGACATGTTTGAAGGGTACATGATGGCTTAGAGGGCTAATTAGAGCTTGAAAAAGTATTGACTAAGTAGACCATGAAAGATAACCTTGGATATAAATTTAGACCTCATGTTATAACTTTAAAAATACTTGGACACCATTCAAATCTTGTTATCAAGGTCCCTTATACAATAAATGTCTCAAAAAATCACAAATACTATGAGAACAAAAAACCTTAGTCCCTTCAAATACCTTCTATTAAATAACCTTAACTTTGTCAAACTAGGTATAGGTCACCCTTTAGGCTTCAAAATTCACTTGACACCCTTCCACTCAACCTTAGACAATTCAAAAAAATGTAACACATCATCCAAAGACTCAATAGAGGTCATATTATGATCCCTCAACCAATGTCCAACACATACTATGACACCTTAGATAATGCTAAAAGGCTTAAAATGAGACCAAAAGAGGACATCACAGGGCATATAGGATACCATGTATAATTTTGGAGGGGTATTATGAGAAATTTTTTGAATACATGGGTTTTAATTTGGCCTAAGAGGCAAAATTATCAATATTCTTTGTGACTCACAGGGGTTGACTAGCCTACTGGTTAAGAAGGCCAGCTATCTCATACATGATAGGCACTAGACTCACACTTGGGAACATGACTTGGATGACCAATTTCCTTGGAATATCAATCATATTTTTCACCTTATAAAACCTTAAAAGACTAAAATAACCTCCTACATAAATAAAGACACCAAAATAAATAATAACTAAACACCTAAGAATGTAACAAGATAGGACAACAAACTAAGGAAGATAATACACCATGCTTATGTTGAAAACACTTATTAGAAACTAGACAAAACAACATACAAAAAATAACTAACTTGAACATTACTTATTTCTCCTCTAAGATCAAATGAGAATCTTATTTTATCACCTTGGCACCATGAGATCATATTGTCATGTGTTGATTGAAGTCTAATCTGACAATGAGAACCTTCACTTGCATCTAGAATTGTTAGCATCATCATAGAATCTTAGAATAACAATTGGACCTTTTTGATCCATTCTCAGGTGTATAGGTTGGATGTGTGAATTAAATACCCAATCGTATTCATTCCAAAATTGTTTGCTTTGCATGAACAATCTCATTTCTACCTCATCCATAGGCTGCTCCTGATCAAGCTAAATAATTTGAGATAGATCTTGTGGATGCTTGAACGGTTGACTTCAAACAGGGATGAATCTATATTTTTTAAATCTTGAGACCAATGTAGTTTAGTTTCATTCCCCAAGAGTGAAGAGACACCTAAAATTGTAATGAGAGGCTGATAACCTTGTTTAAGGATCGTGAACAAGTCACCTTCAAAAGAAAAAACATATTGGAATGACATGATTGGAGAGGTGACTTCCTCTCATGTGGTGAAACTACCTTATTCAATTTGAACCAGAACATGACATATATCTATAAGAAATTAACCTAATCTTATGATCTCAAACAAATATTTTAATTGATCCTCACATAGTTCTAGTTTGCTTGGACTTTCTTCAAGCTTGACAAGAGCTGATGTAGAAGTAGGCATAACACAACTTGAGAAGGAATTGGAAACTGTACCTCCCTGACCATGTTCATATAACTCTAAGAAACTTTATTCCACCTTTAATAGATCATTATAATCTCCCTCATCCATCATGTCATCTTGATCATCTTGTATCTCATCAAAGTTACCTTCCTCTTCAACTTCATAGGCTAGTTTACATATTTCTCTAATAATTGAAATCTCTTGAGGGTTTCATCCTTATGAAACTACTATAAGTTATAAAAATACCCCATTTCCATACTCTTTAGGATTTTCATGAAATATAGTGGCTACCATGTCATCAAGAAGATCCTAAAAATCACCTTCTTCTTGGCTAACTGATTTATTTTCCTCTTTTAGCTCACCTTGATTTTTAAATTCATCTTCTTTTGAATCCTTTAAGGTTGATTTGTAATTATATTCACCATGAGATGTCCCAATAGAAATATATTATTCTATATAACCTAAATCACCTTACTCAAGTAATTCTAAAACTTGAATTTCTTCACTAACCTCCCATAGGATAGGTTCTTTCTCAAGCAAGTTGAGGGTGGGAGGGTGATAAATGTATTCATGAGTTCGATTAGGAGTCAAGGTAACACCATTATTCCTTTGAAAATATTATTGGATAAAAGTTCATGATGGGAAATATTTGGGTTCTTGGGGAAGAGGGAGTGAAATTTGACTAGGTTCATTTGCAAGTTTAATTTCCCCAGTACGATGAGATTTAAAATCAAGTATAATCTAATCACAAACATCCTTAGGATGATTAGGAATGGAAAGGTTATACCAAAGTTTGATTTGAATCATCATATTCATTCTTCTCAACAAGAACTTGTTCTCTCTTTTTCATGGCCTCTTGAATAGACTTATAGGTAGGGACAGCTTGATAAACTTATGGGGAACTTAGAATGTCTAGTAAATTATTTGAATCAATATTTTGAGGAAGGTTGGGTAGATCAAATTAAGGTTAATATGGAAAAGGGGAGGGCACATGAGGTTGATAATACTATATTTTTTTCCCTTCATGAACCACTAGCTTTTCTTCTACACTTTAAATCAGTCCACCTATGTCTAGTATATCACTAGTGAGTCTTGAATGATTATCCCTCATTAAAGAGGCCAAATATCTCTTAACTTGTCAAAATAAGTCTCTCACATTTCAAGTGAGATGACTAGAGACCTCTTGACCATATCCCCTCTATGTATCAATCCTAGACATATATATCTCATAAACTAAGAGGGTTTTCTTAAGGCTTGAGATGGACTAATTTTAAACATGGCTATGTTGACTAAGAACATCATGATATTTCCAAGATTAATCAAGAGGATAGGTAGGTTTCTAAGGAATTATACTTGGGATGGGAAGTGGCATATAGGACTGATAACTAGGTTGAGGAGGTTCAACATAAGACTACTAGGGGTCAACATACTACTAATTATAAGGGACATAAGGATGGTATGGATCATGATATAACTAGTAAGGATTTTTTTAGGGTTGATAATAAGGTATAACATAACAACTATCTTCATATCCAACCATTAGACATCATGAGGAAAATGAAGAACAAAGTGAACTATCAACAACAAAATATTCTTACCTTTATATGAAGACCTTATGATGCCCTTTAGCATGAAATTTGACTTCAAACATTCCAATAGAGTGATTGAATTTCCTCAAGATCATCAAATTCTATAAGTAGTTTCTCTAATTTACTTGAACCCTGGTCCCATTAGGCATGCCAAAAATTATTATCAGTCTAGATTTCACCCTTGAGGTAGTGGTGTTTCAATCTTACTTCATCTAGATTATATAATGGGATAATCCCTAGGTATGGGTGGATTAGTTGGTGAGGTGAACCTCTAGTTTTGGGCCTAGCTCCCCTAGTACATCAATTATTCCTTACATCATAAAACCTACTAATTTAATAATGAAAATGGATATAGGGATGCATGAAACAAAACCTAATCTAAGGGAGGTGATACGCCAATATGTTGTGTCCACTCCATTTGATATTTCAAAAACACTAATGAACAAGACAAGGACTAATAAATATACCAATCTCTTCAAAGGATTCTAATCATTAGTGTCTCACATAGAGGGTGTGCTAGATTATCATAACTTGAGGTTTATCAATAAAAGGTGTGATTCAAGACACTTACCAATCAAATTACACTCTAAGCTCAACCATAAAACATTCACACACTATGTGACTAGCATAAAACAATGTACTAGTATCTAGGTGAGGCAAGGACCTATAAAAGGAGAGAAACCTATGAATTATGCAAATAAAACAAGAATGAAACACACTAAACCATTATAGAGAAGCTGAAATAACCTTTATATTAATTGAAGAGGCCAAGCTAAAAATTTGGACATAGTTTCTTCATACCCAACTGAAGGATTATTACAATGGATTTTAAGCCTCAATTTATAGAATAAGAGAAGATAAAGAGAGGGAAATTTGGCATATAAGTGTGGAGAAGAGGTCTTGATGACCCTCATTCACTCCACCATTGATTATAAACATCCATAATAGTCCTATGATCTCTCCATGTGTTTCCTTGGTTGGTTGGTGGTATTCAATGAGGCCTTGGGCATGGAAGTGTATGTTCACCCCAACTTGGTCAACCACTTCCTATTTTGGTAGTTACAATGGTGGAATTATGGTCTAATTGGCCTCCATGGATCATTAAATAACCTACCTTCCCCTTGTGTATGTTGACTAGGCCTAAAACCACCTAATCATCCATAATGGAAATTAAGTTTGTCTTATCTCCTCTAAAAGGTTGTTAAAAGGATGTTATATCCCTTTATTTACTTCCTTACCAGCCCTATACACTAATAGGCAACTCTCTTAGTTGACCAAGTAGGCTTATTAGGAAATTAGGCCTAGTTACTCTGTGTTAGCTTCTTAGATGACCATGAGACATAAATATAACCTTATTAATAGGTGATTAAACATGTACCTAGTCTAACTAATCATATTAAACTATGAATTATTCCTTTTAAATAGTGCACACCTACAAATTTATCTCATTTAGGTGACTCGGTCACCTCTTACTAGCATTTCTAGATTGGTTCTTTAGTGCAGGCTTGTAAGAGAATTTAAAAGATATTTTTAGAGTATATTAAGATATTAAAAGTTTTAATAAACTCCATACCACCTTCTTAAATGATCTTAAATTCTTCATATAGCTCTGCACCTTGGATTCATCCCTAAATATTAGAAAACTAATGTTTCTAGTGTATATGTATAGTTATCTGTACAAACCAATGCCAGGGTTAGGATATTATTAGAGTTAAAAAGGAGTTTTATGTGTCTCCAAATAGAAATCAATATTGTTTAATGAATTTTTCTCAAGGTTTCCTCCATCATGTCATTAGGATTGGTTTAAGTAGGGTTTAGAGGATCCATTGGTCTTAGTAATGGTTCATATAGTTTAGAGTCCTAACCCAAAAAAAAATGACAATAAAACTTATAAAACAACCCCATATAACATATTAAAATTAAACTGTCTCATGCAAATTCTTCATATAGTTTCAAGAAAAACTATGTCCTCTTAGAGCTCTAAAATATTGTAAAATAGCATTTCTTAGGTGGTTGGGTTATTAACAATGATTCATAGATATAGGGGATTAATGAGAGATAAAATGATATTAAAATGAATTTTAAAACCCTATCCACATTTTTAAAACTCCTTGGGATCCCATGTAAATCCTTGTTGATGTTTTGAGTGTGAGAAAGTAGCTTCTTGGGCTCTTCACAATGCATATCAAGGCTTTATGTTAATTCTTCTTCTTAAGGATTATTCATGGAACTTGGAGTCTTGATCATAATAAAAATTCCATGAGTTATATTTAAAATAATTTATAAAACTCATAAAATATATTTATCATACCATGGACACATTCCATGGAGTTCTAAGCCTCTTAAGACAATTTCTCATGCATGATAGGATTATGTGTGTAGGCAGAAAGGGATCCTAAACAAATAGGCCACTTAATGGATATTTTATTCTTATTAAATGAATAAATGATGTTTGAGACATATATAACCATATATTAAAATTAATTTATGTTTTTTACCCTCTAAATTATTGATACTTGGCATAACCCATGCCTAGTGTTTGTGAGCAATTAGGCATGTGTAGCCCTAATGGCCTGGTTTAGAATATTCATTCATCAACTTGAGGATATTATCATCATGGTAAAAAAATTTATGTATTATCATTTACTATTTTTATTTTTTAAAACATATAAAACTCCCCAAACATGCATTTATCTCCTATTTCTATGCATAAGCCTATGGCGGCCTATTTAAGCTTACTAGGCCTAATAGCTCATCAGGTTCTTGTTGCCTCTAGAGATAAAATAATTAAAATGGAAAACATTATGATAATTTAAAAAAAAAAAACACCTACTTACCTCTCTTTTACTTCACTTCCCTGTATGGTTCCTTGTACCTTCACTCTTCTCCAAGGTCTTGCATGTAGGTGCTCAATTACGTCTATCTATGTGAAAAATGCAGATGTTATCCCTTATTATTTGGCACATTGATACCTATATGAGTAGTGAAACATGATTTTAAAGTTAATTTTTTTAATATATAACCATTTAATATCTTTTCTAGACTATATTTCACTTAGCTACGTTTCTTACTCATGACTGGCCTTTAGGTAACAATTATGCATTCTTGATTGTGTGAAAGATGAGAGGTGAGGTTTATTCTCAAAATGAGTCTTCCATAACACATTTAATATTTTTTAATAACTATACCATGTTTATTATTTTACTCTTATACCTTTTTCCACCCTAAAACATGATTTATTTTCTCAACATGCTTTCCATATATAACTAGGCTTGTAGGTGCTCAATTATAAGCCTAATGTGATTGTGTGTGAAAGGTGATAATTCATATTTACATATTCATGGAACATAGGTTTTATTTATTATTTTATTAAATTTCTAATCCAATTCTCCATATTTTATCAACTCATCACTCTATTTATGTTTATTTAATATTGCAACCATCACCCCATGTGTGCAATAGGAGTCTTGATTGAGCTTGCCTTCTTGGGATGAGTTGATGGTATTGGTATTTTTTTAACCATAATATATCTATATAAAATAATTATTAATATGTCATTATAACTACCCATGACTCCTCAATACCTTATACACCCCATCCCAACATCCAACACTTCATTTGTTTAGTTTGCATAATAGGCCTGTATGTGCGTAAATGAGAGCTTATCTCTCTAGGGGCGATGATGAGAATGGGTTTTATGAGTATCGAGAAATGAGGATCATGAGAAAAAAAATATAGAGTATGGTTGAGATATGAAGCTCATGTATGCTTCTAAAATAACTTGATGGTTCTCAACAACCATCACAATGACACCCTATTCACACTTTAAAATGAGATCACATTATATACATGGCAATCACCTTAGAAATAAAAATTTGAAGGATTTGAATATTTTATGAATTATATGTGTGTTTATGGTATATAATTATTTATTTTAATCCAATAAAACCACCATTCAACCTAAAACCATCACTCACTTCCATTTTTATGAATTGAAGGCTCTGTAACATGTAAAAACACTGTCTAAAACCTTCTTCCATGCTTAATCCACCACAACAAGCTCATTTTTTTATGAATCTAACTGTATTTGGGATTTTGGGGTTTTTAAATGGATTAATACCACTTTGGGGTCTAATAAATCATTCATAAATCTCAAGGGTTGGATCTGAGAACCAATGCCACTGATTTTAATCCCACTAGGGGCCCAACCTTTGTCTAAGACCTTGGGCTCTGAATACCTTTTTACGAGTCATACTACCCATCTCTAAATGGGCATTATGAGATTTAAAATAGATTAATGTGGATTTAAATACATTTTTTTCCTTCATTTGTATATTTACACTTGAAACTTCCTTATCATACTTGCAAGAGACTTTCTATGAAGTGGCTCACCTCTTTTAACTCTGACATGATTGTATAAATCCATATAAGGGATAGAAACACCTATAAAAATTTTGTGTTCTAAATTTTTTAGGTATTTATATTTTAAAATGAATTGGAAGGAAGAGGGATGGAAAATATTATCCAAGAGACAAGTTTCAAATAGGTGGTATGAATGGAGGGATGTTGAAGAGTCATTTTCAATGTGTGGTTCCTGTTGTCAATCAGGAATGTGCCCTTGTGACAAAGTGTGTTATTACTCACTCCTATTGGAATATGGAATCTATCCAAAGTGTGGTGGAATTAATAAGGGAAATAATATCTATAGAGGGCTAGTTCCCTTGGTGTTCTCACTAAAACCTACTCTTAACCTACTATCTACTATTTTTGGCAATGAAAAGGGTACAAAAGCTACTATTTGTAATGAAACTAAAAGATAAAATTAAATGAAGGTGATGAAAAAATTGTTTTTTTACCACTTATTCTTTTAATTATACTCTTATAAGAGGAGAAAATTTTCACACATTCACTACACTCAATAAGATTTATACAAAAGCGTTTTCACAATAAGGACCTGACAAACTCAACTTATGCAAGGAAGGACTGAACTCACATCCAATACATGAACTTAAGTCTATTTTATCACTTAATATGACCTATATAACATAAAAAATATCTTTTTAAGTTAAAATAGCTAGATAATAACAAAGGAAGACAAGTATTTCACTAAGCTATATAAATGGAAAACACATATACTTCACTCAAAAAGCCTAAAAAAGAAGGAATTTCGCTTTTTATTTCACTCAAAAGGTCAATAAAAGTTTTGGAATCCTTTAGGCACAACCCAAAAATTAAATATTCATCTTAAATTATATAAAAATGAATACATATATCAAAATAAATGATTGGAGATAAAGCAACCCCAAAATAGGGGACTTCAAACTTGGTCTAAGATCCTCCTTAAGTGCTACATACCATTATTCAAAATTTAAAATATTAATTATCCATAGGGTGGAATGGGATAGATATTTAAAATGTCTTTGGGACTTAGATAACTTTTCATAATGCTTGGTCAATCCTAGACCACTTGGAGAGTGCCTTGATTCTTTCTCTAACCCCTAGATTTTAGCCTTCATGTCTTCTTGATGAACGAGTCTCCCTCCATGGATGTATGCCTTAAAGAAAATTAAAATCCTTGGTTTAACCCTTATCATTAATTATTCTTGAACACTTAGCACAAGTTTTTGAGTGGCTTCTTCAACCTTCTCTTTGACTTTGTCTCCAAATGGGGTGTTAGAAGGAGGAAGAGTCCTTGAGCTTGTAGACATTTTATAGATTACTCTCATTTATTAAAACCTATTAATTAAAATTTAAAATATTTAATTTGGCATATAATTTCATTTAATAAATTTATAATACCTTATGAGTGGTTATATACACTCATTTAGTATCCTAGCTCCTTAAAGCTCTCATTTCTCACTAGGCGTAGAAGGAAAGTTAGCCTTTTCTTCAAATTTAATTCAAGTATATTTAAGTCCTCCATGTAATAATTATTAGGATCATACCATATCTGTTATAAGGCTATTTGATGCATAGAAAACTCAACAAGACTTGATTTTACACTAAAACTAAGCATTTACCATGAATTTTGTATAGCCTTTTTTTTTTGCAAATATCATGGTTTGGCAGAATTTGGAGGTGATGATGAGAAAATAATGACATTTTTAGGAACTATATATCCCATTATAAAATTTTAAAAAAAATTATGGCCAACCTCTAAGGTTAGATGTGTTTTCTATCACCTTTTTTAAGCCAAATTAGGCCTAATTAGCCCTCTTAAGCCTAAAAGGTGTAAAAATTGATCCTAAGACCCATAAATTGTTTAAAACTCACCAAAACCATTTTATTCACTTTTTAAATTCTCCCAAAAATCTCCATGTCAAATTTGGTGGTCTGGAACACTATGGAGGTAATAGAACCATGAAATGGCCATTGGAAGGCTTGCCTTTTTGAGGCATTTTCCTACTGGCTCAAAAGGATTGAATGATTTGGGAACTTATGAGTTATTTATTATGTTTTTATGATATTTATAAGATTAAAAAAGTCTCAATATACCTCCCACATTGATTTCCATCCTTTTACATCCTCCATAAGCCTTGATTTAGCCTAAAGACATGAAAAAGTATACTTTTTTTATATTATTCCCTACAAAGGAAGGTAAAAGAAATAACATGTGGAGGATCCTATAATATTATAATACATTATATGATAGGTTTAAATAATAAACTATGTCATTTGATGGGGGTTCCAACTCAATCTCTGCAAACTAGTTCAAACTGGGGTTTTAGGTAGTTTTCAACCTTAAAGATGATTCATAAAATTGTGACATCCAACCTTTGAAATTTTAAAAAAAAAATTAATTTAAATAGTCCCTAAAACATAACATAACTCATTTATGTCACATGTTAAACCTTCATGCTGGTGTGAGCATACAAACCTAGCATATCGATCTTCTTTCTCCATTATGTGCACCCTATTTTGATCTTGGGCCAAAAAATGGCTTCTTAATGAATTTATCTAAAAATAAATAGATTATAAAGACATAATAACCTCCCATGAACATTTTTTAATTATTTTTAGTGCTTTTTTTGTGTTATAAGTTGAAAATACGCCCTTTTGGGCATTAGGCCTAGTTTAGGCCTAGTGGTCTTTGACTACAAATGGCCATTCACCACCACATCTAAGTGGTTTCTTATGATTCATGGGATTTATTAATTATATTTAAAACTAAATTAAACTTAATATAGCATACCAAATTTTCATAAAGTTTTCCAAGACCACCAACACTCCTTTTGATCATTCTCTCACCATAACTTGCATTCTTGTTTCCCTGAAAGTGACCTACCTATGAGATAAAACATAGGATATTTTAAATATTTTATCATGAAAAATATATATATTATGGTTATAATTGGGTCATGATTACCATATATAAAAAATTTCATGTTTGGATAATCCTTATAGCACCTTCAAACATAAAAAACTCCAAGGCAGACATTTAATGGTGACTGTGTGCAGGGTTTTGCAAGTTGACTGTATGCTATCCTTTAAAAATACTTCCTTGAATTATTAATTATTATGTGAGTCTATTTATATGTATATAATAATTTTTAATACACTTAATTCATAATCATGATCTCAACCTTAGCCAAAACCCTTTCAACCCTCACCTTTCTATTGGCAAGCTTGTTGTAGGCTATATGACTATGTTCAGCTATAAACCCTCTGTCATCCTTCTTGACTATGGTTTTACTAAGGAATATAATCCTATTTATAAATAAATTTCATTATAATTTATCATTTATAATTTTAAACCTAATCATGCATTAAGATAAGCTACTTATTTTGGGCCTCTATGTTATTAAAACACTGATCATTCTCACCCTAAAATCTGACTTGAGAGCAACTTATGGGTGACATTTGAGAATTGAGTTCTTAATTTAATATGTGTGAATTTAAATTCATATTATTTTCTCCTTGTTATTATGATCAAACCTACCTTATATATACTTATATATGCCCATCCCTTTCATAATTTACACCAAGACAATGACTTTCATCATTTAGCACTACTATTATGTGCGCCAAATAAGTGGTTGTAAATGTGTACATAAGAGGTATTTTGGGCCATGGAGTATCACCATAATATATTCATCCATATTTATAACATATTTAAATATAAATCTCATAAACACACTTATATAACATGTTCCACCAAAACACTTGACTCAATTAGCTCATGGCATACAGTCAGTGATAGAAAAGTCACAGCTGTAGATGCTTATAGACTAAGCCTTAGGACTAAAATAGGTCTAACTAGTACTCATACTGAGATAATATTAATGATGATACTTAAATTATTTCCATATTTTCCTCAATTTCATGGTGACTATAACTTCATTTCTTGAAACCTAATATGCTTTACCTCAAGGTATGTTGATTGTAAGTGTCTAATTAGACTATTGTAGGTGTTTATGTCCTCAATTAGCCCTCATTTCATGCTCTATTGTTTTTTAGGACATCATGATTTGGTCATATTCATAGTTAGAGTGTCCTAATCATGATGTGACTCCTAATATTTGCTAAATCTTCATATTTCTCAAACTATACTCACTCTAACGTGACTATAGGGTTTGAAATTATGGACTATCTTGTGTTTGAAAACCTTCCTTTATGCTCTATGATTTTTCATCTCATGAGGATGTCATCATCATACCGAATGTTTTTACAATGTCCTCAAATACCACATTATCCATTCTAGTTTCCTCAAACCATGTCTTTGCTTAACTAGACCTAATGTTTAGATTGTATGCTTATTTAAGAAAAGATAAGCCTATGGTGTATATATATGTGTTCTAAGCCTTGTTTATTACCATTAAGACCTCAAGTAAACTCTTTAGGATCATCTCATATTACTTTAAACTTATACCAATGTCCTTTTGGGATTGCATATGTCAAACTTACTTGTTTCTGCCTACTATCAGACTATAGTTGGACTATAGGTGGCTACTTTATGACTAAAGGGGACCTGTAGGTGAATAGTATAGATAAATACCTTGTATTTTAACCCTCATTGATATTCATTTGGGTCCTTCTATAAGTTTTGGAATCATCTCCCCATGGCAAGTTATTTGTGTTTGCAAGCCTAATATCCATAGTTTCATAACATGAATTTGTGAACACCTAAAATTAGGCTATAGGTAATATTTTCTAGGTTAATTTACACCTATAAGTGGTGTTTAATATCAATACCTGGATTTCCAACCTTCCTCATTATCATTTATGTCCTTGGAATGTCTCTCAACTCCATAATATGACTGATCATGTATGTAATGATTTTATTATTTGTCTTAGACCTATGAGGTCACTTGAGGGTTCAAATTCTATAGAAATCACTAAAAACTTGTAGTGATCAAATATGTACTTTGAAATCTTTTAAATATCACTTTCCTCTAGTCACACACCTACTTGTTTTTCCAAGGCTTTATCTTTATGACAGGGATACAAGGTATGATCATTTGGATTGATAAAAACCCTATGAAACATTGTTATATATTAACACCAAAAGCACCAAGGGATCTATTTTGGAGCTTTTATGGAAATTTTCCCTAAAGCTTAGTCTTTCAATTTGGAGATGGTTCTCAACTTTGCTTACTAAGCTAGTACTCCAAACATGACTGTCATGGTTTCTCCAACCTCCATAGACCTCAATAAAGTTTCAAAGCATGTCAAGTCTCATTTTTCAAGAATTTTTAGACCTTTTTGATATCCCATAGATGCACACTTAGAAACACATAAGGTAGTGAAGGTGAATATGAGCAATGTGCATGATGTATGACCTTGCACTTGGTTCTCAAGGAATATCCATATTATTATAACCTTATGATCTATCTTAGACATCCTCAACTATTTCAAATGAATCCTTTTAATCATAAGTGAATCAAAAATAGATAATTGCTTTGTTCCACCGTGATTGAATCTATCTATGGTACCTGTAGGTATGCCCTAATACTATAGACTAGGTAGTGAATATGAAACATGAACAATTGAATGATGTAAATATGTTTCCTTGAGAGGTATAATATTACCTAACTACCATCAAGACCGTATTCACACTTATAAACCAAAGAGAAACTTTCCAAATGTCATTAAATTCTTATAGTCAATGCTTCACATCTCTAAGACAACTTCAATCAAGTTATGACCATGGTTATCAAGCCATAGAGGCTTAAAATCTCTCTCTAATGGAGGAAATATACCATAATGTTTATTTAATACTATCACTGTAATATTTTCATCACCTTGAACTGATGAACATTGAAAAAAAAATCCATAAATGGATTTGTACCTTATTGAAGAGATACACTCAACTTAAACTCTCTCAAAGGAGAGACACTCAAAATGGAGTCTTATGCACCCTTAATTTGATGAACATGGTGTGTAATTAATTATATCATCCATTTATAACATATTAATATGAAAAAACCTACTAAACAACTCACATTTTTCTTTAAAACTAACCCAAGAGGGCATTTCGAAAGATAGTGATGGAAAAATGGTCTTATGCTATAAATTCATTATTATAAGGAGTTATCAAATGATAAAATGATTAAAAATAACATAATTAACCATTAAATAATCACTCAAAACCATTTCTCTCCATCATGTTTTGATATTGAGAAATAGATCCAAGAATAGATCCCTCTCGGATGCATAGGCTCTAGTAACCTATTGCCACTCTTAGTGGTTGATAATAAATATGAGGAAATCAATCTGAAAATAAATGAAATTAATTTCAATATTAATCACACCCTTAAAAATTTACACATTTTTAGATATTAAATGTCTCTCTTCTTTTTGTACTAAACATTTGAAATATGCCAGTATAGAGCTGCCAAAAAGGTCAATATTGGAGCAAAGTTGGTTTTTGCCATTTTTTCACCTAAAAATTCATTAAAAATAATTATATGACCTTGTGAGGACCCAATGAAGCATAAAATATTATTATGTGATACTATTAGTGCATAGAACTAACTTCAAATTTAGATTCCATGACCTCTAATTATCCTCAATAGTCCTTATTATGATCTTTAATAGGTTCTTATTTATGGACTCAACAAGGCCATCACCTTATGGATAGTATTTTGATGAAATTATGAGATATACACCATGTTTAACAACCCATTGGTTTATCCTAGTTCCCACATAAGCCATGACATTATCAGAAATGATGGTTGAATGAACCCCAAATATACTAAGTAAACCTTCATAAAAATATAGGACATTTGATTCATTGTTTTCTTTCAATGCTACTACTTATGTCCATTTTGTGAAGTAATCCATAGAATTAAGTATCCATCTATGACCTAGGATTGATAAGGACAATAAAATATAATCCCCATTGGACAAAGGGCTGGTCTACTATAATTAGTTGGAGAGGTAAGGTTGCAAGTTTCACTTTCGCTACAAACATAGCACACTATTTGTATTTCCTAACCCATCATGACAATCACCCAATATGCTTGGAAAATAGTACCCACCTCTCATAATATTAATAATTTTAGTCCTTTTGGAAAAATGTCCTCCACCGTGTCCCTTATGAAACTCTTCAAGCAACCTTTGTGTTTGGCTTGGCTCAATACATCTTAGCAACATGTCATTGATATTTTTCATGAAAAAAACACCATCAAAAATAATAAATGGAATGGATTTCAATCTAAAATATCTTTTTTTTTAAGCACTTAAATGAGAAGGATAAGTACCATCGTATAAATATCTTACCAAGTCAAGAAACCATCTAGAAGGTGAAGTATGACTAGTTATAACCATTTCATCATTTGACACTAAAAACACTTCATTAGCCTCTTGAAAATATTGAGATAGATGTTCATAAAGTCATTTACCTCTAATAAATTTTTTTATCTTTATTTCCACATCATACTCCATTAATGTTTTTATCTAACCAACTCTCTTCTCATTTATATCTTTGTTCAAGAGGAACTCTTTGATACTTGGATGGGCAACCATTAGGTGTATCTTATAATCAGACAATAAGTATCTAAACTTATTAAGAGACCTTATAACTTAAATTATATATTTAAAAAATAATAATACCTTGTTTCATACTCCTCTAAGCCTTGATTGAAGAAGGCTATTGGCTACTCCAAGGCCTAATTATTTTGTTGCATAAGAATGCATAAAATGGTTTCCATGTTATGATAAGTGTACAAGATGAAATCCTTTGTGAAATATGAATTTATGAGTGTAAGAGTACTAAATATGGCTTTCTTTATCTCTTCAAAAATATTGATTGCTTCTTTGGACCAACTGAAAGTTTGATTCTTCTTTATCATGGATGTAAGTGGCTTAGCTAAAGTGGCAAAATATGAAATGTATCTTTTTATAAAATTCATTTTCCCTAAGAAGATTTGAAAAACCTTTTGTGCTTATTCAAGGAAAGTGCAATAATTAAATCTAATATTTCATAATCTATACTCAAACCATATTCTGAAACCATAAGCCCAAGAATCTTACCTTCATGAACTGAGAAGACACACTTTTTGGGATTAAGAGATACCCCAAACTACCTACACCTTTCGAACACTTGTTTGAGGTGAACCATGTGCTCACTTGAATTCTTTGAAAACATAATTATGTCATCTAAATATAAAATTATAAACCTATTAAGAAGACCTTAGAATGCCATATTCATGGCCCTCTAAAATGTTGCTCCAACATTAGATAAGCTAAAGGGCATATTTATATATGCAAAGGTCCCCCACTTTGTAGTTAAGGATATCTTTAATTGGTCCTCTTATTTAACCAAGATATGATTGTAACCACTATATCCATCTAATAAAGAAAACCTCTTTAAACCTACAACTAGTTGTAAAGTTTGTTCCATAAATGACAATGGATAGTGATCTTTAAGGGAGGCCTTGTTCAAATCCTAGAAGTCAACAGATAGTCTTATATCACCTTTCTTATTCCATACTAGAACAAGGTTTTCCACTCAATTTGAGTGCTTTATTATAGATATGATATCTAACTCTATGAGATTATGAAGTTCAAATCTCATCAAAGGCTCAATTTTTGGATTGATAGGCCTTTTCCTTGGTCTCACTAGTTTAGTTTTAGCCTCTAACTCAATGGTGTGTTGAGATAGACTTGGGTAAAATCCCTTAATATCACTATATTTACATGTAAACACATCAGAAAAAAATTTATATAATTCAATGAAAGCTTCTTTTTGTGAAGGAGTGTATCCCTTTCCCAACTTCAAATTCTTACTAGATACAATCTCCACATTGGCATAATCTTCTTTTTTTGTTGATAAAGACGAATTATCCTTACTCAATTTATCATAACCATTGAATATATTCTAAATTATGACCATTAATTTAGGTAAATTATTTGTTTTCAATTGCACAATTTGATAACCATATTGTTACAATTACTTTGACTAATTTCTTGAGGAAAACTCAACCTCTTCTTGCAAAAACCTGACAATTTGATTATCATCCTCAAAAACTTTAAAATTATCATGGTTATATATAATATAAGTCCTTAAAACAACCTTAATGTGTGAATAACGTTTTTCATTTTTAATATTAGTTGGGATACTAAATTGTGCCCTTATAAAAGCTAACCTATCTACAAACTTGTTATCATCTCTTAGTATTTTATGAATTTTAAAATCCTAAAAGTCCTCATGTAAGTCCCATACCATATGCTTATAATATATGACCAATAATTATTTTCATACATTAATACCTCTTACTTTGTGAACTATAAGTTCACTATCACCAAAAACTTGCAAGGTGTTGATTTTCATCTTCCTAGCCCACTCCAAACTATGAACTATTGCCTCATACTCTACAACATTATTTGAGAAACCAAACTAAAACTTAGTAGAAGATAAATACATTTAATTTTATAGATAAATAAATATATTTCTAGCCTTTGTACCATGATTATTCCTTGATCCATCAAAGTACAATTTCCATATACCTTCATTAGTTTCATTGTCCTTTACCATGGTTAGAATTGGTGCATCATTCTCATGGAGGCAATAAAATCCAAGACCTTCCTCATAAATTATATTATAAGTATCATTATAATGTAATTTATAGTCCCAATTATCAAGGAAAAAATCTAGAACCCCATATAAAGGTGATTTAGTTTCCACTCCACTAGTTTCTAGTACCTCATCCAAGATGACATAGTTAGTGTTTACAACACTTGGCATATATGGCTCCAAATGGAAATGTGAAATGGATTTAGAACTTATTTTTAACCAATTAACATAAAATTTTATGAAAACTAAATATGCCCAATTATCTGATAAATATCCCCCACTCTTTGAGGTGAAGTCCCTTCAAAGACACATGGCAAAGTAAGGAGGCAAATCCACCACAACTACATCATATTCAATGGTAACATTGGGATAAACATGTAGTGTAAAATTTAGATATTGAATTATTTATACTATATTTTTTTGTGACCCATATATTTTTAATACTCCTTTAGTAGTTGGTTCATAAACTAGACCAAGATTATTTGCAATTTGTTTGGGCATAACAATGCTACTAGTTCCACTATCCACTATATATTTATGAACTAAAGTGTTACCAACTATAAATGAGAGGTATAAAGGAGGAGTATTATTTTATTTTAACTCAATTTTATCCACATTTACCATATTATTAATTTGATGTACTTGTTGCTTCATTGTTTGGTCTAAATTAGTCAAGAAAACACCTTCTTTCTCAACTAGTTTTGGAGACAACTATTGACCCAATTTTGCCCCTCTAGAAAAATCCTAGTCACCTCCTACACCTGCTTTACATGGCCAATTAATTTTGGGTTGCAAGGTCCACCTTCAGGGTTCAACAGCTCTGTTACAAAGCATTGGCTCATCAGCCTCATTCGTTGGCGTTCACGGTAGCAAAAGCTAGAGTCTTCAAACATTCAAAAAAGGGGAGAGAAAAGAGTCAGGGCACTTAACGCTAAGGCAAAAGAAGGGCAGAGGTTTACAAGAACAATGCAAAGGGCAGCAAAATTGCTACCCACAACACTGGTGGGTAAAATGAGACTGCAAAGAGATGCAGTCAGCGGAAAAATTGCCGCTCACAACACAAGTGGAGAAAAGAAAAGGCCGCGATCTCGGCCGACGTCGGCAAAATTGCCACGCTCGACAGCCTACTCGACCGACGTCGGCAGCATACTCGATCGACGTCGGCAAAATTGCCATGCTTGGCAGCCAAATCGGTCGATGTCGGCAAAATTGCCACACACAATCCATAGCAATGGGCGGCAAATTTGCCACCCACAACATCAGGTGGAAAAAAAGCCCTGTAGAACACAGGAAAAGGCCCACCCAGCCACCAAAGGAGCAGACCAGCATGCAAAATGAGGCAACAAGCATGGTCCCAGCAAACTTATGACATCATCAATAGTATTTTCCCTCTTCCCAATGGAGACTCAAGTTGTCCTTTGACTCCTCTTGGCTCTTTCCATATATATACACAGACTTGGTCATTTTTTAAGGATCTTCTCCAAAATTTGTAAAGAGCACAGCTCTCCAAATTTTCCACTTGAATCAATAAAAGACAATTTTTACCTCTTTCTTGGATGGATTGTACAGAGTATGCATTGAATGTTGATTTGTGTCTAGTCATTGTCTCTTGATACTCTCATAGGTTCAACACCAACAAACCTGTGATCTACAAAGTGCCATCGTCTGCTACTGCCAGGAGTAGAGTTCTATTTTGGAGGTATAGAAAAGGTGAGGTCACCTACAGTGTGTATTTATCAGCAGCTTGGTGAGTCCCTATTTCCTATGCTTTCCATAAGAACCTCCCTGTCATCCCAGAGACCTGGTCTTTTCTGCCAAATCTGAGTGTATGTATGTTTTGTTTGGTCCTGAGTGTGGAGGTGGGAAGGTCATCTCATTTTTGGTGTATCACCTATTTTAGAGTAGGCTATTTGTTTTCATGCATTTTCTTTCTTCCCTTTTCATCCCCCCAGTATATCTATATATCTATATTTTTGCACTACCTGAAACAAGCAAGATACATCAGAGGGAACTAGCCCATACCTAGAGACTCTCCTCTCCTACTTCGCCATCCCACATGTGAGAGAGGGGTTTACATGTTGTGGGGAGAGGGCAGGAATCCATTTTCCTACCAATTGGGTGCACTTTCTAGCATCAACAGTTTTGGCATGCCTAGTGGGACCACAAGTTTTTAATCAAAAAAGTTGCAGGGTTACTCGCTGATCCTGTTACAGCAAAGGAACCACCAATACAACACCGTGTGCATCAACAGTTTTGGCACACCTGGTGGGACAAGTTTTTTAATGTAGTAAGGTTTCAGGATTGATGCTGGTCTTGTTACAACAAATCAAGTTTCTTTAGCATCTGGTGACTCTGAATAAATCTGCTTGTTAAGCAGCCTGGTGCCACCAGAAATCATCCATTTCTTCTATGTATGCTTCTTTTTCAAAAAATCATGGGTCTTGTTTTCCTTCATATGAATATGATCAGACTCAAAATATTCAGAGAATCCCCTCAAGCGGCTCTCTTAGTTGCCCTGCAATGATAAGGGAGGTGGCATTGGAATTTGAGAGGCAGACAATGGAAATCGACAGGCTAGAAGAGCAGTACAAATATTAGTAGGAGATAATGTATAAAGAGGAGTGCTTGTTTAGGCAAGCACATGCTATACAATCCATGAAGGAAGAGGCACCAAAATGGAGAAATCCATCTTTTCAAGGTAGCTAGCCTTGCGTGCCCCCTCCTAACCTGAAGAAAACCCCCTCTTTTGCACCAAATCTATTTTATCAAATTACACTTGCTCACTCCAACTCGTCAAATACCACTGCTCCCAATCCCATGCGCCTAGCCTTCCAACACCAAATGACATCAAAGCAACCTCTTATGGAGATCGATCTTTTCAACTCCTTAGATCAAGAATCTTCCATTGAAAATAATATAACTAGCCAACACGTCCCTCTTCCAGAGGCTCCTCCAACGCACCAACAGTGTTTTCCTTGCATCCCTCAACCTCCCCAAGTCCTTTATCATAGTGTGTGAATTTTGAGTTGGAGGAAGGAATGCCAAGGACCAGCTTAGAGCTTTGAAGAAGATCATGCTAGCCACCTCCAAGAATGACTCTTCCAAGAAAACCTAGCCAGACAAATTGAAGACTTAGAGGCTAGGATGAAGCTACTCCTTGAAAGGGAGTTAATTTTTTTAGACCTTACGAAAGAGCCTCAGGTCATTGTGGAAAATGAAGTTGCTACCTATTCATAGGAGTAGAATTCAAATTCAGAGATCCTAAATTGGGGGAAGATAGTGGAATCATGGGGCAGCAAAGAGGAAGAAGAAAAGCAAGGTTTTTCTCAAAACCTTGAAGGCACTGAAGCTATGCTTTCCTATGATGATACTAGCAGCCTCCAGGAAAAGCTTTTCCAAGAAGATCTGGGCAAGAGAATAGCAGATTTGGAATTCAGAGAGAGTTCCCTCAACCAATGTGTGATGGACGGTTTAGACCAAATAGTGCATCCTATGTCTGAACACACCCCACTTACACATTTCCAAGAGAGTTATTAGGCCGCGCCTGATATTGATGAAGTGTTGACCAAGTGGAGGGAGGAGAATCATTTGATTTTAGCTCAAGGGCTGCCCCCTCTCCCACATGTTTTCTCCACTTCGTCCCTTCTCAAAGAAGAACTTGTTTTGCAAGAGGCAGGTGAGGGGTAAAAGATCCAATCTGCAAGTCTTCAGGAAGCTGTTATAAGCGACAAAAAAGAAGAAATCATCATTGATACTCTTTGTGAAGACCTTATCAGCAGTGGAGAAGATGTAGGCCTTGCGTATATACAGATGTTCCAACAATTCGAAGAGGAACAAATGCATGGTAAGCTCTCTTCTCCTCTGATTGATGAACTTCCTTGCTGCTTTGATGATGAGATCGACTACATTGAAGAGCCTGAGTTAGAGGAGGATCAGGAGAATATTTTTGAAAATCTAGAGAGCCTAATCAGCAAAGAGGGAAAGGAGAAGTCTGTCTTTGTGGAGGAATGCCTTGAAGAACTGAGTTTTAAACAGAGAAGTGATGTTCTATGGGATGAACAATCATTTTGTGAGCCCCTTTTAGACATCACCACAGTAAACTTTCTTCAAGAAGGCCATGAAGAAGCAGAGGATGAGTCTGACAGAGTTTTCAGTGAGGCAGAAGGAAACAAATTAGACCATGATACGTTGCAAAATAATTGTGTAGATCAGAAGGCTTACAGTGATGAGCTGGTAGCCATTGATTTCTTGGTGAGGGGCACCAATATCAGGGAGCAGCATTTAACAGGCCTCCAAGGACAATCAGAATACGTATATATTGGAGGCATGTTCAATTTTGATCCCCTCAGTTTCTAGCCAACTCAAGTGACAGGCAGGAGGAGCAAGTCACCAAATCTCATTCTCTTTCAGCTACTTGCCTGCCACGATAAATATTCTCACCAAGAAGGGGACTTAATAAATTTTCCTTTCAATCCAGGAGGGATGCGAACATTCCTGGTTAGCTGTATATAATAGTTTGCTTTCAGTTGTTTTCCCTATTTTCCCTAAGTGTAGTTGCATAGGTAGCTATTTTTAGCCTTGTGTGTTTCCCTTCATTTGGGGGTAAATTCTGTGTATTTTGATTCTGGGATTATCAAAGCTATTGAGAACTCTCTTCAAAGTCACCATCTGACTCTGCACCTAATGGAATGTAAGGCAACTAGGTTCTAAGCATAGCAGGCACGCTTACCCTATGAGTCACCAATTTATTGACCCAATTTTGCCCCTCTAGTAAAATCCCAGTCACCTCCTACACCTACTTTGCATGGCCAGTTAATTTTGGGTTGTAAGGTCCACCTTCAAGGTTCAACAGCTCTGTTACAAAGCATTGGCTTATTGGCCTCGTTCGTTGGCATTCACGGTAGCAAAAGGCAGAGTCTTCAAACGTTCACAAAAGGGGAGAGGAAAGAGTCAAGGCACTTAACGCTAAGGCAAAAAAAGGGCAGAGGTTTACAAGAACAATGCAAAGGGTGGAAAAATCACCACCCACAACACCGGTAGGTAAAATGAGACCGCAAATAGATGTAGTCAGCGGCAAAATTGCTGCTCACAACACAAGTGGAGAAAAGAAAAGGCTGCAAACTCAGCCAACATCAAAAAAATTGCCACGCTCGGTAGCCTACTCGGCTGACATTGGCAGCATACTTGGCTGATGTCTACAAAATTGCCATGCTTGGTAGCCAAATCAGCTGACGTCGACAAAATTGTTGCACGCAATCCATAGCAATGGGCAGCAAATTCGCTGCCCACAACATTAGGTGGCAAAAAAGCCTTGCAGAACACAAGAAAAGGCCCACCTGGTCGACAGAGGAGCAAACCAGCATGCAAAAAGAGGCAATAAGCATGGTCCCAGTAGACTTATGACATCATTAATAGTATTGTCCCTCTTCCCAATGGAGACTCAAGCTACCCTTTGACTCCTCTTGGCTCTTTTCATATAAATACACAGACTTGGTCATTTTTTAAGGATCTTCTCCAAAATTTGTAAAGAGCATAGCTCTCCAAATTTTCCACCTGAATCAATAAAAGATAGTTTTTACCTCTTTTTTGGATGGATTGTGTAGAGTATGCATTGAATGTTGATCTGTGTCCAGTCATTATCTCTTGATGCTCTCACAGGTTCACACCAGCAAACCTATGATCTACAAAGCGCCATCGTCTGCTGCTGCTAGGACTAGAGTTTTGTTTTGGAGGTACAAAATAGGTGAGGTCACCTACAGTGTGTATTTCTTAGCACCTTGGTGAGTCCCTATTTCTTGTGCTTTCCATAAGAACCTCCCTGTCATCCCAGAGTCTTGGTCTTTTCTACCAAATCTGAGTGTATGTATGTTTTGTTTGGTCCTGAGTGTGGAGGTGGGAAGGTCTTTTCATTTTTGGTGTATCACCTCTTTTAGAGTAGGTTGTTTGTTTTCATGCATTTTCTTTCTTCCCTTTTCATCCCCCCTAGTATATCTATATATCTATATTTTTGCACTACCTGAAACAAGCAAGATGCATCAGAGGGAACTAGCCCATACCTAGAGACTCTCCTCTCCTGCTTCGCCATCCCACAGGCGAGAGAGGGGTTTCCATGTTGTGGGGAGAGGGCAGGAATCCATTTTCCTGCTAATTGGGTGCACTTTCCAGTGTCAACAACAAATTAAGAGTTGAAAGATCTTGAATGAGCATGTATTTTTATCCTAGAATAGAGAGGTAATCCCACATGCTTATGATAATATTATAATTATTCATCTGATCCACTATACTAAATTTATTCCCACTAACCTTTAGCTACACTTTTTGAACCACTAGTTATTCATGAACTAAAAGTACTTGATGAACCTTTATAGCCTCTATATATATATTTTTTTTGAGTTATAAGGGTATAAAGTTGATCTTTTGTACCTTTGGAAACAATATTAGGAGTAATTGGAGAATTAATAATATCTTGAGCCTCATCAATGGATCTTATTTTATGTCTAGTAACAACTGTAAATTGACCATTTAAAGTGCTAGTCTCACCACCCTGATTAAAAACAACATGATCATCCATTTGCTAATTCACATTAATGGCATCAAACTACCCTTAAAATTATTTATCCTCTCCTTGTGGTACAAAACCTAGTTCTTGGTACTAACCTCCTTGAAGAGAAAACTCTTCTTGTGTCATTTTTGGCATAGACATGTTCTTTAACACCAATACTTGGTTCTTAACATCATTGAGATTGGAGGGTTGTCAACCAGAAACTTGTATCAAATTATTTTGAGGTTACATGGGAATAAATTCTTTTGAAGTGGAAAGTGAATTAGGATCATGAGTTACATATGGTTTATCTTGAGTTATGGCTCTTTGAGCTTGGTAGGATGTCTTATTCTCTTTGAACCATTAATAAGGATGTGTTTGATCACTAAAGGGCTGACAAGTGGGATGAATTGGTTGTTGATAAGGCCTATTTGCCTGATATTGTTACCTCTTCAATTTCACTAGTTCATTTCCAAAAGATTGTAACAAACCTTTTAGCTCTCCAAGACCACTAGATTGAATATAATGGGCTAAAACTTGAGTTTGACAAGGTGGAATGGGATATAATGATGGAATTTGAGGAGCTTGATGGGCTAGTATAGACTGAAATTCTAGGAAGATAGGCATTGGAGGACTTGGAGAAAGCTTAATTATATCAAATTGTTCTTTGCCCTTATTGTAACCTCATAAGCATCTGACAAAGTATCACCACCCATTGACTATATGATCACACTAATATTAGAATTGAGGGCTTTTAGATAATATAAAAAGGCATATTTTGGGGATGGTCTAATCAACATAAATATCTTTGGTTGAAGTTAGTAATGAACTCATGAGTTATCTTTAAAGTATTTAGTTGTTCAACTAAAGATAGGTGATCATATTTGTCCTTAAATTGTTTGACTAAGGCTGATCCTAGGTCATCTTAGGAATAAATGGAGTTTATCGAGAGGTTTTTATACCACTGTAGTGTTTTTCATTTGAAGGAAACACAAGAAATGTAATATCTACATTCTCCTAAACAACATTGTGGATTGAATAGAGGTTAAAAACATCCTTGATGTGATCAATAGGATTTGTTTGATCTTATCCTAAGAAGAATAGGATAATCTTAAGATTTGATATAGGTATGTCATCAAACTAGGATAAATTCAGTGGGCTACTTCTATTGAATGGAACAAATATTTAGTTTCTAATAGCCATCTATATAGTGGGGATTGCACTTCTTAGGATAATAAGATGACCATGAGATGGATATTTCCTTTTAGGATAGGGGCTTGTCTTACTAAACCTTGTTATTTTATATGAAGAAGAAGGTGACTTAATGAACTCAAGAGGAATAACTTTGTTAGCTAATCTTATGGTAATATTTGGCATGAAAGTGTTGCTTTAATGATTCTATGAACTCTAAAAATTGAAGAATATTTATATTTTGATGATGATGGATGTATTCTACTACTATAATACTTCTCCTTAGCTCCAAACTTCAATTATGCCAAGGAGAATGAGTCCCATCAAGCATGCCAAAAATTATTGTTAATCAAGAGTGTACCCTTGTGAGAAAGTGTGTTATTCCAGACTACTATTGGAACATGGAATCTCTCCAAAGTGTGGGTGACTTCATACGGGAGAGAATATCTAAATAATTCTAGTTCCTTTGGTTTTCTCACTAAAACCTACTCTAAACATACAATCTACTAATTTTGGCAATGGAAAGGGTGCAAAAGTTATTATTTGCAATGAACCTAAAAGATAAAATAAAATAAAGTTTATGCACCAATTTTTTTATGACCACTTATGCTTGCAATTAAACTCTTGTGAGAGGAGAAAAATTGGACACTTTCACTACACTTAGGTAAGATTTTTACAAAAGTGTTTCACAATAAGGACTTGACAAACTCAACTTATGCAAGGAATGACTAAACTCACATCCAATACATTAAATTAAGCCTATTTTAGACACTCAAAATGACATTTATAACATCAAAAATATATCATAAAGGTACAATAACTAGACAATAACAAAGGAAAAAAAGTATCTCACTAAGCTATATCAATGGCAAACACATACACTTCACTTAAAAAGCCTAAAAATGGAGGAATTTAGCTTCTTATTTCTCTCAAAAGTTGAATAATAATTTTAGAATAATTTATAAACAATAAAAAAATCAAAGATTCATCTTACATTGTATAAAAATTAATACATATATCAAAATAAATGATTGGAGATAAAGCAACCCCAAAATAGGGGACTTCAAACTTGGTCTAAGCTCCGCCTTAAGTGCTACATAGCATCCTCAAAACTTTAAAATATTAAATATAAATAGGATAGAATGGAATAAATATTTTTCAAGGTTTTTTTGGCTTATATAACTTGTCATAATGTTTGGTCAAGCCTAGACCACTTGAAGAGTGTCTAGATTTTTTCTCCAACCCTTAGATTTTAGCCTTCATTTCTTCTTGATGAATGAGTCTCCCTCCCTATATTTAGTAATTTAAGATAATTAAAGTCTTAGGTTGAACCATTCTCTAGCTCATTAATTATAGTTTAACACTTGGCACAAGTTATTGAGTGACTTCTCCAACCTTCTCTTTGACTTTATCTCCAAATGGGGCATTACTTTTTACATCTTTATATTATTCATTAAAACCTCTTCACAAATTTTTAAAATATTTAATTTAGCATATAATTTAATTTAATAACTTGATAAGACCTTATGAGAAGTTATATGATCACATTTAGTCTCCTAGCTCCTTAAATCTCTCATTTCTCACTATGCATAGAAGGAAAAGTTAGACTTTGCTTTAAATTTTATTTAACTATGATAACCTCCTCCATGGAAGAATTATTAATAGAATACCAGACCTGGTACAAGGTGATTTGATGCATCAAACACTCAAGAAGACTTGATTTGACACCAAAACTAAGCATTTCTAAAGAATTCCTTGTAGCCTTTTTTTTTGCATATATCCTTATCTAGGAGAATCTAGAGGTGATGATGAGAAAATAATCACATATTTAGGAACCTTATATCCACTTACATCTATTTAAAAAGTTTGGTGTCCAAAATTCAAGTGTATATGTGTTTTCTAGCAACTTCTTTTAGCCAAATTAAGCCTAATTAGCCCTCCTATGCCTAAACTGTGGAAAAATTTCCCCTGAGACCCCTCAAGTGTGTGAAACTCAAAAAACCATTGGATTCATTTTTTCCATGCTCCCACCAAGATCCATGTCAAATTTTGTGGTCTAGAACACTGTGGAGTAACTAGAACCATGAAATGGCCATTGGAAGGTTTGCCTTTTTGAGGGATTTTCCGATTGGCACGAAATGATTGAATGATTTGGGCACTTATAAGTGATTTTTTTTTGTTTTTTTAGTTTTATAAGGTAAAAAAAGTCACAAAATACCTCTCACATTTATTGTCATCCTTCTACATGCTCCATAACCCTTATTTTAGCATAAAAATGTGAAAAAGTATAGTTTTTTATATTATTATGTACAAAGGAAGGTAAAAAAAAATTACATGTGGAGGACCATATAATATTATAATAAAACATATGATAGGTTTCATGAATAAAATATTGCATTTAATTGTGTTTCCAACTCAATCTCTACAAACTAGTTCAAACTAGGGTTTTATGAGAGTTTTTGGTAGTTTTCAACCTTAATAATGATTAATAAAATTATGACATCCAGCCTATGAAAAAAATAAAAATAAAAATAATCTAAATATACCCTAAATCCTTTATGTCCCATTCTAAATCTCCATTCTTGTGTGAGCATCCAAACTTGGCCTATCGAGCTTCTTTCTCCATTTAGTGTACCCTATTTTGATCTTAGTCCAAAAATGGCTTCTTAATAAACTTATCTACAAAAAAATAGCTTAAAAATACCTAATAACCTCCCATAGACATTTTAAAATTATTTTTGAGTGATGTTTCAGTGTTATAAGTGGAAAAGACTCCCCTTTTAGGTATTAGGCCTAATCTAGGCCTAGTGGGTTTTGACTGCAAATGGTCATTCATCACTACCTATGAGTGGTTTATCATGATTACTAATATTTATTAATGATATTTAAAACTAAATTAACCTTAATAAACTATCCCAAGTGTCACAAAGTTTTTTCATGACCACCAACACTCCTTTGATCATTCTCTCACCATAGCTTGCATTCTTGTTTGCCTGAAAGTGACCTAATTCTGAGACAAAATAGAGGATATTTTCCATATTTTATCATGAAAAAATTGTATTAATGTTTTAATTGGGTTGTTATTACCCTCTTTACAAAATTTCAGGTCTAGATAATCATTTTATCACCTTCAAACATCAAAAACTCCAAGGCATACTTTTAATTGTGACTATGTGCATTGTTTTGCAAGTTGACTATATGTTAGCCTTTAAAAACCCTTACATTATTTAATTGTTATATGAGTCTCTTTATATGAATATTATAATTTTTAATACACTCAATGCATAATAATTATCTCATCCTTAACAAAAAACCCTTTCAACCCTCACCTTTCTCTTGGCAGGCCTGTTTTAGGCTATATAATTGTGTTCATCTAGAAACCCTATGTCATCCTTCTTGACGATGGTTTGAATAAGGAATAAAATTATATTTATAAAAAAAATTACTTCTCATTTTTCATTTTAAACCTATTCATGCATCAATATCACCTACTCATTTTGGGCCTCTATGTTATTAAAACATTGCTCATTCTCACCCTCAAAGCTAACTTGAGAGCAGCTTATGAGTGACATTTGAGCATTGAGTTCTTTATTTATTGTGTGATAATTCACCTTCATATTATTGTGTCATTTTTCTTAGGATCATACTCACCTTATAGATACTTCTGTAGGCCCATCCCTTCCACACTTTGTATCAAGACAATGACTTTCATCATTTAACACTACTCTTTATGAGCCAAACAAGTGGCTATAAGTGTGTATAGAAGAGGTATTTTGGGCCATGAAGTATCACCATCATCTCTTCATCCCCAGTGATAACATATGGAAATATTAATCTCATAAACACCCTTATAGAACATGTTACACCAAAACACTTGACTCAACTAGCTTATGGCATACAGTCAGCAATAAAAAAGTCACAACTATAGATGCTTAAAGACTGAGACTTAGGCCTAGGATAGGTCTAACTAGTCCTCATATTGAGATAATAGTCATGATGATACTAAAATTATTTCCATATTTGCCTCAAGGTCATGTGACTACAACTTTATTTCCTACAACCTAATATGTCTTACCTCAAGGTATGTTAACTATAAGTGTCCAATTAGATTGTAGTAGGTTCTTATATCCTCAATTATCCCTCATTTAATACTCTATTTACTAATCATGATGTTACTCCTAATCTCTACTAACTCTTCACATTTCTCAAACTATACTCACTTGAAGATGACTACATGGTTTGATATTATGGACTATTTTGTATTAAAAACCCTTCCTTTATGCTTTGTGGCTTGTCATCTCATGAGGATATCATCATCCTAATAAAGGGTTTTGCAATGTCTTCAAATAACCCATTATCCATGCTAGTTTCCTCAAATCATGTCTTTGTTCAACCAGACCTAACCGTTAGATTGTATACTTAAGAAAATATAAGCCTATAGGTGGGTATCTATGTGTTCTAGGCCTTGTTTATTACCCTTAAAACCTCTAGGAGAATATTTAGGCTCATCTCATATTGGTTTGAAATTAGATCAATGAGATTTTATGATTTCAAGTGTCAAAATTTCTTGTTTCTACTTACTATCACACTATAGTTAGACTATAGTTGGGTACTTTATAACCAAAGGGGACCTGTATGTAAATATTGTAGATAAAGACACTTTATTTGTACCCTCTTTGATATTCATTTCAGTCCTTATAAGGGTATTGAAATAATCTCCATATGGAAAGTTGTTTGTGTTTGCAAGCCTAGTATTCATAGTTTCACAACATGGCTTTTTAAACACCTACAATTAGGTTGTAGGTAAGCTTCTCTAGGGAAATGTACAATGTTTAATATCAAAACCTAGTATTCCAACCTTCCTCATTGTAATTTATGTCCTCATAATGTCTCTCAAATATATAAGACCACTATTCATGGATACAATGCTTTTATCATTTGTCCTAGACCTATGAGGTCACTTGAGGGTCAAATCCTATAAAAGTCACTAAAAACTTGAAATGAATAAATATGTACTTTTAAATCCTTCAAATATCACTTTCCTCTAGTCACACATCCACTTTTTTTTATAAGGGTCTACCCTTATGATAGGGATACAAGGTATGATCATTTGGATTTATGAAAACCGTATGCAACATTATTATATATTAACACCAAAAGCCTTGAGGGATCTATTTTGAAGCTTTTAGGGAAACTATCCCTAAATTTAGTCCTTCAATTTGGATATGGTTCTCAACTCTACTTTCTAGTCTAGTACTCCAAACATGATTTCCATGGTTTATCCAACCTCCATAGACCTCTATAAGGTTTTAAATCATGTCAATTCTCAGTTTCTCAATCATTTTTAGATCTCTATGATAGCCTGTAGATGCACACTAAATAATACATAAGGAAATGAAGGTGAATATGAGTAGTGTGCATGATGTAGGAATTTGCACTTGGTTCTTAAGGAATATCCATCTTATTCTAAAATTTTGATCTATCTTATACCTCCTAACCTATTTCAAAAAAATCATTTCAACCATAAGGGAATCAAAACTAGACAATTAATTTGTTCTATAATGATTGAATCTCTCTATGGCACCTATATATATGCCTTAATGCTACAGAACAGGTAGTGAATATGCAACATGAAAAATTACATGATGTAAATAGGTTTCCTTGAGAGGTATAATATTACATAACTACCATTAAGACCCTATTCACACTTATAAACCAAAGATAAACTTTTCAAATGTCATCAAATCCCTATGATCAATGCTTTACATCTCTGAGACAACTTCAATCAAGTTATGATCATGTTTATCAAGCCAAAGAGTCTCATCCTATATTTATATCATGGATGAATTAGATAATCATGTTGAGGTAGTACTATCAGTGGTATATTTTCATCACATTGAATTAATGAACATTGAAAACAAACTCAATAAATGGATTTGTAACTTGTTGAAGAGATACACTCAGCTTAAACTCTCTCAAAGGAGATACACTTAGAATGGAGTCTTATGAATTCTTAATTTTATTATTTTTTTTAAAAATTAATTAAATCATCCATTTATAACCTTTAAATATGAAAAAACCTATTAATAAAATCATATTTTACTTTAACACTAGCCCAAGAGACCATTCAAAAAGATAGTGAAGGAAACATGGTTTTATGCTATAAATTAATTCTTGTAAGGATTTATAATATGATACTAAGATTAAAATTAACATAATAACCCATAAAATCATATGTAAAAACCATTTCTCTCCATTGTTTTCTAATTTTGAGAAACAGGTCCAAGAACAAATCCCTCTCGGATGCTTAGGCTATAATGACCTGCTATCAATATTATCAAATTTTAATAAATAAGAGGGAATAAATTAAAAAAAATACACTAATTTAAATATTACTTATACCCCTAACAATTTCCAAATTTTTAGATCCTAACTCTCTCTCCTCTTTCCATACCAAGCATTTGAAATCTGCCCTTCTAGAGCTGCTGAGAAGGTCAATATTGGAGCAACGTTGGTTTTTGCCATTTTTTCACATTAAACTTACTCCAAAATATTTATATGACATTTTTATGACCAAATTAATCATAAAATATGATTTTATCATAAATGTTTTTGAAAACCAAAAGGAATGCCTCAAAAAGGCCTATTTTTGCACTGAAAAGGCCAAATTCACTAAGGAGATCTAATTGAAATGATTTAAAATATTATTATAAGTATTTAAAATTTATTATGATGTTAATAAAGATTTGAAATAGTCTTATTCCTAATAATATACCATTAAAACCTTACAAAACCTTCTCTGAAGGGCACAAAATGGTTAGAATTGCATATAAATGAGTCATGAAGTTAGTCTAGAATATGATCAACTTGATTATCCATATGCTAGGAATGTAATGACATTGAAACATGATATTAAACTAAAAAACACACTCTAGACTCTTTTCGCCACTAAAAATGGCTCAGAAAGGCCAAGAAATGACTAGATAAACATAAGACAAATGAAGGACAAGGCCTTAATTCACCCAAACAACCTTAAGACCTATTAATCATGGATTCCAATGATCACTTAAGTAATTTATAAGATGGAATTACTAACCCACAAGACAAAATATCATGATATTCAAAATTTTGAATGGTAGGGGTGACATTTTGACTTATAAGGTCAAAATTGTCAACATTTCCTCCTTTAGATGTGTTGACACAGTGGATTGCACCCTCGATAGGAGGCTGAGCTCCTACCTTCCACACACAACAATGTAAAATCCCCTCTTGCCTATGGGTATGACAAATCTAGGGGGAGAGTTGTTGATGCAGTGGATTGCACCCTCGACAAGAGGTCGAGCTCCTACCTTCCACACACAATAATGGAAACTCCCTCTTGCCTGTGGGTACAGTAAAATTGGGGAGAGAGTCTCTAGATAAGGGCTAGCTCCCTCTGATGTATCTTTTAGGTCCTATATTTGCTATTTCTAACAAATAAATGGAAAAATGGGGGTGTTGAAAAGGGAGAAGGATGCTAAAAATAGAACCTAAACCTAAACTTAGAAAGGGTGATACACTAAAAAAGTTGATCTACTCAACCTGAACATACACTTTTCACCAAGAACAAGCTCTCATACACTTCATTTGACATGAGAAATCCTTTTGCATTAGTGAGCTAGGGGTCTGTGGATATACAGGGAGGAAGAACTACCAGAGGTGTTCTCAGACACACTATGGCAGCCTGTTCACAGGCACCTATACTCTTCTAGGGACACTTCTGGTAGACCTACAAAAGGAAAGCTCATAATGCACTAGACATGCTAAAATCATCCTGAAAAAGCATAAAGGAGAATGACTTAACACATAACAAAGGCATAGACACATACAAAAGTGCAAACTTAGAATGGAGGTAAAAATGCTATGTCTTGATTCAAGGTAAAATGGCACAGGGATCTACCTTACAAACCCAGAGATTTTTTGGGTAGAGCTTTGTCTTACAGGCTAAGAGATCTCTTCTCCAAATGAGAAGTTTACAATATATAGAGGAAAAAAAGAGGCCTTTTGGCACCCTTTTTACAAATGACCCATGTGCATTCCTAGCATCAAGAAGAGGAAGCCGCTTGATAGATAATGCTGTCAGCTCCTGCTTTGACTTCAGGCATTTTAAAATCATAGCCCATGCCATTTGTCTACAAATAGTACCGCTCCTTCAAGGCATTCGTGTGGCTTGTCTGCTCATCACCATTTTACCTTGAATCAAGACAGCATTTTTACCTCCATTCTGACTTTGCACTTTCGTATGTGTCTATGCCTTTGTTCTATGTTAAGTCATTCTCCTTTATGCTTTCACAAGATGATTTTAGCATGTCTAGTGCATTGTGAGCTTTGCTTTTGTATGTCTACTAGAAGTGTCCCTAGAGGAGTATAGGTGCCTATGAATAGGCTTCCATAGTGTGTCTGAGAATGCATCTGGTAGTTCTTCCTCCTTGTATATCCATGGACCCCTATCTCACTAATGCAAAAGGATTTCTCATGTCAAATGAAGTGTATAGGAGCTTGTTCTTGGTGAAAAGTGTATGCTCGAGCTGAGTAGATCAGATTTTCTAGTGTATCACCCTTTTTAAGTTTAGGTTTAGGTTCTATTTTCAGCATCCTTCTCCCTTTTCAACCCCCCCCCCCTTTTAATTTATTTGTTAGCACTAGGAAATCCAGGACCTAAAAGATACATCAGAGGGAGCTAACCCTTATCTAGAGACTGTCCCCCCCAGTTTTGCCATACCCACAGGAAAGAGGGGAGTTTCCATTATTGTGTGTGGAAGGTAGGAGCTCGACCTCCTATTGAGGGTGCAATCCACTGCATCACCAAGATGGATGAAAACCATTTGACTTTTAAAAGGAGACATTTTTCATATGAAACTACCATGTAATTAATTTTAATGGTTATTATACTATTTAATACCCATAATTTTAATGTTTCACATAAACATATATTATTCAAAGGTCTATAATGCTTCAAGGTTACCTATATGACATGTTTGAAGGGAACATGATGGCTTGGAGGGCTAATTAGAGCTTGAAAAAGTATTGACTAAGTATACCACGAAATAAAACCTTGGATATATATTCAGAACTCATGATAAAACATGAACAATAATTTTACACCCTTCACATCTTGCTATCAAGGTCCCTCCTAAAGCAAATGGCTGAAATAGGCATAAATACTATGAGAACAAGAAACCTTAATCCCTTCAAATACCTTAATTTCTACTAAATAACCTTAACTTTGTCAAACCATTTATAGGTCACCCCTTAGGATTAAAAATTCACTTGACACCCTTCCACTCAACCTTGGTAAATTCATGAAAACCTAACACATCATCCAAAGACACAAGATAAGTTATCATATGATGATCCCTCAAGCAATGTCTAGCAAATACTATGACACCTTAAAAAATGCTAAAAGGCTTAAAATGAGACCAATAGAGGATATCACAAGGCATGTAGGCCACCATGTATAAGCTTGTATGGGTCTCATGAGATTTTTTTAGACTATAAGGGTTGAAATTTATCTTGAGAGGATAAATTATCAACATTCTTGGAAACTCACAGGGGTTTACTAGCTTGTTGGTCAAGAGGGCCAACTATCTCATACAAGATAGGCACTAGACTCAAACTTGGAAAAATGAATTGGATGACCACTCTAATTGTAATATCAATCATATGTATCACATTATAAAACCTTCAAGGACTGTAACAACCTCCTACACACAAAGACACCAAAACTAAACAACACTTAAACACCTAAGAATGCAACAAGATAGGATAAAAAAGTAACTAAGGTAACTACCACACCAAACTTGTGTTGTTAACACTTATTGGAAACTAGACAAAACATCATATTACAAACAACTAACATGAACATAGCTTATTTCTATTCTAGGATCAAATGGGAAGATTTTTTTATCACCATGGCATCATGATATTAGATTGTCATGTGTTAATTGAAGTCCAATCAGGTATCATTCATGAAATGAGAACCTCCACTCACATATAGAAATGTTGTCATGCTCATATCCTTTTAGAATATCAATTAAAACTTCTTTATCTATTCTCAGGTGCATAGGTTTTCTATGTGAATTAAATACCTAGTCATATTCATTCCAAAATCGTCTACTTTGCATGAATAGTTTCATTTCTACCTCATTCATAGGATACTCCTAATCAAGTTGAACAATCTGAGATAGATCTTGTGGCATGCTTATAGGGTTGAATTCAAAAAAGGATGAATGTTTATTTTTAAAATCTTGAGATGAATGAAGTTTAGTTCCATTCCCCAAGAGTGAAGAGATGCCTACAAATAGAATGAGAGGTTGAAAACCTTGTTTAAGGATCTTGAGCAAGTCACCTTCAAATTAAATAGCCTCTTGAAATGGCATGATTAGAAATATACCTTCCTCTCATTTGGTAAAACTACCTTATTCAATTTAAATCACATCATGACATGTATCTAAAATAAAGTAACCTAATCTTATGATCTTAAGCAAGTATTTTAATTGATCTTCACATAGTTCTAGTTTTCATGGACATTCTTCAATATTGATAGGAGTTGATGTAGAAGTAGGCATAACACAACTTGAGAAGGATTTGGAAACTATACCTCCTTAACCATGTTCATGGAACTCTAAGAAACTTTCTCCCACCTATGATAGATCATTATAATATCTTTCATCTATCATATCATCTTGATAAACTTTTATCTCATCAAAGTTACCTTCCTCTTCAACATCACAAGTTGGTTTACATCTTTCTAGACCAATTAAAAAATCTTGAGTGTTGTCTCCTTATTTTTAAAATGTTACAAGTTGGACAAATACTCCATTTATATACTCTTTAGTATTGTCATGAAGGAGATAAGCTTCCATGTCATCAAGAAGATACTAAAAATCACCTTCTTCTTGGCTAACTGATATATGTTTTCCTCTTGTGAATCACCTTGATTTTGGAATTCATCTTATTATACATCCTTAAAGGTTTTTTGTACTTATCTTCACCAAGAGGTGTCCCAATATTAAAATCTTATTCTAGATCACCTAAATTACCTTGCTCAACTACTGCTATAGCTTGAATTTCTTAACTCACCTCCCATAGGATAGGTTATTTCTCAAGGAGGTTGAGGGTGGGTGGGTGATGGGATATATTCACTAGTTGCTTAAGAGTAAAGGTAGGACCCTTCTTGATTTGAAAACCTTCTTATATAGACCTCAATGATGGTGAATATTTGGGTTTTTTGGGAGGAGGGAGTGAGCTTTGACTAGATTCATTTGCACATTCAATTTCCATAGTTCGATGAGCTTCAAAATCAAGTTTCATCTAATCAAAAATCTCCTCATGTTGATTAGGAAGGGGAAGGTTATACCAAGTTTGATTTTAATCATGATATTTAGTATTATAAATAAGAACTTATCTCTTTTTCATGGCCTCTTAAATAGACTTCTAAGTACGGAAAGCTTGAAAAACTTGTGGGGAACTTTGAATGTTTTGTAATTCATATGACTCAGTCTTTTGAGGAAGGGTGGGTTGATAAAAATAAGGATGATATGGAATAGGGGAGGGCACATGAAGCTGATAATACCTGATTTGATTCCCCTCATGAAACACTATATTATCTTCTATACTTGAAATCAATCCACCTATGTTTAGCATATCACTAGTGAGTCCTGAATAATTCTCCCTCATATTAGATTCCCACTCTCTCTTAACTTATTAAAATGAGTCTCTCATATTTATAGTGAGATGACTAGAGATATCTTAACCATACCCCCTCTATGTATCAATCCCAACCATATATCTCTAATAACCCAAGAGGGTTTACTTAAGGCTTACGATGGACTGATTTAGAATGTGGCTATGCTAACTATGAGCATCATAATGTTTCCAAGAATGATCAAAAAGATAGGTGGGATATCAAGGAAGTGGATTTAGGATGGGAAGTGACATATAGGATTGATAACTAGGTTGAGGAGGTTCAACATAAGATTGGTAAGGGTCAACATAATATTGGTGATAAGGGACATAGGGCTCATATGGATCATGATATAATTGATAAGGAATATTGTAGGGTTGATAAGGAAGTATAACATATCAACTATCTTCATATCCAACCATTAAACATCATGAGGCAAATGAAGAAAAAAGTGAACTATCAACAATAAACTATTATTACCCTTAGATGAAGATCTTATGATGCCCTTTAGAATGAAATTTAACTTCAAATATGCCACTATAGTGCTTGAAGCTCCCTGAGATCATCAAATGCTACAATAAGTTACTCTAATTTACAAGAAATAAGGTTACAGAGGTGAAGATATTTTAGATTAATTTCAAGAGCATTAAAGTCAAGAATACACGTCTAATGGAGCAAATAATCAAGTACATAGGCCCCCATTTTTGAACATGGTCATCATAAAATATCAAGATGATTTCAATTTTAAATATTATCAAGAATTAGAGCCTAGGAAGAAGGATAAGGCCACACCTCCCAACTCAACTCTAGAATCCATTTCAACACCACCTCCCAGCTCAATGTCACCAATAATTTTAGTGCCTTCCATTGCATCAAATGCAACCATGAAATCTTAGTTTTGTGTGCAATGTTGCATGTAATATTTGTCACTATTATTATAGTTTATTTATACTTGATGTATGCACATAATAATTATCCTAAGCAATTTTTAAGCATGCACATGTTGCATGGCACCATGCGAGTAAACTTATATTTGACATGGTTGTGATTAACTATAATTATGCATATAGTTTTTGAATTAAAATTAGAACTAAGGTTATAATTACTAGATGTAACTTTGAGTTTTGCATGAACTTGGAGGATGAGGCAACTTCTTCACAAGTTTATTTTTACATGTAAATCCCTCATTTCAAAGGGTCAAAAATTTATCAATATAGGAAGATGTCATTTTCAATGCCATGCAACTATGTGTATGTCTTTTCCTTCCATTTATATGTAATTAAATGTTTATTTTCCTTCATTGTTTTGATTCAATAATTCAAAGTGTGCAATAGCTTTGGATAATTCCTTCTATTATCATTGATATTTGTTAATTTTAGATGTGAAATAGTTATTGAATAGTTAGTAAGTGTTATTGATTTCAAGTAATTAGTTGATTGCCTTAGTTTTCTAAGTATGTATGAGTGTTTCCATTTTATATAGTCTTCTATGTGTGATCCATAACTATCCTAGATGCCTTTATAATCCAAGATGTAATCTTTTGAATAAGTGTGTGCAATAAATACTCTAAAAGGAGAAACCTTCAGTTGAGATCCTTAATTTTCCTATGCCATTTCTTCCCAAACTACATAAATATATTTGTCTTTGAGTGTGCAATAGATACCAATAGAAATAATTAGTTATAGAAACACTTGTCCACAATGAAACCAACCCTAAAAGTAATCCTTTGAGAACATAGATTATTATTTTCTAATCTACCCTTCCCTCCTTCTAGTGCCGGATTTTTCTTATTGATGTGGGTCTTGTGCACACCAACAAATTTACTAAGATAGCCTCTAAAATTTTATGATCTCAATGGAGGTAAACTCTAATCCATGACATGAATTGAAAGTATGGGTCACCAACATGAAGAGGGAGACTAAAAATCCAATTTTATCCTTCAACACAAGATCTCAAAAGATGTACACCAAGCTAAGTCCAGCACACAAACCAGATAAAATTTAACATTGGATATATATAATAACACCTTGGATCTAATAAAGTTAGTGTTCTTGTAAAGATCCACTACTACCAACACTTTGGTATTGGCATATGAAGAAGATATCAATTTTTATAGACAATTAAATCCTCATGTACTAGGGACACTTAATATTAATGTTAGTTTCCTAGTTCTAAATCAATTACCTCATGTGAATCAAAATATTCTTACATTTAACCAGAATCAGTTATGTGCACTTCCTCATCTGATGTAATAGAAATCAAAACAGAATTATGGTTATATGAATAATCATGTACAAATTAATGTCCATCAATATAACCAATGTTCAATTACATCCAATACTACAGTTGCCTAAGGTATTAATTCAACCAAAGTAGAATTGGATTCTATACAAAAAATGGTCTATAAGTTGAGAAATGACTTCTTAAACATGTAGAAGAAAATGGGTAATGCTATTGGCCATAATAATAACTAAAATTCTAGGTTTCAAAGATATAACAGACCTTTTAATTGGTGTACAAATAATGTAGAACAACATCAACCCAATAAGTTTCCAAAAATCAATATAGTGGAAACATCTCTACCCAAATAGTAGAGATTTCATAATGCATCACGACATGGTGAACTTGAATGTGTATAATTCTATGTAGCATTTGAGATCTTATAAAGAGAGATGGTAATGCAGGATTTGATGAAAAACCCACTAGAGTTTCACCTTGAATATGGTTCTCAAACACTATCATAGTATTTGAAAATAATGAGTCTCCTTTTCGAAGAAAGGATGATAATGAACTAAAAGATAACTCTGATGATATACATGCCTTATAGTAGTACCAAAAGGGCAATTATAATTTAAGGAATAAGCATCCCTTCATAACATATACTCCTCCAAACCATACCACTATTTCACCAAATCCAAGGGTTGATAATAATCCAACTCCCCCCAAAAGGGAATGAACAACCCCAAAACAAGGAGAAATAGAGAAAATGAGGATAAAACAATGTTAACTATGTGAATAATATTAAATACAACATCACTCTTCTTGAATTAGCTTAGATCATTGAATAGAAGGATCATCTATGGATGTCCATTACTGGAAATTCTAATGCAGAGAAGATAAAGTATGCTCATGCAAATGTTATATACAAGATTAAATTGGAAGTTACTCATTTTCTATTAACTATTAGAGTATTTATAAATAAAATTCATAATTTTTTTTATCTTATTCCATAGATTTAACCACTATGATGCAAACTTATATTATACAAAAATTTAGATTGACTCCAAGCCCATCAAAGAGGATGGTTTCACAACTAGACAAGACAGTGGTGCATGTAGTTAGAGAATTGAACTAAGTACACATCTAAGTAGCATCTGAGGCATGTGTATAGATGACCATTCCTATAATTTTTGTTGATATCCTATAAGGATATAGACTCTTCCTTATTAGATACTTGTCCAAGATGTCGAATGGGTATGTAACAACATACTTATCTCATTTTTGGTTGCCATGGATAAGTATTGAAAACTAAATTCTAATCAATTGGGAACTAAGAATGAAGCACCCCATTATAAATTACACTAATAATAATTAATATTTAAGTTATAAATATCTTAAAATTAGGATCTATACCTTTACCACAAAGTATAAGGTGAAAGAACCAAAAGTCTAGGGACCTTTCCAATCATGAAATCTCCACTTCAATGGTGAAAGATCCAAGAAAGGATCAGGCATTGGTGTTGAATTGGTTAACCTAAAAGGTATAGTAGAGTATATTTAAACCAACAATAGAGTAGAGCATGAGACACTAATTTTGGGATTATAGTTTTCTCTCAAAAATAATGTCAAGCAGTTACTAATATATGGAAATTTAGAACTAGTATTGAATTAGTTCAAGAACAAATACCAATGCAAGTTATCATACATAAAATGTAAAAACATAGGGCTTGGGATTTAATTTATTCCTTAAATTATTTTAATATAGTGGTTAATACTATAGAATAGAATTAGGGTATTGATTCATTGGCTATTTCAGCTACCAATTTAGCACCACTACAAGAATCTAAGGTACAAAGTTTTTTCATTGAGCTAGTACCTTATCCATTTAGTCTTAATAATGTAAAAAATTTCTAAGTCTTTGATGATGACTAGTAAATCATCTAATTATTAATTAATTTTGGATAATTTGAGTCTCAAATCATTGATGACAAGGAGATCAGTTACCTATGCTAGGAGAAATTGGAAGGAGTCATTCAGTTGAAATAAAACTAACTTCCTATAAGAATGGTTTATTTGGAAAAGGAATTTTTTTTGGACCCTAAAGCCTAACAACAAAGATAGATTAAATTAAATGATTTTGAGTTAAACAAAGAGAATTTAGGAGATGGTTATTATCCATGCTATGTTAACATTGGCCTCAAATTCACTCCAAAAGAAAGACAAAGGGTGAAGGATTTACTCACTCAATATAAAGATGTGATTGCATGTACATATGAAGACTTAAACATTTTTAGCCCAAGATTCATCATCCATACAATTATTTTATTATGTTGTGGAGCCTATTTCTACATTACAATGTATTTCAAATATTATACATTAAAATGTACTATACACTCTTAATAATAATAAAAATTTATAGACCCCCTTAATGAGGAACCATTATGGGTTGACTTGGCCCATGGTTTTGGTACTCATTGTTTTGTAAAATTACAATGTATTGCCTATTGATGTATTATAGATGGACATACAATTTGTAATATATCAAATATGGGTTTGAGAAAGAATAAAAAAGTGTGTGAATTCATGTGTGAATTCAAAAGAGTTTGTTGAGCATAGCTCCAAATAATATTTGTGCATTGTAATTGTGAGAAGACTGATATAAGAATGGATTATACTCTTGTTCGATTGTAATAAAATCTAAGCAATTTTTTCTTGGTGGATGTAACCCACATTGAGTGAACCACATTAAATCCTATCTTCTTGTGAATTTTTTAATTTATATTATTTATGAATCTCTATTCATAGATCATATTATTGTGATTCTTTGAAATTATTCTACATTATTTTTTGATTTATACCTGATAATTGGTATCAGATATTTAGGTTATATTTACTGAAGTGTTGAATCACAAGAAGGGTTATTAGTTTAAGTGGGAGCTATGGCTAATAATAATAGATCAAAGGTTAAAAAGTTCAACAGGAAGAACTTTGGCCTATGGAAGATGTAGATGGAGGATTGCCTCTATCAAAAGGACCTCCATGCTTTCTTGGGAGGAAAAGTAAAGAAACTAGTGAGTATGATAGATGAGGCTTAGGAGCTACTTGACAAGAAAGCATTTGGGGTCCATCCAGTTATATCTTGTATCTTCAGTTGCATTTAATATATTTTAGGAAAAGACCATAGAAGGTCTCATTAATGTGTTATGGAAGTTATATGAGAAACCCTATACTTCTAATAAAATATTTTTAATGAAAAAGTTATTTAATATGAAGATGTCTAAAAATGGTTTAGTTACTAATAATTTGAATGAATTTAATATAGTTGTGAGTATGTTGAAGTTTGTAAAAATTGAATTTGATGATGAAGTCAGGGCCCTACTTATTTTTCTTTCCTTACCAGAGAGTTGGAATAACTTGGTAATGGTTGTGAGCAACTCGGTCTCTAACAATGACAAGTTCAAGTTTGATGATGTCATAAGAGTAATCATTAGTGAGGAAATATGATGGAAAATCTCTAGGGAAACTTCTAATTTAGGTGATGGTTTGATAGTGGAGAGTAGAGGGAGACAAAATTTTAGAGGAAAAGGAAAGCGTAGAAAGTCAAATGGTCAAACAAGGTCAAAATTAAAGAGAAAGATGACATGCTGACATTATGGAAAGATTGGGCATGCAAAAAAGGATTGTTGGACTCTTTATAACAAGAATAAAAATTAGGAAGACACTAAAGAGGTGAATGTGGCAATAGGTACTATTTTTTAGGATGCATTAATTCTTTCCATTGACAATATTATTGAGTCTTAGGTTTTTGATTCAAGGGCCTCTTTTCATGCTACACCATATAGACATTATTTTATTAATTATGTTCAAAGGGATTTTGGACATGTTTATCTTGGTGATGATGAGCCTTGTAGAATAGTAGGAAAAGGAAGTGTTCAGGTCAAGGTGCATAATGGGAACACTTGGTTACTAAAGGATGTCAATAATTTTCCCAATTTGAGACAAAATTTGGTATCCACAAGGTAGATGGGCAGTGAAGTTTGCATGGTGACTTTTACTATAGATTCTTAGAAGGTGACCAAGGGTTCTCTTATGGTAGAAAGAGGTAATAAGGTTAGTACCTTGTATTTATCAAGTAGTTTTGATTGATGTAATTTAGTTGCTATAGTGTAAATGCAACTTTGTGGCATAATAGGTTCAGTCACATGAGCCAAAATGACATGCAAATTTTGAAGGATTGGTTGCCTAGATTGAAAAGGTTTGATTTAGATTTTTGTGAAGACTATGTGTATAGAAAATAGAAAAGGGTAAATATTCTTAAGGTTGGACCTATGAGACATGAAAATAAGTTGGATTTGGTTCATTCATATGTATGGGGGTTGACTCATGTATCTTATATGGTGGTTCATCTTATTATGTCACTTTTATTGATAATGTAACTAGTAAATTTTGGGTGTATGACATTAGGAGAAAATATGATGTGTTTGATACATTTAAAATATGGAAATACTTTGTTGAGAATCATATCCTATCCTAGAGAATTTTATAAAAAAAGAAGTGGAGAATTTGTTCAATGCAAAAATAGTTTTCCCTATCAAACATTCTACCTAGGTTGCCAACTTAGTTCCAATTAGGAATAAGAATGGGTAAATTAAACTATGTTGATTTCATAAACTTGAATAAATCTTATAAGAAAGAAAACTATCCTTTACCTTCCTTGGATGAGGTGATCCAAATAATAAATGATTTAGGAATGATGTCCTTCTTGGATGGATTTTTAGGATATAACTAGGTGTTGGTTGAATTTGAAGATAAAATGAAGACTGAATTTACCACAAAGTGGGTTACCTATGTATACAATAGGATGTCATTTGTCCTGATTAACATAGTTAATTTTTAGTGATTAATAAACATTTCATTACAAGGGATAATAGGTAAATGTATAATCATTTACATGGATAACCTCACTATTTTCTCAAAGACTAGAACTGATTGCATAGGCCACATATAATCAATATTTTAAATAAGTAGATATTTTTGGATCTCGTTAAACCCTAATAAGTGAATATTTGGTTTTATTGAGGGTAAGCTCATAGGCCACATCACCACCAAATAATTATTTACAATTGAACTATATATAATTAAGATGATATACAATATTGCATTCCTGCAAAGTAATAATGAGTTCAAGTCTTTCTTTGGAAAGATAAATTTCATGAGGAAGTTTATCTCAGGGTTTGAAAATATGATTAGACCTTTAAATGAAATGCTCAAGCAAGATTATAAAGTGGAATAGATATTGGATGCTCAAAAGTCTTTTCAAGACATCAAATACGTAATATCTGAGGACTTTGTGCTGATAGTCCAAGCTTTAGTAAAGATTTATTCTTGTATTCATTCACTTTAGAACATACCATTATTTTTATGATTACCTATAATAAGTATGAAAGTGAACATCCTATTGAATTCATGAGAAAAAACTTAAAATAATCAAAGCTTAGGTATTCTATGATAGATAAACAAATCTTTTCCCTTATCAAAGTGGAAAAAACAATTTGACACTACATCTTGAGGAATAAGACCATCGTCATTGTGCTAGACCTTATTGTCAAGCTCACTTTGGGGAAAAATAAATTGGGATAATAAAGAGGAAAATGGATGGAAAAATTGTAAGAGTTTGACATAGAAATAAAACCTGCTAAGATTGTCAGAGGTCAAGGCATCATTCAACTCATGACTGAGCCTAATCCACACATCACCATTAAGGAGGTTTATGAAACCCAAGTATCTAGAGGAGATTGGTATAATTATGTTATTCAATATTTAATCACAAGTAATTTTTCCTCAAAAATCAATAGATAACAAAAGAGATATTTTAGGTTCAAAGCTATTCATTACATGATTAGAAAGAGGATTCTCTATAGAATAAATTATGAAGGCATCTACCTAAGATGTGTATCACAAGAAGAAGATCAATAAATTATATGAAACTTGCACAAGAAGATAGGTAGTGGTCATCCCTTTGGGAACACAACAACCCATAAAATACTTAGAATAGGTTATTACTAGCCAATAGTCTTTAAATATGGATATTTTCATGTAAAAACATACCATGAATGTCAAGTCTTATAAAAAAGAGAGGTATACACAGTAATGTAATTGCAACTTATCATTTAAGGAAGACCATTCACTCAGTGGGGAATAGACTTAATTAGTATTATTAACCCCAATTTTTTAGTTGGCCATAAATTTGTACTCACTACCATAGATTATTACACATGATGGACCTTTGCAATAGTTACAAGGCATTTTAGATCATAAGATGTAATTATATTTATGGAGGAAAACATCAAAAATATATTTGGTACCCATATTTATTTAGCTTTTGATAATGGGATAACGTTCCAATTGATTGAATTCAATGAATGGGCCCATGATAATAAAATCACCATCGGGTCATCTTCCAACAATTACCCACAAGTAAATGGATTGGTTGAATCAACAAACAAAAACCTAATTGATGCCATTAAAAATTTAGAAATAGATAAACATAGAGAGTGGCATAATTTATTGAAATATGCAATATGGACTTATCAAACAAGATACAAGTAGGCCCTCAAGGCTTCACCTTACTTGTTAGTATATGAATGATAGTCAGTTTTTCTAATCATTCTTAAATTTCCAACATATCAATTTATGTAAGAATACATGGAACCAATTGAAAAAATGGATTTTCTGTTATTAAAAATAATAGAGATGGAATATTCAAGGATCAAAGCCTTACATATTTTTATTAAACATCAGGACATAGCCAAAAGGTGGTTTGACAAAAGAGAAAAAACCAAAGCATTCAAAATATATGATCTGGTGCTTTTATGGGATAAATCCAATGAAAATAATAGACAACATGATATGTTTACCCCACTATGGATTAGACCTTATCAAATTTCATATATCCTAGGTAATAATGATTTCTATTTGAGGGACTTCAAAGGTAATGAGCTAACATATCCAATTGATGGACAGTTTTTGAAGCACTACTTGATGGCTATACCATTTGGAGATGTCTCTGAGTAATAACAAGTGTTGTGGTAAAGGTAGGAGTATAATAGATTTATTGCTTTCACAGATAGTTTCCATGATTTATAGATTAACATTTTATATTTTTAGCATTTTATTTTCCCTAGTTTAGTTCCTTGTTTTCTATATTAGATGTCTTTTATTATGGAAATCTAATTGACTTCTCCTAGTATACCCAAGAAAGTACCTAATCCATTAGAATTACTATATGTGTTCAAAATTTAAAATTTTAATCCATGAGAAAGGTCCTAAAAAGAAGAACTAATATGGGAAGGACATCAATAAAAACACACAAACACTTTCCCTATAGGGTTTTACACCCTTGTGTTTAATATTTTTAAAATTCAGGTATGTAACTTAAAATTAGGCATGGTCATGTTACTATTGGATACTTATATAAGGTACATAAAATATACTCTCATTACTCCATAAAATTTTATAAAGTTTTCTCATTTTTACTAGGTCAAATACACCTCTCATGTTAATACTTGTTTGAGGTAATAACCATTGATACAAATGTAGCAGGCAGGGATAATCTAGTAAAATTATGCCCTCAGATATACCAACTCACTATGATTTCTTCTCTCCTTTCAACCATATTATATATATATATATATATATATATATATATATATATATATATATATATATATATATATATATATATATATATATATATATATATATATATATATATATATATATATATATATATATGTATCTGAAAAAGAGTGATAAATAAAACCTAAATAAAATCTAAAGGTGATCAAAGGCTCACATGATGAAATAAGATCAATATATCATGCATCATGAAAAAAATACATGAGGAGGAGAGAAAATCAACCAAAGGTATGCCTATCGAGGATATAGACACCTAGCTAGTAAAAGAGTATTGCCTGAGCTTCCCTAGTTTTAAATATGTTTTCAAATAAACCAAAATGGAACCTACAATTATCCTAAGTCTTTCTTAATATACTCACAACAAGCGTAAAATTAAATCACTTCCTCACACACAGATCCAAGGTATGAGTAGGAAAGTATATTTTATGCAGTTGTTAGGAGTCTCTTTTATTTCTTTGATTAAATTATTCTCATGTGAAATGGTTCATGTTTGATTTGAAATTACTAACCAAAGTTTTTATGTTATCAAATACTCTAGACTATTCCCCCTATAAGTCACTATTTTTTTACTCAACATGTCCCCCCATTCTTTTCTCGAATAGGGAGCCACTATTTTATAAAAGGTCTAGGACTATCTTGGAAATCTTATTTCATAAGAGTTTTATATATTTCACCCTAACTTTGTTATTAGATAAACATAAATGGACATGTTTTGGATATTTAGACTAACCTATTAATACTCTTCATAAGTATTGCATATGCACATGTTTTTGAAACATGCACAATTAGTAAAGTCTTAGGATTTACATAAATTAGTATTCAAACATTTTGTTTGGAATTCAATCTTAGGCATTATTCGATCATTTTCACCTATATGAACCTTCAGTAAAAAATTTCTTTAGGAATTTTATTTTTAGGTTTTGTTCATAGGTATTATTCAAATTTTTTGTTCACATTTTGGGTCTTCACAACTTTATTTTCCATGTATGCATGTCTTCAAAATCTGTGTTCATCACAAGTTTACATATTTGGAGAAACTATTCCAAATTTACATATTTGACAAAAATGTGATTATTTAAAACTTATCAAAGAAATATTTCAAAAAAGGTCTTTGGAACCTTTGGTTCAAAAAATGTTTAGTGTTTATTCTTTGAAAAGTGGTCAGCGTTTGGTCTTCGATAAAAGTGTCTGATAAAATATTTTTAAAATTGAGTCTTTTGAGATTTATTAGAAAATTCTTAGCCAAAATTTGGTCATTGGAAAAAAATTTCATAACTTTTGATTCATAATTAACCTTCATAAAAGGCAACCCTCATGGCCTTAACAAAAATATGTCTGCCATAGGTCTTCAAGACTTTTGTTCACAAGATATGTTTGCTTCGTAAGAATTTAGGTTTACTCTATTTTATGGACACATCCAAATCTAGACTAAAAAAATATTTACTGGAATAACTAAATTAAATTTAAAGGATTTAAATGATGACACTTATCAAAATAAAATAATATGGCATTCTTTCAAACATTTATAATGTTTCCATGGCATACCTACCAAAATAAATTGGCAAAGTTTAAATTAAATGAGTTAAATGAATTTAAATTTGTTGGACATTAATGGTACACAAACTAGAATTGAATACCAAAATATATATCAATTAATTAAAATAAAATTTTGTGATCATTTATCAAAAATAACTCCAAGCTAACTTACATCCTTGAGAATAATCCCTAGCTACTTACGTTCAAATAGTGAAGTGCATACATAAGAGCCAAGCCACTAAATTGAAAGAATAGAACTCTATAAAATTTTAAATTACCTATGGATTATTAATTTAATACATTTATAGGAGCCCTACCACCATCCATATTTTATATCAAAGACTTTACCAAGTACAAAGACACCATTTTTTATTTAGCAGTATTCAATGATGAATATCCCAACTATTGATATCTATGGGGCATAATTCACTAGGTGGATATGCATACTTATGAGGATAACTTGAAACTAATAAAGAGGAAATTATATATGGATTTAATCCCTCTCAATAAATAATGATTTCATTTTTTAGTGGTCAAGCCTGAGGTTATGCTATACATAGACCTACTGCAAGACGTGTTCTGTGTAGGCAAGGTGACTAGAGGTGCTTTCTTACATCATATGGATCATAAAACCATTGTCACTTAAATTTAATAATATGCATTCCAAATATAATTATACTTTCATATTATATATTAAACATTTTATTTACATAGAGTGGTAACATGCAAGAAGAGAAATTCAATTGATAAAACATTAAGCAAATGGATCATTCCTAGAGAGACCCTCATTCTTAGAGAAAAGTATCCAGTGCCTATAACAAAGTTTTAGATAGGAGTATACATTTGTATATCCCTCATAAATTAGATATATGTATATCATAACATTTAATTTTCACCTCAAATGGGTTCCACTACTATATTTACTAATGACCTCAGAACTAACATTTGTTCTAGGAGAGGTAATCAACTTTAAGTTATGGGATCAAATTTTGCATAAGGATAAGATTACTATTGGAGGCCAATTGTATATGATGTCATACCTCTTATATGTATTTATGGTCAAAATATACATACAAAATGGGTCAATATAAATCCCACCTCCATATTTCATCAAGAACTATATATGTGACTCTTACTCATTTATGCATATATATGCCTACACAAAAAAATGTAGCCCAGATTATAGAGGATGTATATCCTTAGGTTTGGAGGGATATTCATGAGTTTAGATTATTATATTGTCTAATAAAATAGATGATACATTTATTACCAAATGGGACTACTAGCTATACCTTGATTATACCCTAATCATGGTTGTTGGCCACAAGTTTACCCTACTACATCTCCCTAAGTATGTGCCAGATAAATTAACTAAGCAGGAGGTAACATACTAGTTATGATAGGGAATTGACAAAGAATTGAATAAGAATGAGAGTTTATTCCATGGCTCCCATCTAATGATTGGTAGGATTTTTTATGTCAATCGTAGTACTTTAGAGAGGTTCACAGGTTCAAAAAATAGTACTCATTATCCACTTTGTCATATAAAGACTAGGACCCTCATGGTCAAATTGAAAATCATATTCAAGGCCTTATTATTCCATACCAACATGAACCTTATGACCATTTCTTCCTATTTTTAAATTCCAAGAGTGAAGCCCTGGTCCTAGAAAGGGCATAAATGACTAGACCAAGTGAAGATCTTTTGAAAAGAATATAAGGGGAGCCCTCAAATTTGATTTTAGATGAACATGTTAGGCTTCCACCCTCATTTGAATGGGGTTTCATGGATTTATGGAATAATAGTCCCTCCCAATCATCATTTGATTAAGAGGAACCTTCTGAGACACTACCCATAGTGATGAATATGGTAAAGAAAGATCATAGGGTGACAAAAGCTCCCAATATTATAACTTTCTTTAGGAGAGATGAAGATGAGCCAATTTGTACTAATTATTCAGAATCATAAGATCATACTCATACTACTATTACTTTGTATCTAATTACTACAAGTGTGGAAGTCTCAACTTTACCCACAACATAAAAGGTGACTATTTTCTATAAGAGAAACCAAGAGCCCAAAGACCCCCCTATGAGCCAAACTATTGAAGCATCATCTACATAATGACCCATAATGAAGGATAAAAAATATAAAAGAGGTGAGATCACTAATGAAGAGGAAGATGAATAGAGAGCAAAAGTATTAAGTCTCCAAGAAACTAAATGAAAGACACCACTCAAAGTAAACCAATTAGGTCAGGGTGTAATCCCAACTATCTTTATAGTTCCTTCTATATATATAACACCAATTGTGTCATTTGTGTCTCATATGTATGTTTGTTATTTTGATCCTATTTCTCTTATTGTTTTACCTTCCTTCGTTGTTCTAAAAGTAGAATTTGTGTCTTTTAGTCTTGATGTTTCTCAGTCCTCATTATTCCTACCATTCTAGTTGTGTCTTTGGCATTCATTATTCCCACTTCTACTATAGTTACCTTCATTGTTACCTCAACTAACCTAATAATAAAAAAGTTTCATCTAAGAATTCTAGGGGAGAATTTTCAAGTTCACAACTACATATGCAATCCACCCAATTAGGTTTGATAATGCCTTCTTCCAATTTATCCCAAACTACCACTGTAGTATAATCTTAGAAGGCTAGGAAGAAAAAGCATGTACATATAATCCACCCTTTGTTCCAATATGGTGGTGTTTATTTGTCCAATATTATTTGTCCTTCTCTTTGAGACCCATTACATATAGAGGAATTGAATTAGTATTAAAATGACTTCTTGATTGAGACTACTATAGACACCTAAAATTGGCCACTAATAAACTCTCATCAAACATTTGACTAATTTTCACCTAAAATGCACAATTTGGCCTAAAAATACTAAAACATGCTAAATGATGTGAAAATGACATATTCAGGTGCCAATTTCATCTAGGGTATCCCTAAATGGGGTAATGCAATTTATGGGCTAGCTAACTTTGATCTGATCATTTCAAGTCAAAATGCCAATTTTGTACCTAAGTGTTCTAGATTGCTCTTTCCTATCAAATATTTTGTAGAAGATGCATGCATTAATTATTTATTATTGGTAACATACTAAATGGGAATATGGATCCAACACATCTGACATCACCTTCCAATTTTAATCTAGTTGAATTTTGGACCAATAACAAGGTATTCTGATCAATTTGAGTAATTTGTGCATAAAGTGCTTTAACATGCTTAAGAGCTAATTAACCCAAATAAAGGCTTAGTTAATAAATCCAAGGAAAATTATTGAATATTCATTTTTATAAATAAATATTGAATATATACATCATTAAGTGACCTCATTTCTTGGGAAGGCATCTCTAGGCTATAAATGTCACAAATATTAGGATTCATGCCCTTTATGCCTCATCAATGCCTTCCATGATGCCCTCCATGCCGCTTAATTTCCCCTTCTTCCAATGTCATGATGAGGATAATTAAAAAATTAATTCCAAAATTTAATTAATCCTCAACCACACATCTTCATCTCAAGATGGATGGTTCAGGTTGATTCTAGACATTCTCAAAATTCTATAAATAGAGAGGCCATGAATATCATTTCTAAGCTATTTTGGTGAAAAGTTATAATGCACAAATATCTTAAAGAATCCATTAAAATTAGTGTTACCATTCCAAATTTATTCCAAGCCAAGCTAAGCCACAATCTAAAGGTGCCAAAGAGAGAAGGAGGTAGACAAGATTCCATTACTAAGGACTTCATGAGTACAACCTGAGCAAACCACTACTGCAAAGGCATTTGGAGCATCTAAGGAAGGTTAATGAATTATCATGTTTTATTCCTTACTTTTTAGTTGTGTTTGTCATTTATTTTTTTTAATTAGGCTCTCCCTAGTGTCTAGGCCTAGAGATGTTATGTTATTAGGGTGTTTATTTCATTTTTTTTCATTTTGGAACTAACACCATACTAACCATCCTCTCTTGAGTCAAATTCCTAGATCACAAATACAACCTAGGATATTTAACCAACTAATTCAGATCAATTAGTAATCCTAGAGTGGGAAGTAAATTTATAATCTAAAGCCTCTCAAAGTCCAAACCTCACAATTAATAAGCTACCCATAGTAAGTTCAATTTTTAATAAATCCATAGGAAGTATCCAAAGAGTGAAGAAGAGAAAGATTGAAGATGATGCTAGAAGGGGCATGCTTCTAAAAGAAAATCAATATGTTTTCTCCCTTTCAAAGAGAAAGAATAGGAGACTAGGGAAGTCTACTTATAATGAGGATTTTAGATCTTATTTTGAAACACAATAGGATGTTTTTCTTGAGCTCTATGAAGGGACATAAAAAGAAAAAAGATAGATCACATTTTAATTAGATTAGGTTAGGTAACAACAAAAAATTATCATGTTCTTGAGAAAATTAAAGTAGATGTACAAAGTATAACTTTAGGACTATACAACATTTTGGATGCTATTACTTTAGTGAGGGTTGAATTAGCCCCTCAAATCATTGAAGCAACAAAATTGTTTAATTTTTTTAAGGAATATTGGAACAAATTAAAATTCATCTTTTATACACAATAAATAAGGCACATGGCCATCTAAATTTAATGACACCATTGGAGGCATATAATACCCTCAACTTGGTTACCATTCAAACACAAGAAGTGAGGGAATGGTTAACAACTAAAAAAGTAAGAATGCCTATATATAGATTATGAGAACCTTATTTTTCATATTCTATATCAATTGAAGATTTCACAGTCTATGGACTCTATGGGGAAACTAATAAGTGGAGTTAGTTTTAATCATCTTATACAACAAGCCTCAACCAACTTCAAATATAATATTCAAGGATTATCCTTAGAGCAAAATAATGTTGAACTTAATTTTATAAGAAATAAGGTCATAGAGGTGGATATATTTTGGATCAACTTTATGAGCACTAAAGTTGAGCATTAATTTATAATGGAAAAAACAAGCAAGGTACATAGGCCCCCAATTTTAAACATGGACATAATAAGATATCAACATGATGTTTATTTTAAATATTGTCAATAATTGGAGGCCAAGAAGAATGATAAGGTGACACCTCCCAGCTCAACTTTAGCTTCGATATCAACATCATCTCCTAGCTCAGTGCCACTAATAACTCTAGTGCCTCCATTATTTCAAGTGTAACCATGTAATCATAAATTATAAATAAACTTTTCTTATTAAAGGCTAACTTTGTATATAATATTGTATTTAATATTAGTCACTATGATTATAGTTTACTTATACTTGATGTATGCATGTAATAGTCAGCTTGAGTAATTAGTAAGAATACAAATGTTATATGGCACTATGCAGGCAAAATCATTTTTGACACAATTGTGATCAAGTGTAATTGTATATGCAATGTTTGCATTAAAATTAGAACTAAGATTTTAATTACTAGATGTAAATTTTACTTTTGCATAAACTTATAGGATAAGGTGACCCTTACCCAAGTCTATTTATACTTGTAAATCCCTCATTCCAAAAGTTTGACAAAATTTAATATAGGAAGAAGTCATTTTAGATTGTCATACAACTATGTGGATGTATTTTCCTTCTATTTCAATGTAATTAAGTATTTATTTTCCTTGGTTGTTTTGATTGAGTAATTAAAAGTGTGCAATAGTTATGGAGAATTCCTTTTTTTTTCATTGATATTTTCTGATTTTAGATGTGCAATATATATTTAATAGTTAGCATGTGTTATTAATTTCAAGAAATTGGTTGAATTTCTTAATTTTCTAAGTGTGTAGGAGTTTTTCCTTTTTATATAGTATTCTAGGTGTGATCCATAGATTCTCTATATACCTTTTTGATTTGAGATGTAATATCCTTATTAAGGGTGTGCAACAACTACTCTAAAAGGATAAAACTTCAGCTAAGAATCTTGGGTTTCCTATGCCATTTCTTGCCATACTTCCTAACTATGTTTGTCTGTGAGTGTGCAGTAACTACCAACAACAAGCATTAATTCTAGAAACACTTGTCCACAAAGAAACAAACCCTGAAATTAATCCCTTGAAACCATAGATCCTTATTTTCTTCTATACCTTTTCCTCATTTTAAATTTTCTTTGGTGTTTCTTTGATTGAGATCTACCCACTTTATAATAACATCCATCCAACCTAACTAGGTTATAATTTATTTATTAAGATTTATTTTACTAAAAGCACACCTAGTTAATAATTTGCATGCTCAAATTACAATTTCACCCCAAGGTTTTTTAACCCATACCAACAAATTATGTCCTGGATTAGAGTTTAACTCCATTAATATCCTAAAACATTAGAGGATGCCTCATTAAATATGGGGGTGCACACAAGACACTCATCAACACAAAATTCTTACTATATGTGGATATTTTTTTACATTGTTTGGTGGTAATGAATGATATCTTAGGAATTACTTCTAATATGTTTTATACCTTATCACAAAAAATTATGATGAAATTTAAAGGATTTTCCTCATAGATTGCATCTTGATGGTAAATATTAGTTGACCACTTAAAACATCACATATCTCTAATGGAGTGATGTCATAAAGTATTGCATCATGACAATGGTTGATATTATACACAAATTGGCATTTTTGAGTGATGTGTTTCTTAGATCTCACTCTGAACCATCAAATAGGGTATGGTTTTGGGTGAGGCACCAGAGGCAAGTTTAATATGTAAACTAATTCATGGGAGATGAGATTCTTCTATCTTTCATTATCAATGATGAAGTGTATTGGTTGAGCATTGATCCACTTTTGGGAATAGAATAATCATTATTCTTCCTTTGTTTCCATAGGGTGAGAAGAGATGTTTATGGTATCCACCATGGTGATAGGTTTATATTTCATGATTTTATTAACCTTTTCTAATGATGTATTGTTTTTACCCATTGTCTCAAGTTATGCAAGTATATTATTCCTAGTGTGGCACTCTTCTTTAGAATGATTGTTAGGTTATTAAATGAACACCACTTAAAAGTATTACAATACTTGTTTTGATCATTTGAATATTTTTAATTACTCTATAGAGGGTGTTTGTAGTTGTTCCCTGGTTTAGAATTTGGCTAGAAATGTTTAAACCATTGTTTGGTCTAAAACTTATAATATTTTGTCTTAGTCTTGGCCTTATCCTCAGTTTAAAAATTTCAAGCATACCTATAAGATTTTATGATTGAATATATATTTAATATATCCTTATCTTATTATATATGTTGTCTCAATCCTAACCTATACTTTAGAACAAGGTTTTTTAAAATCCTAAATCTCAATTTTGGACACCAAAGTATGAAAAGGTATATGTGTATTGATACAAGGATTATTCTTTTCCTTGACTCAATTGATAAAACATGATGTACTACTCATCATAGTTTCTTATAGGATACTAGGTTTATTTGAGTGATTGTATTCAATATTCCATGTGTTTACATATGTGTCTAAGCTAGCATCATCTTCATGATTTTCATGTGAAGTGCAATCATTTTCCCACCATTTATTTACTAATAAATAGATTTTAATAAGAGAAAATGTAACTATTTTCTTTGTAATATAATTTATTAAGCAAATATTATGAATAGACTAGGTTAAGTTAGTTATCCAATGCATCTACATCAATTTTGTCTCCAAACATAGGGATGTCTATATTGACTTGTATTGTGTATGGTGTTTGACCACCAAATTACTGATGATAATCAGAGGTGTTAGAAGGAGTCTACCACTTTAGTAGTAGTGATCAATGTTCAATGTGACTTGCTCATTCATGTTCATGATGTTATTCCAAATCTTCTCATTATATTTGAAATGTATCCTCTATAATCTTATGGAACATTTTTGAATTTGGCATTGTCCAATATTTTTATCCCATTTGAGGACATTAAGGAAGGTATAATGAAGGGTCATGAGTCTCAATCCCTATATTTTTATAATTAGACCTTGTATGATTGGGCATATAAATAGGGATGAAGTTTATATAAAACATGATACCACATAAAAATTATATGAAGCATGAACACTCTAATACCATTGGTCTAGGTCCTAAGAGGAGACCTAGTGGACAAGTTACTTAAAAAGACTTAAGAGGGTTATGAATGGAAGAAAATTTAAATTTATATATAATATAAAGGTGAAAAGTGTTAATAATATGGAAAAAAACAATATGATAAAAATCAATGTATAATTGTAAAGTAAAAATTATTATCATGTTAAGTTATATACAATATATGAGAGATTAGATGTATGGTGCAGATGTGCTCCCTAACTTCATTCTTGTCTACATAACTAATTATAAAGAATATAATTGTACATTTATATAAAATAGAGGGAGATGAAACATCATTTGAAGTATTATAAGATTTTTAACCATTTTTTCACAACTAATGACCATTATGACATCATTGACTGCCATTACTAACAAGATATGGTCTATATTATTGACATTTCATGAGTTGTATGATAGTGTAGAAGTGGGGTTATATAATATGGATTGTAAGTAGGTGTTAAATTTAATGATAATATTTTTAACATTAATGTGATGATTGATATTTATTAGTAGTAAACTATGGTAAGATCTAGTGATCTAGATCCTCCTTGATCACTGGTAATATGTACTCACTTTGGATATATATGGCATCTATAGTGGTTTATCCTTTTACATTTGAACCTACTTAAAGGCTACATTTTAACATAATAAATCTTTTACAAGGCTCTATTTTTATAGACAAACCTATTTTAGGGTTCTAAAATGAAGTATAATGATATGTAAAGTAGTGTAGTTAAGGTTTATGTGTCACTCAACTTATAACACTCATCCTTATCCAATGATGTTTGAGGAATTTATACTCTCAACTCATGGTTTTAGTGATTCTATATCTGATCCAAGAGGATCTCAGTCACTAGATCATACTTTAAATTATCATAGTTGTACATCGAATCTTGTGATAATGCTAGTGGGTAGTAATCCCTTCACCTATACATTAGTTTATTTAATGCAATTCCACTCCTATGTTACCATATAGACCCTATAGTGTCAATACTATATTTTTTATATCTTGAATAATGATATTCAATGATGTCATCATGCTCTTTGGCTATGAAGTGGTTATTGCCAACTATTGTAACAATTTAATTGGCACTTCATCTCCATATATTGTATAATAATTTAGACTTAGACTATTTTTAGAATACAACATTATAGTTGGAGAACTAGATAAGAATAGAGTTAAAAATTGCATAGGAATCTAGACATCTGATCCATCAAATAGTATGGAGCTAAACACAACACAACCTTCCTATTATATTTCTAATTTTGTTGTCATCTCTCTATCTTTTCTTTTCTATTTTTTAAAATTGCACATTCATGTTATCTATAAATCTTAAATCACTTTCACATATAATACTCTTAAACAAGATTAATTAAGTTTTGTTAGAAACTCAAAAGGTCTAATTAATAAAAAGTACACATTTTTAATTTGAATTTTAAATTAATAAATATTAAACATCCACATTAACCACTAAGTTAATTAACAACATAATCTTAAAATTTTCACACAATTCATATTTTCCATTAATATCTGAAATCAAGTTAAATAGAGCAAGTAAAACATACCAATTTATCCACTAATTCAAGTTATTAATAAAATTTCATTTTAACATCCAAATGAAATTACAATGGTGAAAAAATAGTAAAAGTATGTATCATATCATAACATAGAAATAAAGTTACTACTCATCAATAAATAAAATCTAGAATAGGCCAATCTAACTATAAAACAAATATACATCCAATGTTGTCATACCATATCCCAAATAATGATTATACATGATTGCCAATAGCCACTATTGTATAATAATAATAATTTCAAAGTAAAATAATAAAATAGTGCTATAGAACTTCCATGAAACATCTCTTAAAATTAGAATATCAGACATGAGATATTTCAGAAAAGGTTCAGATCAAGCTATAGAGAGGGAGAGCATCATCTAGGTACTTTTTATTCAACCATAGACCATCGATCTCCTGTAAACCTCCCCACTAGGAATGGCCTTCCCCTTCATGAATAGAAAAATAATTATGATGCAACTAACCAAAACCATCTAATAATTACATGTGAAAGTACAATCACTATTACATGTAACTAGTCATATAGACCCTAGCTACACCCCTATCTATTATGAATTCCAACAAACATGTAAACTAAAAATCACTATGGATTGAAAATGCATAGAGTTATAAAATTAATTTGGCCAAATCATTTTATAGTATTTTTTAGATTCCAAATCTAGGTCATTGTCCACATTATGCATACTCTTTTCTATACACACTATCAACATTTACCATCTTGTTAACCAATGAGGAGTGATCATAAATATACTTCTTTCCTAAAAATCATCATCCATTTATAAAAAAGAAGACAATATGACTCAAGATAAAAATACATCACATATCTAGCCATCATGAGAATAATAAAAATTAAAAATGTATTAATTCCATATAATAAGTTTTTTTTAAGTGCCCCTAGGAAAAATCCTTAAATAAAATTATGGTGAATTTTGAAAAGTACATTTCAAATTCTTGACAAACTAAAGGAAATTCTTTTTATAATAAAGTTGAACCCTAGGTATCACCTAACCACAACATTTAAATAAATTTTGAAAGTATAATGCATGTTTTCTAGAGGTTTAGATGTCATCCAGAGTAAACAGACTATTTGGTGTCATCTAGACCCTGTGTTTGAAGTCTAGAGCATGTGGTCATCATCTAGACCCTATGGTAGCCACATGTCAAGCATGAAATATACTGAGAGGGGGGGTGGTGAATCAGTATATTATATATCTTTTACTTAATCTGATTTCTTTTCCTTAATCACTTAATCACACATTCAATAAATGCAATAAAATTGTAACAATAACTTGCACCACACAAGAGAGAGAGAGACCATATTTTTACATGGAAACCCAAAGTGGGAAAAACCATGGAGAACAATATCAAGTATATGAATGAGCACCAACTCAAATTACAAAGTTCACAAGCACCAACTTGTAGGAGCACCAACCCCTTTGTCGAGCACCAACACATCAATTATTTGTGAACACCAACCCATAAGAGCACCAACTCCTTGAAAATATTTGTGATCACCAACCCATAGGAGTACCAACCCATATTGTGTATAAAACACAACTATCTCTCAACGTTGCTTACTTAACAAATGATAGAACTCTACAATATTTCCTACTTTTCTTATATAAAACAATTACAAAACCATGCACTCTCTTGCATTTTACAAATGGCTTCTCAAGATTTTATTTATAGCTTTCTAAATGAACTTTGGCATTCACCCTTTGTGACTTTTCAATCCTATTTGAAAATGGTGCCAAACTTGCATGACCCTTCGTATCCTTGCATTTGAAAAGCCACATGGTGACCCTTCATAAGAAAATGCATATTTTCCTATTTTATCTTTATCTTGGTGACCTTTAAAATTCATCAAAGTTTCCCTTCATAGAAAAATGTGCCATACCCTCTTTTGTCTTCACTTGATGACTCTTGGAATTCCTCAAGATGACTCTTCATGGGAAAATGCATCCCATTCCTCTTTTTTCTTTACCCTGTGACTCTTTGACTTCTCCATGGGCCCTCTTTTGACTTATATGAAACCAAAAATATATTCATTAATATTAAATAAATATTAACACACATTAGCCAAAATATGAATATTAAAAACATCATTAAATGTAATGGGGCCTTTATCACCAATGCTGGACCTTTGACATCAATGACAATTTTTCCAACAATCTCCCCCTTTGTTATTGATGGTAAGCTCAAACTAAAAATATCACATCTTGAAACCTATACTGCACATGTCAACATGCACATGCTACCATCTAAAAACCATACAATAACTACCCCTTACTGTAGCAACATGTACCTATTCCTTATACCTATTTTTGTTCTTCTCCCCTTTTGAAAACAATGGAAAAGGGCCTATTCTATAGCTAACACTTAGTTCCCCCTCAACTGATGCTAATCCTCAATGGCAGGAATTAAAAGAAATTACTCCCAACTTCTCTTGTAGATACTCAAATGTGTCTTTTGGTAGTGGCTTTGTAAAAATATCTATAATCTGCTCTATAGTAATGATATATTCCATCTTAACCTATTGATCTACAACCTACTCTCTCAATAAGTGATATCTGATGGGAATATATTTTGTTCTTGAATGCATCAATAAATTATTATAAATATTAATAGTACTTGTGTTATCACAAAAAATAGAAATAGGTTCATCATATTTTACCTTGATATCTTCTAAAGTTTGCTTCATCAAAAGCACTTGAGTACAACATAATACCACTGTGATATATTTTGCTTCAGCTATATAAAGTGATACTAAATTATGTTTTTTGCTTAGCCATGATACTAAGCTATCACTAAGGAAGAAAGATCTTCTACTTGTACTTTTTTTGTCATCCAAGAAACCTACCCAATCTAAATTTGTCTAAGTAACCAAAGTGAAATCTCTACCTGTGGGATACCACAATCCATCATCTAATGTCCCCTTGATATATTTGAATATTCTTTTCACCAAATAAACATGACTATCTTTTGGAGCTAATTGATATCTTGCAACCATACCTACTGCATGTATGATGTCTGGCCTCGATGCTATCAAATATAAAAGACTACCAATCATATATCTATATAAATATTGATCTACAATAGGTAATTCTTCATCATTGTTCACCTTATTTATTGTACTCATTAGTGTACCAACTAATGCACAATCCTCAAAACCAAATTTCTTCAACATTTCCTTGACATATTTACTTTGAGATATGAAAAATCCTTTATCTAACTGAAATATTTGTAATCCTAAGAAAAATGACAATTCTCTAAGCATAGACATCTCAAATTCTTTTTGCATATTATCAAAAAATTATTTTGTCATCTTTTCAATGTTTCCTCCAAAAATGATGTCATCAACATATACCAAAACATTCAACTAATTCTCACCTTTTATTTTGATGTAGAGATTACTATCAACAAATCCTCTCTTGAAACCTTGATCTTACAAGTAGTTATCAAGTCTTGCATACCAAGATCTAGGATCTTGTTTCAATCTAGACAGTGCGTTTTTCAATATGCATACATGGCTACTATCATTTGAGATAATAAATCCCCTTGGTTGCTCAATGTAGACCTCCTCTTTTAGATTCCCATTTAGGAAAGTAAACTTGGCATCCATCTAAAACACTTTGAAAATTTTAAACACTACATATGCAAGAAACATTCTAATAGCCTCTAGCCTTGCTACTAGTGCAAAAGTTTCTTCAAAATCTATTCCCTTCATCTGAGCATATCCTTTACATACTAATCTTTCTTTATTCTTGGTCACTTCTCCATTTTCATTCAACTTATTTCTATAAATATATTTTTTTCCTATCACATTATGATCTTTTAGTCTATGCACTAATTCCCAAGTATCATTTTTTTCTATCTAATTTAATTATTCATCCATTTACTTAACCTAATGCTTATCTTGTCTAGCTTCTAAAAAAAATAAGTCTAAATTTTGGATAATAAAGAGAAATTAGCATGCTCAGATTCACTTACCATCATTCTTCTAGCACAAATTCCTTCATTTATGTCCATGATGATGTCACTTTCATTATGATTTCTCTATACATATTTGGATGGGGTTTTGGTGTCCTTTTTCTCCTTCTCATCTTCATCTAATTCTTCAAAATCTTCCTTTTCAATGATTTTATGAATGTCTATTGGATCATTGATTCTTTGTGCTCCATCTTCTATCCTGACAGTTGCACTTTCAACTATTTTGTTGGTTCTTTTATTATAATATTTATAAGATTTACTTTTGCAAGAATAACCAAGAAATATACCCTTGTCTACTCTATATTCAAACTTGCCCAATTTTTCATTGGTTCTCTTTATGAAGCATCGATTGTTAAAAACTTTGAAATAATCAACTATAACTGGTTTGTCTTTCCATAGCTATAAGGAGTCTTGTCGCTATTGAATCTCAATAATGCTCTATTCTGAATAAGCACTATTGTACTAACTACCTCTTTCCAATATTTATCTAGTATCTTGGATTCATTTAGCATTGTCCTCACCATCTCCTGAACTATTCTATTTCTTTATTTAACTACTCTATTTTGCTATGGATTTATAGCTATTGAATAATGTCTCTTTATTCCATGGTCTTCACAAAAATCAATAAATTGATCTGACATGATTTTTTCTCCTCGATCTGATGATAGGCACTTAATTTTCAAACCAATTTCATTCTCAACTAATGTTTTGAATGCTTAAAAATGTCTAAAAGCTTTTAATTTTTTATTTAAAAACATTACCCAAGTCATAAATGAAAAATAATCAATAAGCAACATGAAATATTTCTCACCTTAACACAAATTATTGTGAACAAGCTCTAACATCTGAGTGGCCGAGTACTCTTTTGTTTTGAACCACATTCTGACTTACTTCTCATTCTGACAAGGTTCACAAAGTGTGTTGGATGGCTTTGTAATCTTTGGAAGATTTTTTACTACTTGGTTCTTGTTGATGTTGACAAGATTGTCAAAATTTATGTGTCCCATTCTCCTGTGCCATAGCCAAATTTCTTCAATCTGACTCAAACAACATATTTGACCTTTGATGTCTGATAACATATGTAAATTATTGCCTATTCTTTGATCATTTGCAGCCAACATTTGAATCTATTCTCCTAATTTAACAACCTTCTAAATAGAATTTTAGTGTGTACCCCTAATCACACATTTGACTTAAACTCAAAAGATTATGCTTAAGACCTTCTACATATAAAAGATTTTTAGTTTTATTTCTACCATTATCCAAACTCAGTGTACCTTTTTTTGGAAATTATGGCAGTAGTATTATCTCTGAATTACACTATGCCACCATTAATCTTCTTCAAGGTTATGAACTTGTTATTATCTCTTATCATGTGCCTCAAACATCCACTATCAATGAACCATATATTTTCTTCATTTATTTCATGCAAAGTTGTTTGTATCAACATAGATTTTTTAGGTTGTTTCTTCTACTATGAACCTGTTTGAATTTTCTTCTTGATGAATAGAGCCTTGAAATTTTAGTCCTTCTTGACTGACTCAAACATGCTTCTACAATACTAGGCTATGTGTCTATATTTATTACACTTATAACATATTATGGCCTCTTCATTATATTCTGATAGAGGAGCAAAAGATTTGTGGCTTCTGCTTGACTCTACATGAATTGCCTTCTTTTTTTTTCTGAAATTGTTAGCCCTTTTTCAATAATCTATTTTCTTATGACCATATACATTACAATAAAAATAGTAACCATAAAAATAGGACCTATTTGTGTATCTATGACCTAATTGCCTTTTGTACCTCTATCCCTTCCAGGATTCTTTATTTGAGATGTCCTATGTATTCTTAACTTCTTCCCTTTTTATTTCCTCTTTTGTAAGAGCTTCAACATAGCTCTTTCCTTTTTTTATGTTAACTTTTTCTATGAAAGTAGTGGCCTCCCCTTTATCTTTTTCAAATCTGATACCTATCTTATCTGACATTGATCTTTGACTTTCTAATATCTTATTTAACATATTAGTGCTATTCTTAAATTTTTAATCATTGCTTTCTCTATCATTCATTGCTTTATTTGTTTTCTTAAAGAAGCAATTTCAATAACATACCTTTCACATTCTTCACTTAATTTTTAAAACTATGCCATTAGATATTTTTCATTCTTCTTGGCTTATTTAAAGTGTGTTTTTAGATATTTAATTATTTCCTTTGACTCCTTTTCATTTTTTCTCGATCTAGAGCTTCAATCATCAATTCTTCTTCTCAAGAGCTTTTAACTCTTCTAAAGCACAAATGAGTTCTCCTTCCAAATTCACTTCAGCTTCATCTGATTCTTCTTATTGATCATCTATACTTTTCCTTATGGAGGTATCTTCATGTATGGCCATGAATAGAATCTCTTCTTCTTCTGAATCACTGACTTCACTATCTTCGGTTGAGCTAGGATCTTTAGAATATAAACTTTCTTCTCTAATCCCTTCTTGAATTTTCCTTTGAAATTATTCTTGTATGTAGACTTTCCTTCTTCATTGTCACCATCACCCTTATCTAGGCACTTAGCTACAAAATGTCCAATCTTTTCTCAATTAAAACATTTAAAAGGTAATTTTCCTTGATATTTACCTATGCCCTTTTTAAGCTTGCGAATGAATAGAGCCCCATTGTCATTTTCATCATTTCTAGAATTGTCACTTGATTCTCAAATATTAGCCTTCTCTTTCTTTGATGTCTTAAAATTAGCTTCTTTCTTTGAGGGTTTCTCTTGTTCAATCCACATCTCATATGTTGTAAGAATACCATGTATCCCATCCATCTTTAGTTTGGTTAAATTCTTCATCTATTCAATTACCAAAACTTTTGCATCATATCTCAATGGTAGAGATCTCAAAACTTTTTGTACCATGATTGATTCTTCTAAATTTTCCCCAAGACCTTGAATCTGAGTAACTATTCGATCAACCCACAAAAGATAACTTTCTATATTTTCTTCCTCTTCCATCTTCAAACTCTTAAACTATCTTATGAAAGTTTGAAGCTTAGCTTGCTGAACCTTTCCATCACCTTTGTAAATATTCTCAAACTTTACCCAAGTTTCATGAGAAGATTCACATTGAATAACTTTAACAAATTATAATTCACATAAACCACATAAAATAACATTTAAAGCTTTAACATTATATTCACTTGCCTTATTTTCTACTAGAGTAGTTACAAGTGTCTATGGCTCTTAGTATTCTTCCACAACTACTTGCCAAATGTCAAATCTAAGGGCCATTAAATAATTTCTCATCCTTATGCTCCAAAATGCATAATTTTTCCCATTAAATAAAGGTGCCTTATTTGTAGAAAAACCTTCATGTGATCCAACCATTGTGCTTTCCCTAATCTACCTTCAAGCTGTAAATTTTTTTTAAAAGGAACCTGCTCTGATACCAATTGTTAATCATGAAATATACTAAGAGGGGGGGGGTAAATAAATATATTATATATCTTTTACTTAATCTGATTTATTTTCTTTAACCTGTTAATCACACAGTCAAGATATGCAATACAACTAAAAAAATAACATGCACTACATGAGAGAGAGAGAGAGAGAGAGAGAGAGAGAGAGAGAGAGAGAGAGAGAGAGAGAGAGAGAGAGAGAGAGAGAGAGAGAGAGAGAGAGAGAGAGAGAGAGAGAGAGAGAGAGAGAGAGAGAGAGAGAGAGAGAGAGAGAGAGAGCCAATTTTTATGTGGAAACCCAAATTGGGAAAAATTATGAAGAACAATCTCAAGTATATGAATGAACACCAACTTAAATAAAAAATTTCACAAGAACCAACTTGCAGGAGCACCAACCCCTTTGTTAAGCACCAACACAACAACTATTTATGAGCACCAACCCACAGGAGCACCAACTCCTTGAAAATATTTATGATTACCAACCCATAGGAGCACCGACACATCTTGTATGTAAAACACAACTATCTCTCAATGTTTCTTACATAAAAGATGATAGAAATATACAATATCTCCTACTTTTATCTCCTCTTTTCCTACTTAAAACAATTATAAAACCATGCACTCTCTTTCATTTTACAAATGGATTCTCAAGCCTTTATATATAGATTTCAAAATGAACTTTGGCATTCATCCTTTGTGATCCTTTAATCCTCTTGGAAAATGGTGCCACACTTACATGACCCTTCATATCCTTGCATTTGAAAAGTCACATGGTGACCCTTCATAATCAAATGTGTCCTTTCCTCTTTTATTTTTATCTTGGTGACCTTTTTAATTCCTTAAAGTGTCCCTTCATGGAAAAATTCACCATAACCTCTTTTATCTTCACTTGGTGACTCTTGGAATTCCTCAAGATGACTCTTCATGGGAAAATTCATCCCATTCCTCTTTTGTCTTTACCCCCTGACTCTTTGACTTCTCCATGGGACCTCTTTTGACTTATATGCAACCAAAAATATATTCATTAATATTAAATAAATATTAAGACACATTAGCCAAGTTATGAATATTAAAAACATCATTAAATGCAATGGGGCCTTTATCACCAATGCTAGACCATTGACATCAATGACAATATTTCCAACACCACATAGATCCTATGGTCATTTTTTGAACCCTATGCTCATCATCTAGATGCTATGGTCATAATCTAGACCCTATGGTCACCATCTAGACCATGTAAGCACCATCTAGGTCCTATGGTGTCCATCTATGGACTGTGGTCACCATCTAGAAAGTGTGTTCACCATATAAAATTGTGGTTGCCATCTAGGGACTATGGTCATTTTCTAGGGTATGTGGTTGTCATCTACTGATTTTGGTTATCATATAATAAATATGACTACCATTTGGATAAATGTGGATACATCTATATGTCTTGCTCTGATATAAATATACCTAAACCCTTATGTGTGCTCATTTTTTTCATTCAACAAGTTTAAACATCAATATCTCTTCCTAAATTAATCTCTCTTATGTGGTGATCAATATTAGAATGGCTTCCCACCCCTATATTTTCCCCCATTCAAAATGTTATCTACAAGAATCTAATTTGCCTAAAAATATTTAGGCTACTAAAAGATAAGGACACTTACATTGAGTGGGCAAAAAAATGTTATTTCAGATTCCTTGTTTACATGCCCCAATATGAGACAAACATGAATTTTATCAACGTTCTCATGTCTAGTTGCAATCCTACTACTTGAGATTTTACTTGTTCCCTCAACTTGTAGGTTATTACTTTTGGCACCTCACCTTAAGACAACCACTACTTGATAGGGTTTCCACATAAAATTATGGAACTTTTAATTAAAAAAAGAATTTTTGACTAAAGAAGGCAAAATTTATCTAGAAAATCACTTGAGCTTGATAGTCAATACTTCCACCTATAAAGGTAATTTTATCTTTGTTAATTAATAGTCAATGTTTTATGTATGAACTTTGAAATTTAATAAATGTCATTTTTAGTTGGTAATTTTTTTCAATTGTATTATTGTTACCCCTAATGATTAAAAAAGGGTAATTTTAGTCTAATATATAACAAACACATTTATATAATCCCTTATCAAAATTTTCCATGCAAGGATTGTTTTGTAGTGAAGAGTAATAGATGTTCCCTTACGGGCTTTAGAATTAATTGTTCATTATATTGTTACAAACAATTTGATTGGTGTACATACATTTCTAATAATATTAGAAATGATTTTGAATGTGTTTTTCAAAGTGACACTTACATAATTTTTATTTCTATTTTTGTTTTAGGTTTATACTATGAGGCATATTATGGGTTGAAAGGAACAAATGTTCCAACTATCTTGCATGAAAAAATGAAATTTAATTTTGTGGCCATTTTTGATTTGGAGGTAAGTTTGAAGTTTATAATTAAAAGTAATTATCCAATTACTTAAAAATGTTGTGCTGCTATTATACCTATTTAAAATTCAAATTAATTGAGTTTGTTTATCTGTAACTATTGTCACCAAATCTTTCACCTTAGAAGAGGGTTTTTAATACTTTTTCATATTTTGAAAACATGGGAACACTTCAAAGTATGTGGGTGTACCTATAATGGAAGTGAGCCTCAATATTTAAAGGAGTAACTCCCTAAATGTATCTTGAAAATCATAACACCTAACTAGTGTTTGTTTATGGGGAAAAGAGTTAGAAGTTGCATGAAATGAACCTAATCTAATGGGGTGATATACCAAGATGTTTTCCATATGACCATCATGCTTATTTCACTAAGAAATAGGGAATACAAATTAGATTTTAAGTTTTAGAAGGTTCCTAACATGAGTATTTCAATATAGAGGTGAGATGTGAGAAGAAAAACAAGGCAAATAAACTAGAGGGTAGATTTCACACTCCAAGGACAATATACATTTGAAAATAAGCCTAAAAAACTTGAATACACTCTATATTACCTGTTAGAATAGGAACTCTTACACAAACATGTAAGGATAAGGGATGAAAGGATAGAAAATTATCACTTTACATCACCATACATAACTTTCACACTAAGAAAGGATAGAGAAGGAAAAATATGACATCATTATAGTAGGGATTCACCATATATGGAGTGGAATTAAATTACAAAGGCCAAAATAGTAGCTACTTATAGAAATTGAGAGAGAAGAAGAGAGAATGAAGTCCAAAGGTAACTAGAACACTTGGCATGCTGAGAGGAGGAGTTACACATGTAGTAAAATGGATTAGGAGATAGATCATGTAAGGTATGATAGGAAAAATGGCCCTCCAAGTTATGAAACTCATGAAATTTAGCATGAAACTTCTCATTCTAAACAAAAAAACTTCTTGCCTTCATCATTCACCCCTTTTGGAACATCACAAAGATAAACAGTGATAAATATAATTATAAAATTGAGAGGGATGGGTTATAGACATTCTACTCCATGCATTCGCTGCATTCCTAATCATCTAGATTCTCTTGGAAGTGAGCCATCATTGCTTGTAGTAAAAAAACTCCTCTTTCATTCACCCCTCATACTTAGCCTCAAAATTGGCTTCAATTTTCCATGTAATGTTTTACAAAATGGTGAATGACATTTTTAAATACCCTCAATGGCCTTACATTCTTTAGGTGCACCTTAAAAGGCTATGAATTTGAAGTTCTCACCCTTCTTACTATATTGCTCACTTTGCTAGTTTTGATTAGCCGAGATAGAGGTAGTTTCAAAAATACTTAGGATTTGTAATGAAGCATGAAATGGTCATAACAAGATACAACAAGTCTTAATATATCTCTTAAAGTTTATTCCATCTCTTGAAACCTCCTATAACCTATAAGACATAAAAAATTATAAAAGATAGTCAGATTCCCCCTTGTCCATATAAGTAAAGTAGTAGTAAATTTATGGGGAGGAGCCTTGGAGAGTCCTATAAAAACTAAAGCCACCTTCTAGGTCACTCTAATCCATTAGGGTAGCTCTCCATCTTTATTTTCCTAATTGGGTCATTTCTAAGGGTTCTAGACTATTTCTACCCTTAATGATTATTTATGAATATTTGATGTTGGAAAGAGAAAATAATGCCATAAAATATTTTTTCATGACATTATGCATAGGCCTAAGTTGTCTCTGAGACAAAAGTGGATTTTTTGGAGGTTTATATACATTATAAAATATTGAAAACATCTTTTATGCCCACACATACATGTATAAATGGATTAGAATTCATCTGAGCTTGGAAGTTATATTGGTCTTCCATTTGGACTTTAGGCCAAAACCCTACCTAATAGGCTTGATTGTAACCCTTAAGGTCTAGACCACCTTGTTGAGATTCATATTTATGTGTAAGGTTTATAATGTTTTCCTATGTGTAATGAAAATTTACATGCATATTTTAAAGGTTAAATTAACCCCTAGCTCATTCCCTTACCTCTATCCTTCAAGACTATAGGGTTTGTACTTCTAGGGAAGTACCCTTTGTCTAAAATAAAACAAAGGGTACGTCCCCTACTATCTCAGACTAAATAGATATTGGAGGGGATTATAAAAGTGATGAATAACATATAAAATAATTTTTTTCCCTTGGTCATATCATTTTACCCTCTAATTCTTTCAAAACCTAAGACATTCTATGAAGAAGGGTATTGTGTGTAGGATTTAAGGTGTAGACTATGTATTTCTTGATTTGAGCCCTTTCTCTATGTTAATCCCATATAAAGAGGGATTATTTAGGTGAAATAAATAATTGTGTAGGTAATTTAAACACATATATAATCAGACTCCTTTCAAATCTTTCTTTGTTCACACCTTAGTTTGATTAACCTATATTGAGTATAATTTCTTGACTGTGTTTTGTTTCTAGGCACTATACATGTAGGTGTCCTTGAATGTATAAGTTTAAAGGAAAATTTTATAAGATTATATATAATCTCTTAGGGTAATTTAAAAAAATTTAGGACCCATATGTATCACCTTTATGCATTACCAATACTTATAATCCCAAAACTTACTCACTGTTCATCATAGTCAAACACAATCAAATGTATTAGGACAAGTAAGATATTGTAGGTGTAGATTCCACTTGGAATATTTTTCACATCATTTTAGGATCCTTTGAGGTCCTAGTATATGTTAGTGAAATTTTAAATTTCTCTTATCTATTTAGTTTCCATGCTTAAGCCTTGAGTCATGGAGTGTGTATACCTATAGTTAATTGTAGGTGATCTTTTTGGACCAAGTTATGCTTGTAGATGCACTTACTAAGCCAAAAAACCTAATTCTCCAACTCAATTTTTATGTTAATTAGAATAAAATGACATTCCCAAATCAAAAATATTACTTAACATGTAAATTTACTTCCATCTCTAAGTTCATACTTTGGAATTTTAGGACTCTATAGTCAATTGTATATCAACATCTCAAGCAAGAGACACTTGTGGGTGTATATGGGACCCAAAACATAGTACATAATCCTCTATAAATTACCTTTAGATCACAAATGATCTCTTTAACCATTTAAAACCATTCAATTATGGAGGCATGTTCTAATACTACAACCTAAAGTGAAAAGGTATCTTTATAGCTCAAATATTATAGATGATATTGTCTAAATTTAGTGCCTAAAGGGGCATCTTTGGGTCTTTCAAAAACTACCTTCCACTAATCATACTCCTCCCATATTTTTTAAATATCTTCCCCTATGTGGAGGCTACAATTTATTATTATTAATATGAATCAAAAATATTTATAACCTTGTCATTTTATATCCATAAAATGACCATGTACTCTATTTTGTGCTTTTAGATTAAAGGTCCCTAAACATAGTCTTTTCATCTTTGATCATGATTTCCACACCCATTTGCCAACCTAACACTTCAAGCATGATTGTCACACCATCATTAAGTTCCAAAAAACTTATGGGAGATTCCAATCATGTTAAAGATCCTCTAATTAGCATTTTAAACTCTCTTCTAGTGCCACCTAGAGGTGGGCATTCCAATGTACAAGCAGTGAGAGTGTATTTCAACCAATTCATGATGTACATTCATTTGATCAACTCTAGTAATTTCAAAGACCTTATATGGATTCTTCAATCTCATGCAATCTTCAAAACAAGGTCATAATACTTTATGTTGACATGTTATCCTTATTTTGAGGCACCTATAGGTGTATATCAATGGCATAAGATTGTGTGAATGACTGAGTTGACCATCACAGTCCCTCTTTGATCAATTAGAAGGCTTTTACTTGATTTATCCTATTGAAAGGATATTTAAAACATCTCATGAACATTTTAAATAACTCCATTATCATTATGAGGACCTTAATATTCCATGACTATGGTTAGAAATAGTAGAAGATTGACTGTGTACTCCATGTGATTATGTGTCGCTCATGATTGTAACTCCATGGAAGGTTTATTTATAGAATGAGATTATAATGAGAAAAAACCAACATTTAAAACATAAAAACAAACCATCACCATATTTTTACACCATTACCAAGACATGAAGATGTTAGAAGTGGTGTAAACCTACCTACAACACATAAAGGTGCCTTCTCTTATAGCTTGAGATACTTGGCATATCAAAAAACTTTGAAATATGAAACTAAGCATGGGTAACATGAGGTGAATTTGTTTATGTTATCTATATTCATTCCCATTAGATATATTTTATGGAATCATACAAATAAGAGTAAAACCTATAGGGTGTGGGAAATAGTGAGAATAAAAACATAGTCAACTTGTTAGAGATGATTCATAACCTATAATTGACTAATACCTGAAATAGTGTTATGAAAATGAATCTTTCTAAGTGTAATATCACCCCCTAAAGGCATTAGGTTTGAAACTTATAAAATTAGCCACACCAAACATAAACTTACTGACTCATTCTATGTGCATGGTGGAGTGATAGGAGAGTATAATGTTTTTGACCCTTTTTGGAAATTTTAGAGCATTTAAAGAGTGTAATCGTGTCTTATGGACTTGAATAGACATCCCAAAAGATTCTCCCATGCTTTTCTCTCTCATAGGTCATACACCTTGTGAAACTCCTTATTTTTTAGTTGTTTTCTTGTTTTTTAGTTAGAAAACCTATAAATTTTATATGGAATATCACTCTTGATAAGGAATATAAACAATTTATGTTGGAATAAGTTTTGGAAGACTTGGACACCTTGAAAACTATGCCACTTTCATATAAGACCCCAAAACGACCCCTAAGTGAATCAAGTTGACATTAAACTTAATTGAACTATGACCAAGGAACAATTAGCACTAAATTACATAAAATGAACAACAAAACACCCCATGACACTATATTTTATCCTTACATAATTTTTTTACTATAGGGGGGTTGACCCATTTTGAATTGTGGTCAAAATGGTCAACATCTTTGGTGATTTCCTAAGGGTGGTATGCTTGTTATGGCAAGACAAGTTGCCTAATCCTATCCATTAGAATATGGAGTCACATGTACACTAGGTTTGATGAAAAAATTTCCTTTGATAAAACATAAAAAATAAGGAAAGACACACATAACAAGACAAACATACAACAAACAGACATGTGTTCACAAGAACACTTATGGGACACATCACAAACCACATTAAATGAATTCAAACACAAACTAATATGAAAGAAACACTCCTTCCCAAATCAAAGGGGAAGCTTGAAGACTATATTTATTCATTACATGAGGTAATTAAAGAGGCATGTAGCCTTTTAACCTTTGGAATTGATTCCTCCATCTTCTTTATAGTGTTTGCCAACTTCATTGGCATGGTGTTCAAAGAATTCAAAGTAACTCCAATTAGGCTAGCTATGGAATTGAATTATTCATGTATACAAATAGCCTCAAATTTATCATATGTCTCCTTAACTATGACCTCCAATGGTGGTTCAATGAGGTTTACCTTCTTGGTTCCCATAGTGCTCTCAATAAGATTAGGTTTCTTTTTAGCTACAAGTTCTTCAAGCTCATCAAGGAGATTTGCATAGTCTACCCAATCCTATTCATTGTACTTCATGGAAAAATCCTTCTCTACATTCATATGTACTTGAACCTCAACTTATCATATCTATTCAAGCTGTTGAAAAATATCCATCTATTCAATCTTCTCTTCTTCATGTGTGAGGTCATCAAGTTGGTGTTATTCATGCTCCAATACATTTGAGGGTGATTCAAAATTAGATAAAGGTATTGAGCCATCTCCAATAAATATGTCTTCTAGCTTGGTCTCATGAAATTCTCTTAGGACTATAACTTCTTGAGGCTTGACTTGACCTTCATCCTTGATAGTACACTCCACTTCATGCTTGAGATAGTCATCCAAAACTTCATTATCAGACATGGATTCTTCTTTAAATACCTCTTTATTCAAGTCTTGGCTGCATTCATCATGTAAAATTATAAAAGAGTCTTCAATATGTTTCTCTTCACTCAATAAGGTAGGATTACCCTTTTGTTCACCTAGGGGAGTTCCTATGGTGATTTATTCCTCATAGTCACTCATGACATCTTCTTGGCCAGCCATGGCTTGGATTTGTTCTTCTTTACTTGCTTCTCTCAAGATCAGATCTTCTTCAAGAAAGGGTGAGGTGGGAGATTGATGGATGGGATCATGTGAAGGATCTATAATATTAGGTGTAATGGAAGGTTGATGAGTTGGAGATGGAGTGTGAGGAGTAGTACAAGGATTGTGAGTGGATTTAAGAAAGAGTAAAGCACTAGTAATCTCATGGGGAAGTCATTTCTTGGGATGATTAGATGGAAGAACACCTTGATAATAAGGAGTTTCATCTTGCCAATAACTTTCTTGAAATTCTTCAATAACAAAATGTTCATCTTTGAGCTCTTTATCTTCTCACATACTTATCCTATATATTTAGCGTTGAAGTCACTTCTTTACCAAGTCTAATTATCCTTTAATACCCCATTGAATTTCATATTCAACAACCTCCCATGGACTCATCCATATTTGGATAAAAATTCTTAACCATTCAATAATATGGTTAGGAAGAACATCAAACTCATTATCCCATTTTTCCATATTATCTTCACTATCTAGTAGCTCTAGTAGGAATGTGAAGAAGGATTGGACATGAGGTGGGGATGATGGAGGAGGATGCGGGTAATGATGGGGATCAATACTAGATCTAACTTGTATTTTAAAATCTAAGAATTCAATTCTTAGATTTTTATATATTGATCTAGATGGAAATTGATGACTATAGGGCTGCCATGGCTCATAGGATTGATAGCCATTTTGATAGGACTCTTGAGGAGTAAAATGTGGTTCATAGTAATTTTGATAGGGAGATTCATGATAGGGGTATCAAACAATATGTTCATATCAACCTCATATATTGTATGAGATATAAAAAAATGATCTAAATTTTCAATGATATAAACCTGGGCTACTTATAAATAGAAGTTATCATTCAGAGTCACCATTGGTGCTAACTTGCTTGATTCCAAAATCTAATGGAGGAAAGACACACCAACAATCTTTCCACTCTCTTAGACCTTGTCACACTAGCCATGCCAAAACTATTGTCACCAAATCTTACACCCTATAAGAGGGTGTTAAATACTCTTCTAGATTTGGGAAACATGGGAACACTTCTAGGTATGTGGGTGTACCTATAATGGAAGTGAGCCTATAGATTTAAAGGATAGCTCCTTGAATGTATCTGAAAAGATTATCACCAAGCTAGTGTTTTTTAATGGGGAAAAGAGTTAAAAGTTTCATGAAATGAACCTAATATAAGGGGGTGAGACATCAATATTTTTTCCATATGGCCATCATACTTATTGAACTAATGAATAGGGCATACAAACTAGCTTCTAAGTCTTAGAAAGTTTCTAACATGAATATTTCAATAAAAACATGAGATGTGGGAAGCAACGCAAGGTGAATGAACTATAGGGTAGATTAAACACTCCAAGTATAATCATACACTTTATAAGAAGCATAACACACTTTAATACACTCTTTATGACCTATTAGAATAGGAACTCTTTCACAAACATGAAAGGATAAGGAAAGAAAGGATATAGAATTATCACTTTACATCACAATACATCACTTGCACACTTAAATAATTATTCAAGAACTTAAAATAAGATTTAAATTAATGTTAAAAGGAAAAATATGAAAACATTCCTATATATCTTCCCTTTACATGGATTGGAATTAGATTACAAAGGCCAAAAAGGTAGCTACTTATAGAACTTGAGAAATAAGAGGAGATAATGAAGTCCAAAGGTCACTAGAACACTTGTCATGATGAGATGAGGAGTTAAATATGAAGTAAAATGGTGTAGGAGATAGACCATGTAAGGTATGATAGGAAAAATAAACATCCAAGCTATGTAACTCATGAAATGTGTCGTGAAACTTCTCATTCTACACAAGAAATCTACCTTCATCATTTACCCATTTTGGAATGTCCACTGACTAACTAGGGATAGATCTCATTATTGAACTGAGAGGGATGGGTTGTGTACATGCTCCTCCATGAATGAGTTTTATTACTAATCATTTATATTCTCCTATAAGTGAGCCATCACTACCTACAGTCAAAGAAACTCCTCTTTCAGGCACCCCTCACACTTGGACTCAAAATTGGATTCAATTTTCCATGAAAATCCATAAATGATGGTGAATGACACTTGGAAAGACCCTCCATTTCCTTATATTATTTAGGTGAACCTTAAAATGCTATGCATTTGAATTTCTCACCCTTCTCACTATCTTGTTCACTTTACCAATTTTGACTGGCTAAGATGGAGGTAATTTCATAATTACTTATGAGTTTTAATGAAGCATTAAATGGTCATAATGAGCTATAAAAATTCTTAATCTCTCTCTTAAAGTTGATCTCATGTCTTGAAACCTCATAGAACATGCAAGACATAAACAATAGTCAAAGAAAGTTATATCCCCCTTGTACATATAAGTAGGTTAGCACTAAATTTGATGTGGAGGAGCCTTGGAGAGTCCTCTAAAACCTAAAACCACTTTCCATGACATTAAAATTCATTATGGAAGTTCTCCATCTTAATTTTCCCAATCGAGTTATTTCCAAGGGTTTGTAAGGGTTTTAGACCATTTCCACCCTTAAGGATTATTCATGAAGATTTAATGTTGGATAGATAAACTAATGCCATAAAATATTTTTTCATGACCTTGTTCAACTCACCCTATCATCTTGAGTCTTTGTGCAAGGTGTCAAAGGAGATGTGAGCACCCCAAATTTCTTACTCGAGCCTTTCCTTCTATTTGCACAGGCCTGAGTTATCTCTAAGCCAAAAGTGGATTTATTGGATGTTTATATACATTACAAAATATTTTACACATATTTTATTACCCCATATACATTTTCAAATGTATTATAATTCTCATATGAGGTTGTAAATGATATTGACCTTCCATTTGGAATTTAGGCCAAAACCTTGCCTAATAGGCCTAATTGTAACCCTAAAGGTCTAGACCACATTTTTGAGATTCATCCTTCTATGAAAGGTTTATAATGTTATCCTAGGTTTCATTTAAATTTAAATAAATCTTTTCAAAGTCCCTTACCTCCATCCTTCAAGACTGTAAGGTTTTTGCTTCTGGGGAAGTACCCTCTATTTGAGACAAAATAGAGGGTACTTCCTCTATTTTATTAGACTAACTAGATATTTTAGGGGATTATACAAGTGATTAAAAATATTATAACCAAAATTTTTCCCTTTTTAATATCATTTTACCCTCTAATTCCTTCAAAACCCAAGATAGACTATGAAGAAGGATATTGTGTGTAGGATTTAAGGTGTAGATTGTGTATTACTTGATTTGAGCCCTTTCTCCATGTTACTCCCATATCATGAGGGTTTATTTAGGTTAATTACATAATTTTTATTTCCTTAAAACACATTTATCATTACACTCCTTCCAAAATTTTCTTTGTTCACACCTTACTTTTATTAGCCTATATTGAGTACAATTTCTTGACTATGTGTTATTTCTAGGCACTATACCTATAGGTGTCCTTGTATTTACAAGCTTAAAGGAAATGTTTATAAGATTATTTATAATATAATAGGGTCATTAAATTTTTTTTATGACCCATATATATCATCCTTATGCATTGCCAACACTTACAATCCCCAAACTTGCTCACTATTCATCATAGTCAAGCATAGTCAACTGTATTGGGACAAGTATGATATTGTAGCTGTAGATTCAACTTATAATATGTTTAACGTAATAATTGGATATTATAAGTTATTATGATATTTTATTGAGATTTGGAATTTCTCTCATCTATTTAGTTTACATGTTTAATCCCTAAGTCATGGAATGTGTATACTTACAATTAACTACAGATGGTATTTTTGGACTAAGGTATGTCTATAGATGTACTTACTAAACCAAAAAACCTATTTATATAGATAAAGTTTGACATTAATTAGAATAAAATGAAATTTAAAACTCAAAAATATTACTCAACATGCAAATTTTCTTCCATGTCTAAGCTCATACTATGGATTTGTTGGACTCCATAGTCAACTGCATATCAACATCTTAGGCAAGAGACACCTATAGTGTATATGGGACCTAAAACATAGTTCATAATTCTATTTAAATAATCTTTAGATCATGAATTCTATATTTAACCATCTAAAACCATTCAATCATGGAGGTATTGGCTAATACTACAACCTTCGGTGAAGAGGTCTCTTTATATCTCAAATCTTATAGTTGATACTATCTAAATTCAGTGACTAAAGGGGCATCTTTAGGCCTTTCAACAACTACCTTCCACTAATAATATGCCTACCAAATTTTTCATATATATTCTCCTATATGGATTATATAATTTTTTATCATTAAGATTCATCAAAACTATTGATAATCTTGTCATGTGATATCCATAAACTGACCATGTGTTATGTTTTGTGCTTTTAGAAAAAAGGTCCTTGAACAAAGTCTTTTCATCTTTGATCATTATTTCCACCTCCATTGTCTAACCTAAAACTTAAATAATTACTATCACACCATAATTAAATTCAAAAAACCCTAGGGGATATTACAATCATGTTAGATCTCCTCTAATTAGCATTTTCAACTCTATGTTAGTGCCACCTATAGGTGCACATTCTAATGTGTAGGTAGTGAGAGTGTATTTCAAATAATTCATGATTTATAGTAATTTTATAAAATATATTAAATTAAAATACCTTATATCTATTCTTAAATCTCATGAAATATTTAAAATAAGGTCATAATAATTTATGTTGACATGTTATCCTTCCTTTGAGGCACCTGGAGGTACATACCAATGGCATAAGACTATGTGAACGACTGAATTGACCATCATAGTCCCTCTTTTATCAAGTGGAATTATTTTAATTGATTTATAATATTGTAAGGATATCCAAAACATATCATGAACTATTCAAATAACTCCATGAACATTATGAGGACATTCATATGCCATGACTATGGTTAGAAATAGCAGAAGATTGACTGTGTACTCCATGTGATTATGTGTCACTCATGATTGTAACTCTTGGAAGATTTATTTGGATAATGAGCTTACAATTAAATTAAAAAAATATTTTAAACATTAAAAAAAAACCATCACCATCATTTGACACCATTACCAAGACATGAAGATGTTGCCAATGGTGGAAACCTACCTACAACACAAAATGGTGCCTTCTCTTGTAGCTTGAGATACATGGCCTATCATATCATTTTTAAATATTAAATCAAGCATAGGGAACATTATTTTAATATTTATAGTTCATCTATATTAAATACCATCATCTATATTGTATAGAATCATCCAAACAAGAGCAAAACCTATAGGGTATGGGAAAGAGTGAGTAGAAAACATAGTCAACTTGTTAGAGATGATTCATAAATAAAAATTGACAAACCCATGAAATATTTTTATGAAAATGAATCACTATGAGTGTAATATCACTCTCCAAAGGAATTTGGTCTTGAAATTCTCCAACTAGCCATACCAAGCATAAACCTGTTGATTGGTTCTGTGTGCATGGTGGAGTGATATGATAGAAGAATGGTTTTTGACCATTTTTGGAACTTTTAGTGAATTTAAAGCATGTAATTTTGTTTTATGTAATTTATTATCCATCCAAAAATATTATCCCATGTGTCATTCTCTCTCATAGGCTGTACACCTTATGAAACTCCTTGTTTTATATTTTTTTCTTGATTTTTAGTTAGAGAACCTACAAATTTTAGATGGAATGACACTCCTAATATGGAATCTAACAAATGGGACATTTTAATAAGTTTAGGAATAATTTGACACTTTTAAAATTGTGCCACTTTGATATAAGACCCAAAATGACCTCTAAGGAATCAAGTTGACATTAGACTTAATAGAACCATGACTAAGGCACAATTGGAATTAAAATACATTCAATGAAAAAAAAACACCCCATGACACTATATTATATCCATATATAAGTGTTTTACTATAGAGGTGTTGACCCATTTTGACTTGTGGTTAAAATGGTAAAAAGTAACATAAAAGAAAAATTGTTTCTCAATAAGAGAAGCTACACTAAAAAAATGCCCATAAGGGATTGAAGGATTTAGATAGTGGTAAAGAGATAAAATACAGTGTTTAAACACCATTTTCAAGGAAAAAAAATTATTATTTATATATCACTTACTAATGCACAATTTCAACAAGACACATCCACAAATTTAGGTTTTAAAAGTTTTTATTTCTATTGAAGATTGATGTAACAAACAAAATATTTTTTTGACATTATTAATGATTCATTTAAGTTTTTAGTAACCTATATCATTGGAAACATGTTTCTTCAAATTTATTAAGATTATTCTACAAAACCACAAACACATTTTGTGTAATAGTATCCTTTAGTGCAAGGTATGTAACTTTAATTTTACAATTATGTTGCTTATTAAATTACATGGTAAATTGAGTTTATAATTGTTTAGCATAATATGTAGTTTCAATTTTTGTTACCACGTTCACCACTACAAAACATATCAAAAACTCTAAGTATGGATCCTAATGTCCTTGACCTATAATTTAATGCAATTTAAATTTTGTTGAATTCATTTATTTATTAATTTTTGATGGCATTTCCTATTATAGGGCCACATTATGTAAGATGTCAGATTCCACCACCATTGCCACCCCACTTCATACAGACTAGGGGGAAGATTTTAATATTACCAATAGATAGTATGTGAATAATGCATATAACAACATAATATTTCCCCACTTTTTCTATGGGTGGAATGTCTACTGCAATGACAATCACTATAATTTTCTAAAATATTGATCTTGATGATGCTTTCCTTGAGGTCATTGATACGATGCCTCTAAATATATATTTTTACCATAATATTATTTATGGATATCATTTTTAGTCTTAATAAAAAATTAAAGGTCATGATTCATCTAGTTCACTACCTTGACCAACCCCTAAAGCTAAGGAATCTTTTGATGAGTTGACATCCTTTCTATTGACAATTTTTATTGTAGATAATGCTTTTGATTTATTAGATGACATCATACAGAGTGGTATGAAATTACTAAAAGTATGGGAGATTCAATTGAAGGCCTTTGTAAATTAAATTAATTGGTGTTTTCATAACCACTCATAAATATATTATCTATATTCTTTGGTTCAAAATGATCCTTCCAAAGTTGATGTTTTAGTGAATCAAGCTAAATCAAATCAATTACAGTTAACAATACCTATAATGATAGTGTTTTAGATGATATGATTAATATATTGTAAAATTTGAATGTAGAGGCATATGCATACTATAAAAAATGGGAAAGAGATCAAAACCTTCACCATCTTGCCAATGCAGAGAGAGATAAACCTTTGGCAAGTAATACTTTATTTTATGAAATTTATTTAGACTATTGTAAATTTTATCTAACATAATTTATTATTCCATTTTCACTCCAAATATGAAAATCTAAATAATGAAGCACACATACTAAATATTCATTTTTTTAAAAGTGCAAAAAACATTAAATGTGGCAATTGCATTGAAGTTAAAACTTGTGATATTAAACAAATATAACAATACACTAAGGAATATAATAAAATAACATGGCATGGATATATAAGTTATAGTCAAGGATAAAATAGATGCATAGCCTACTATACTATCGATAGGAGATTTAGTGCATGAAGAAAGGACACAACTTTACAGTGTAGATGATGTAGTTGAGAATCTTGTTAGAGGAGTTGTTTTAAAAACTAATTCAAGGAAAGGGGAAGTTTAGGTAGCATCATTCACTTCACAACTACAAAATAGAATCCATCATATCGAATGATTCCTCCTTAATTCATATTTAAAATATTATATTGCTAATTATATATTTATATTTGATGGAAATGGGAATTCCCAATCAACTACATTTCGAAAAGTTGATTGTAATGTGTTTTATATTTTTCATGTTCACACTAGATAATTTATATTGGAGATGTAACTTTTAAGTATAAATATAATTCCATTTTTATGTTTAATTATGTGCATTTTATCCATGACATATTCTTAATTTCATTATAATTTTACTATTTAAGATATGTAGTGATGAGAACATAATTATTTGTTATATAATATTCACAAACACATGAAACAATCCATTCATATCAAAAATAAAAGTGTAAAATAAATATTTTTCATACATATAACCTAAATATATTTTTTAATAAAGGTTGAACCATTTCAATACAACTTTAAACTATTTCAAAATAATGTAATAACATAATTTATGTAGTCTTGAAATTTACATAATATTAATGTTTCAGTGATTTTTGATATTAATTTAGTGTGTTTTTTAATTTTATGAGATAAAAAGGATAATATAAAAATCAATAACATAATTGAAACATACCAAACTAAAACTTAGTTAGGTGAAATAGTTTTTGAGTAGCCTATTCTTCACAATGGTCATTTATATATACTGTATTTGACACATATATAGTCTCAATATCTAGATCATCTCTGTCATTTGTTGTATTAGTGACTGTCCTTTTAGTGAGTGAATTCTAGATTTCAAGTGTTGTATCATAGGGAAACATGTCCATTGGATAACATAAAACATACAATCTAAAACATGGATAGATATTTATATCCATTTTGTTATGAATTTTCAAATTAATAAAATTTAATACGCTAAATACCCTTTCAACTTACACAATGCCCAAAATCATTGTTTGTCAAAGTTCATACAATCAAAAATATTCACTAACATTTTCTTGTAGGATTGTATTGGGATATAGTTTTTTAATAGCCTTATAATAACATAATTTTATGTTGGTTCATTTAGACACTTATATTAATCAATAATTGTGATTATGAAATGGGTTGATTGGGATGTCAATAAATCATTTTTAAAAAATACCTTGAATTTAAAATCCATTGATATATATATATATATATATATATATATATATACTTACAAAAATGTTTAATGAGAGTACCCATATATCTTAGAAATACATTATTGATTCATTCTTCATCATCCTCAACTCTCTAAAATATGGGATTCAACACTCCCATGGATTTAAGCAACTCATCCCTTTGAAAACATTCTCCAATTTCTATAAATAATCAATCGTTTATATTTATCAATTTATTTGTGTTTCAAATATAATAGTATCATAAATAATACATGTTACTGCCATCTTTTAATTTATGATCTTATTATATCAACTCAATTTTGTAATGTTTGTAGTGGTGTCTTCTTTCCTTTAATGAAGATACAAATATGATTCTTAATATTTATTGAAAATAGTTATTTTGGATCCTTAATATCTATTAAAGTTTTCTAACTAGAAAAATAGGTTACTTAAAACTATTTTTCCCCAAGTATAAGATATCAAGAGATTGACAAACCCATTTTTTCAAATGTATGAAGTCTAAAATATATTTAGATCTATCATGATAATTTTTAATCAAATAATTGATTTAATTTAACATTGGTAGAATATCATGTATACTCCTAAATCTGGCCACCGATAACCTCCAATCAGGCTTTTGGCTAATTTCTACTTAAAATACACAATTTGGCCTAAAAACACTAAAATATGCTAAATGATATGAAAATGACATTCAAGTGCCAATTTTGGCTAGGGTATCCCTAAATGGGCCAATACAATTTATGGGCTAGCTAACTTTGATCAGATCATTCTGAGTCAAAATGCCAATTTTGTACCTGGGTGCTCTAGATTGCTCTTTCATCTTCTGCACAAGACACATGCCTTTATTATTTATTGTTTATAAAATCTTAAATGGGATAATGGATCCAACACATCTGACATCACCTTCCAATTCCAATCCAGTCAAATTTTGGACTAATAACAAGGCATTCTGATCAATTTGAGTAATTTGTACACAAAGTGCTTAAACATGGTTAAGAGACAATTAAATCAATTTAGAGCCTAATCAAGAATTCCAGGGAAACTTATTTAATACTTTTTTTATAACTAAATATTGAATATCTACATCATCAAGTGACCTCATTTCTTGGGAAGACATCCCTAGGCCATAAATGCCACAAATATCAAGATTCATGCCCTCCATGCCTCATCAATGCCTTCCATGATTCCCTCCATGCCTCTTAATTTTTTATTTTTCTAATTTCATGATGAGGATAATTATAAAATTAATTCCAAAAATTGAATTAATCCTCAACCACACATCTTAATCTCAGGATGGATGGTTCAGGTTGATTCTAGACATTCTCAAAAAATTATAAATAGGATGCCTTACCACATCATTTATAAGCTATTTTGGTACAAATTTTTTATGCTCAAATATCTTCAAAGTCTTGATAATTCAAATTTATAATTCACAAATAATTCTAAAAGCCATTGCAGTTAGTGTTACCATGCCAAATTGTTTCCAAGCCAAGCCACAAGTCAAAGGTGACAAGGAGAGATGGAGGTAGCCAAGCTTCCATTGATGAGGACTTCATGAGCACAAACTGAGAAAGCCAATGCAATAATCATTTTAGATCATCCAAGGAAGGTAAAAGAGGGTTTATTTTGCATTTTAGTTGTGTGTTTTAGTCATATTTGTTAACTAAGCTCTCCCTAGTATCTAAGCCTAGAGATGTTATGCTAGTTAGTGTGTTTATTTCATTTTCTTTTCATTTTGGAACTAACACCATATGAACCATCCTATCTTGAGTAAAATTATTAGATCACATATGACATGCCTAGTGGGACTAGATGCATCCCATACATGAAGAAGATCATTTTGTAGCTTTAAAATTTTCATTTGGACCATTAAAACTCTTGTAAATCAATTTTCTAACTTTATTTTACCATTTTTGTTTGCCATGTGTTTAAACAGTAACCGATGTTGGCTAGTAAGACCACCATCATTTGGATAGATTAACCAATGTTAGTTAGTACAACTGACATCAGTTAGATACTTGTTATTGGTCACATTTGTATAACTGATTTTAGTTAGCCAACCATCATTGGTTAGAAAATGTAACCATCGTCAGCTATATAACTGATGTCGGTCACTGTGTTTTTATTGAAAAATAGACCTGAGAGCTCTTTTTTTAAAGTTCATTATTTCAAACCTAAAAGAGCTTCAAGGATAAAGGACATGTTAACATTTTTTTTGTAGGACCAAACTTGACATTTACTAAAAACATGTTTAGATCACCTTTTGCATGCTTAAAAATCAATTAGGAACCTTGTTTTCACGTTTAAAAAAAAAATTAGATGTTTATGGTGAATTTTTTCAAAGTCTCCAACTAAGACCAAGGGGTCAAATGAACACCACCTCATCTTCCATTTGGGCTTAAAAATGAACTCACTTTTTCAAAGATTTTTTGTGTTTACTTAGTTTTTTAGATTAAATTTTTGTTTGGCAAAAAGAGGGATGTTACATGTATGTTCTTCCATTTTTCCCCTTTAGGGAACCCTTGGAATCAAAAGTGCCATTCCTATTGCAAGTAGCCTAGTCCAAGGCTTATAAAGAAAGTCATCTAAAGCACTCGTCAAAGTTTGTGTGACCTTGAAAAAGACCCTAAAGTTTTTCTAAACTCATGGTTTCTTCATTTTTATGCAAAATTGGGTTATGAAGGGGACTTCATCACCTCCCATGAGTTATTTAGGGAAGCTTTGACCCATATTTTCACCTCCTGGTATTGACTTCATTTAGCTCCTAATTGGAGTTACACACAAAACATAGTGTCACTTTGGACACTGCACTAAATTGAGTAAATAATAGGATGTAGTGGTTACAAAAAGGACTGGACATTTTTATACAAGCCAAGTGATATGCACCCAAAATACATGATTTTATTTTGCATTGTTTGGCATGAAATTCATTGTGTAATTGATTCCTGTAGAATGTTCAAAAAATTGTTAGATCTTAGACAAATCCCCACTTACAATGGAATTATTATTGGTAGAAGGTGCACCTCAAGGTCCATGTCATAGTAATATCATTTGAGAGAAGGGGGTGTAAAAACCCTACTATATAATGTGCATTTACTTTTGTATGAACACTTAAAATCCTCTCAAATGACATATATTGATGGATTCCAACAATACCAAGCAACCTTGTCAGTTTATGATCTAAGAGTGATTAATTAGTTGGTCTTGTCCTAGATTAAAGTCTTGTTTAAAGTCAAAACTTGTTGTAAAAAAAAAATCAAACCAAACACATAGTCCTAATTTTATTTTGAATAAAGAGGTATTATGCTTCCCACATGAGATCATCAATTTGCCTTGTTCAAAGTTCATCAAAATCTTGAGAGTCATACCATCCACTTTGGCACAATTATGCTTCCCAATTGATTCTAGACCTTTACCAAGGTTTTTTAAGTCCTTCAAGTATAATATAAATTTTAAATTGTACTTTTATAAGTTCATAAGGTTGATGTATTAAGTGGGTTCACAATTTGGACTAAACTTGAGGGAACTTAGGTTCAATTTCTAATTTGGGTTGAAGGCCATTTTAGACTCAAGATAATTATCACCACTTGATAGACTTAAGCCATTTTGTGCTTAACACTTGGACTTTCAGTCTATGCACCAAAACATTTTGAGTCAAGAAAAGTAGTGTTATGTTGTCAAAATTATGGGAAAATATCTTTGCCTTTGAGAGTTTTTGAAACAAACCTTTTTGTCACACCTTTTGGGTAGTGTAGCGCTGCCCAAAACATTTGAAATATTGTTTCATAGACCCTCTTGCATAGAGTTCAAATTTGTTCCTACATTTTTAGATCAATCCAAGTGTAATTTTGTGATATTTTTTCTAACATAGTTATAATGTTCACTTTTGTCTAGCTTGTTTGTCAAAAGAACCAAGTTTTATACCATTATTTATGAAAAAATAAACTATCTCTAAAAGTGCCTTTTGTTTCATACCTTATACCTAGTTGATCAAGTTCATGTCCAAGAATCAAATGCCTAGTGTTTGTTAAAAGTGTTTCAAATATATTATATTAAACCTTTCATCTATTTTCAAAGTCTAAATTTTAACACTGTATTTGGCCAAAAGACCTAGCAAATTTTAAATTCTTAGATCATATTGATTTGAAACACTTTAAGCTTAGATTTTGACATTTTTATTTTTGATCCGTTTACTTTCTTATCTTTGTGTGAATAGTGAAACATTAGATAATTTACACTATCTTATTTCCTCACAAATATTTTCATAAACATTTTTGATCCTTTTAAAGAATCTAGACCAAGTTGAAACATCATCTATTTTAGATTCTATCCTTTTTGGAGTTTTTATAACTCTTTGACCTTTTATCACAAAGCATTGACTATGGATCCCAACATGTATTTCTACATTCGTAGTGGACTCATGTATAATCTAAGGATTAGTAATGTAGTTGTGTAGGAAGAAATGGTGCAAGACCCCTATGTGAATAATATTGTTTATGAGATGGATTCTTATCCCTCTTATAATACTCAATTTGGGGCACAAAGCTAAGATACATTAGCTAACTATCTGGTTAACAGATCATCTTATTTAGAATAAGACCAAGAACAAACTGCATAATACCTAGATAAAATACCCATAGTGGACAAGCCAGTTATTCAATAGTCATTTTCTAATAATATGGATTCCATATATGATCCATTTTTGTTTGAGTGACATTTTTTAGAGCACAAAGATGAGATTTTGGTTAGAGCCATAGAGGTAGGGGCTAAGTTTCTAGAAAACTTTCCCCATGAGAATTTACCAAGTCTAGTAAGAGTGCCCCATAATATCATTTACAATCAATAGGCTTCTTATAGTAATCCTATGGCTCTAGTCTAAATAATTTATCAAGACACTAATATATCTAATCGAGGCAAAAACATCATGGAAGATCACTTTAACCAAATGCAGACAACATATCAAACCTACCTGAATCTAGCACGTAATTTCAACCAGATGAACATGGTGAGTAAGCCTCTTATTGACCTAGTTCCTTCAACAAAAGTGTTGATAGAGTTAACTAGACAAGAGAATTTGAGTTCTGACGTATTCATATAAACCACTTCAATAGATAACTTGATTCATATGCCTATTATTGAAGAAGTGTCTTTGGCCTCTACATAGAATAATGAGCCAAATGTAATGGAAAATATATAAATAACATCCAATCTTGATCAAAGTGGTACTAACACATAAACAACTAGCCAAAAACATGTGCATGTAGTTAATCCCATGGGTAGATCATCATACCAAGGAATAAGAGTTTCTACACCCCAACCTCAATCGGGTGCTTCCTCAAATGTACAACCTATGGGATTAGGTAATCAAACAATGGCTAATGTCATGCCTGGACAATAGAATATGACAAACCCTACTCCTCTTCAACAAGTAATGAGTAGTATTCCACAAAAATAGACACAATCTATTATATCAATGTAATAGAGGACAAATACATTGCCACATCAATTAGGGGCAACAAATGCTTCACCTTAATAGGTAACAATGAATGTACCTCTTCAGTCATAGACTAATATGCCAATTCAAAACCATGCAATAACTAGACAACAATATGCAAATATTGGTTAGTGACAGATGCCAAATCTACAACATTTTTTCACTTCTCCATAGGTATTTGGCAACAAGGAGGTCCCCATATTCTCAAGTACCTACTAGACAACTGTTGGTTCAAAATATGCCACAAATTTAGAGACAAGGTCTTGGACCATAAGTTACCACTCAATAATAAGGTTTAATTAGTTGGTAGCATGTCCATTTTCGATGACAATAGGCACAATATAGCTATATGCCTCCATCCCAACCATAAAATCCTCTAAGTCAAACCTTTATTGCCAACACAAACTAGAATATCATGAAACCAATTATGTAATTTCAAATACATCCTAATCCATGTAGGCATATTCCTGATCCATTCCCCAACCAAACCAATGTACTCCAATAGGTATCTCCATCATACCCTAGTTAAAATGTCACACCTATGACCTCTCAACCATCTACCCAAACCAATGTTCCATCTAGTTTCCTATTCCAAGAATTGTAACAGATGAAGGATGTAATTGCTACCATTCAAGATTGTAAATAGATTAAAATTTTCAAATCAAATGACTTGTGTTCTTATCCATTCAACATGGAGTATTTAGAGATACCATTTCCTCTAGGATATGAACCATTGAAATTTGACAAATATAAAGGGAAAGGTGACCCTAAGGTTCATTTGACTAAATTATTTGTCGCATGTCAACCAGTAGCATATAGAAATATATAACTTTTATTTTTGTTCCCAAGGAGCTTGGATAGACAAGCCTTGGAGTGGTTTTTAAAGTTTCCCAAAAATTTAGTAATGGATTTTGATGATCTTTTTGATAAGTTTGTGCAACACTTTTACTATAATCTCAAGCATGAGATTTTATTAGTGGACTTAACATAAGTAAAGCAAACATTTGGTGAGAGTTTTGAAAGTTATTTATAGTGATGGAGAGCCCTTGCAAGCTATTTCACCCATAGTTTACCATATAAACAATTAGCCACTATGTTTACTAAAAATTTAAATAGTGAGATAGCTTATCATCTGGAATTACAATATGCACATACTTTTAAGGAAATCATCGATAAAGGCTTGTTTATTGAGCTAGCACTCATCAATAACCAATCAGGGGAATGACCAACATCCCATTCAAGCACCAACATTGCACCCAACATAGGCCAATAATTAAGAAATACCAAATCAATTCAACCACAATAGGAATGTTATGGGAAATGGAGTAAATAAATCCCATCATGTCCAAATGGTGCAAATATCATCTACACCACATTTTTAGATTACACCTACCCATCAACCTCTCCAACCAATACTACAAGCAAAATTACCAAGATTTACACAACAAATATAATAGTTTTTACCGTTGCAAACCCCTCCTCCTAAGAGAACCATGCCTTCATGTTGTGTCTTTAGTAACCTAGGAAAATCTATTGAGTCTATATTTTTCAAGCTTGTTGTCACTAATCTGATTAGTTGGCCTATACAAAAGCATTATCTATAAGGCAATCCTTATCCTAATTAGTACCATGAAAATGAATTATGTGACTATCATGGGGTCAATGGACATAATCTATAAAGATGTGTCCAAATCAAGCATTTAATTGAGAATATGTTGGAGAATAGGGAGATAACATTAGATAATGGTACTTACACTTCCAATCAAACTCTTGGGATTTATCAAAACCCCTTTCCCTGACATAACAATTAGTAGTAGTAGTAAAATGATAAGTGATAATGACAATAATGATTAGTTCAGTAATAAAATCAATAGTATCAAAATCAAAGGTGGAACCAACAAAATTAATAAAATCAGTAATAGAACCCACAATGATAGAATAATGGACAAAACCAAGGTTAGAATGATAATAACCAAAAAACCTATCATGCAATTTCACATGACTAAAATAGGGTTATATGTCATATTACAAGGGGTAGCATTAATACCATCTCCATTAATCCTAGATCAAGCACTAATTAGCCTAGACCATTGCTAAACAACAACATTTAGCTAGATTACATGGATAATACTTCTTTAACATGGGAATGTATATATGAAAACCAAAAAACTATTACTTCCCCTCTTGGACCTTATATCAAAACTCATCCTTGCTATGTGACCACATGCGAGTGCACTGACAATTGAGACTTATCCTATCTAGTCCCACACCATTCCCAACATTGGTTAGCAATAATGGTCCAATATTTAATCCTAATTATGCAATCACAACTCAAATGCCAAAGATTAATATCCCAAGCCCATAACCATCCACCACTTTGCTTGTCATCCAACCAACCATTCAGCCTTAGAATAAACCATTCACTACTGACCAAAACAAGAAGTTTGATATTATGGAACAACTATAGAAGACACTAGCACAAATTTATATTTTATATTTTCTATGAATGTCAATAATCCACAATAACATCTTAAATTATTTTTTGACCCAATCCACTATTTCTAGTGACATAATCCTTGACAAATTTCAAGCTTTGGTTAAACACCTAGCTCTAGCTCAACAAGTCACATTCAACCAAAGTGATTTTTCTTTCCTTGGCCCACTCCATAATAATCCATTATACATAGAAGTTTATTTAAGTTGGAATAAAGTGAAATGTGTCCTTATAGACAATGGATCTAGTGTCAACATACTGTCTCTAAAGCTCATCAATATTCTTGGGTACATAATGGTAGATCTCCAACTAGAAATAATAACCATCAGAGCCTATGATAATCAGGAAAGAGAATCACAGGGCACCATTAGTTTTATAGTTATCATAGGGCCTTTGACCCATGATACACTTTGTCATGTGCTTGATCTTGAGTTATCATACAATATGCTTCTAATCAGGCCTTGGTTACATGAGACTCATGTAGTTCCATCAATGTTGCACCAATGTATCAAGTTTTCCCACTTAGGGATGGAAGTGAATATTCCAAGAGATTTACACCCATATAAACATTGTAAAAATTTTGAGGCCAAATTTCAAAGCTATAATTATCAATACGACATGAATCCAAGCTCCAAATAGGATAAAGGAAAGGCTATAATTATTGATCCTTCACCAGATAATTACACAGATCCTAATACCTTGGATTCCCTTTCCTACATGCCACCTTCTGAAGCTTCTAATCATTTCACCATTTCAAATAATGGAGAAGGAGAGTATGTGACCCATGATACATTTCATATTGCCAATATTACTTAGAATCTAAAAACCTTTGGGTGACGTAAAGTCACCCCACATATGCATTGGAAAAAAAGGAACAAAGATAAGGGGCCTATCACATTTCTACTAGCATCTAGCCTAGAACTTGACCCTCTTAAAGGGGATGAATCATGGTTATACAATGATAACCATGCTGATTGTTATAAAAGTATAAAGTATCATATTCCCAATAGGATCATGGAGCATCACAATTATGAAGGAAGAGGCCTCAAACTAAATCAACAAGGAACCATCAAGCCAATTTCCTTGACTAAGTATGAAAGACCTTATGGACTTGGATTTAAACCTCCTAGTGATGACCCCACGTATCTTATTCAAACTCCATCACCAATGGCTAGTGATGATGATGATGATGATAGTGAAGCAAAGTCTAATCATTACCTCATCTTTGATAACCTAGCTGAAACCTACCTATTTTATAATAATACCATTTGTACGCTTACCCTAGCCATTCATCACAATATTTTGCCATTATATTATCCCCAATTGATAGATTGGGACCAATAAGAATCTAGTATGTTGATTGATGAGTTCCATAATGATGAGGCATTCTATGAATTTTTAGGCCTTAGAGACAATGTTGTATTGGGAGATCACAAATCATGATTCTCAATCACATTAGATCCTATAGCCTATTTTAGGGAGTGAGTGAACACCCTTATCAAAAAACAAATAAGTAAAACATTGAGGTCCCAAAGTGCAAACCTCTTTGAGGTGCTCTCTAACTAGGGAAAAAGTAAAGATAAAGGCTAGTCTAGTGGTGAAAACCTATTTTAGGTACCATTATATGGGGGTGTTCATTTTTATTTGAATTTAGACTAGGAGACCACCAATGTTGAACTTGCCTGTGGATCCAAGTTCATCTTTGAGAAACTGTATTTGATCAAATTCTTCAAGATTTTTTGACTATTTGTGTCACATGGCTAGATCTCCCATTAGGGACTCAGATTCATCATGCCTAGGAGAAGTTGAAGAGCAAGTCCTAATGGAGGACCCTAACATAATTCAATAGTTTAATTTATTACCTACTATCCTAAAAGATAGTTTGACCCTTCTAGTCAAAGATACAATAGAGGTAAATATCAAGACTCCATTAGACTTGAAATGGATAAAATTAGATGTGTCCCTCATTAAGGAGGAACATGACATCTTTAAAGCTCTATTGAGTAAATATGTAGATATATTTGCATGGGCCTATTCATACATGCTAGGTTTAGACCCCACCTTAGTTTTGCACCACCTTGTGGTTAATCTTAATGCCAAACTGATAAAATAAAAGCTATTTAAGATGCATCCTTGCATTGTTGTATTGGTAAATAAAGAGTTAGAAAAACTCTTAGAACCAAGATGTATTTGATCCATTAACTACTTAGAATGGAACTCTAATGTGGTACCTATTAGTAAAAAGCTTGAAAGGATCAAAATTTATACTAATTTTTGAGACATCAAGAAAGATTTTCCTAAAGATGATTTTTCCTTGCCTAATATCAATATGATCATCAAATCCTTGATATTTTATGAAATTATTTCACTCATGGATGTCTTTTCAAGATATAACTAGATCAAAATAGCACCAAAAGACCAACATAAAATAATGTTCACTACTTCATGGGGAACATTTTGTTATCAGGGAATGCCATTTGGCCTTAATAATGATAGAGATACATATAAAAGAGCCATGACTATAATATTCCATGATATGATGCAATATATTTTTGAAGACTATGTCGATGACATATTAGGAAAATCCAAAACTAAGGCTAACCATCTAGCAGTACTACGTAAGATATTTGAAAGATTATGGGAGTACAAAGTTAGAATCAATCTAAAGAAATGTGTGTTTGGTGTAACTTCAAGAAAAATAATTGGCTTCATCATATCTCATATAGGTATTGAAGTTGATCTAGATAAAGTTCATGTTATAACTGAGATGCTGCCACCAACCAATTTAAAGTAACTTCATAGTTTGCAGGGTAAGATCTAGTCAATCTAACGCTTCATCTCTCAATTAGCAAACAAGTGCCATATATTTAAAAACCTTTTAAATAAATGAGTTGCATTTCACTAGAATAATCACTTCCAAACAAATTATCAACAACTCAAATAATATCTTGTTAATCTACCTATTTCATTACCTCTTATACTAGGAAAGCCATTCTTGTTATACCTATCAGCTATTGACCATACTCTAGGGGCACTCTTTGCTCAACATGATGACAATGGAAAAGAGCATATCATATACTACCTAAGTCATACCTTGGTTTAATTTGAACATAACTATGCCCCTATTGAAAAAGCTTGTCTAGCCATGGTCTCCATAGCTCAAAAATTGTACCATTACATGTTGAATAATAAGACCATGGTCATTTCAAAAGTAGATCAACTCAAGTATTTACTATCTAAAATAGCTTTGTAAGGTAAAATGGCTAAATAGATCATGATTATGAGTGAGTCTGACATAGAGTATGTCAATTAGAAGGCAATCAACAGACAAGTTCTTGTAGATCAACTTGCTAAAGCACTTCTCATAGACACGTAGCCACTCATGTTTCAATTTCTTGATGAGTTTATAATGACTATCATTGACACACCCCTTTAGGAGAAGCCTTGGAAGCTATATTTTGATGGTTCATTTACTACACATGTATTGGGGGTAGGCCTATTATTTATTACACCATAGGCGGATCTAATCCCTAAATCATTTAGAATCAGCTATCCTTATACAAATAATATGGCTAGGTATGAAGCACTTGTTGCTAGACTTTGACAAGTAGTGTATTGGAATATATTTCCTCTCTAATTTTATGTTTATTCTTAGTTAATTATCAATCAGGTCACAAATCATTTTCAGACCAAAGATGACAAGTTGATTCCATATAAAGCCATGGTCGACACTCTTAAAAAAATTATCAACATTCAGTTTGAGCACATACCAAGGGATAGTAATAGAACTGTAGATGCCATAGATATTATTGGCTCTCTGATTTGAGAAAAATATAAAGCTAGAGAGTATCAATTCCTCATTGATAATTTGTTAGCACCAGCTCATGAACTTTCAACCATTGCAATGATTTGTGATATTGTTGATCCTAATTCTATCTAGTATTTAGACCTTTACAATTACCTTCATGACCAATTTATGCCACCTAACCTATCTCAAAAATAAACCAAAGCCTTCACTCATCATTCCACTCATTATACTCTACTTGGATCTACCCTTTACCATCAAAGTTTTGATGTAACTCTACTTCATTATTTAACTTTAGCAGAGTCTACACTAGCATTAAGAGAAGTTCATGAAGGGGTATGTGGCACTCATTCTAATAGGGCAGTCATGTCCAAAAATCTCTTACGTATTAGTTATTATTGGTCCACAATGGATGTAGATGCTGATGCATATGTTAAATAGTGTGAAAAATGTCAATGGCATGCTAATCTGATACATGCCCTAGTAAAAACTCTTAAACTAATGTTGACACCATTGCCATTTTCTACATGGGGACTTAACCTCATTGGGAAGATCAACCCCACTTCATTTGATGGCCATAAACATATCCTTACCACCACTAAGTATTTCACTAAGTGGGTTAAAGATATACCCCTCACTTATGTAACTAGAAAGCAAATTTCCAAATTCATCTTCACCATCTAATTTGATGCTATAGTATCCCCTCTAACATTATATTTGATAATGGAGGATCATTAAAGAATAAGGATGTAGATCAACTATGTACTAAATATAAAATCACACAACATTTTTCTATAGAATATTACCCTCAAGGTAATGGCCAAGCCGAGACATCCAATGAAACCATTATCAATATTCTCAAAAAGATTATCAATGATGTTGATCATGATTAGCACTTGCAGATATTCCCTACCCTTTGGGCATATAATACCAATCATTGTATCCCCACAAGAGCCACTGCATACTCACTTGTTTATGGTACTAAAGCCATCCTTCCCATTGAGGTTAAATTGCCTTCACTTCGCATCTCTTTCAAGCATGTCCTAGATGATCATGATTATCGAGTAGCTCACCTACAAGAGGTAGACCTACTTGATGAGAAATGCATAGCCACACTCAATAATCTTCAAGTATATTATAAATGACTAAAAGGCCACTATAATACACATGTTAAGTATATAAAATTTGAACTTGGTGATTTTATTCTTAAATAAAACCAAAAGAATACCACAAATGAGAAGAAGCATAAAGGAAAATTCAAACCAAACTAGATAGGGCCTTTCATCATTACTACAGATTATGGATCAGTAGCATATAGGGTTTCCACACCAGATGGAGATGAACTTATAGAGCAAATGAATATTATTCATCTCAAGTGGTACTATGATTTAATGCTAAGGTGTATTGTATATAAGCACCATTTTAGTTATGCCATTTTATTACTATTCTTCTTTGTATAAATATCACCCTTATCCATCCTCTTAGTTGTATCCACTTTTCACTTCCGACCTATTAGTCCAGTGTGTTCTAAAGCCTAACCTATTTGACCTTGGTTTTTTCCATTCATTATATAGTTTCAACATCAAGGCATAAAATTAGTTTCACCAATTGGTTCAAGTACTTCAGACAAAGATCATATTTTGAGACAGTGGAATAGAATTTTTGGTAATTGCATCCTTCATTTGTTACTCCTTTCTTACCACCGGTCTTGCTACTAATTATAACTACCTTTGGGAAAATTATTACCATTGATCTATGCTATTATGTCTTGGTTATAAATTCCTATAGGAAAACTAGGGGAAACATTAAGCCTTGATATACCAACTTGCCACTTCTTATGTCATACTATGCCTTTTTACCAACTGTACCTATTTTGTTTGAATTGACTGCTACACTAGTCAAATTTATCCACTACAGGGTAGAACTATAGTGACTTGAGGTATTACTTTAGGACTATGTCAATCATACTTGATACTTGTTGAGGTCAACTCAGTCACCCTAAGCCATGCTCTCACCATTTTATGAGAAACCTAAGTCATGCTCTCACCATTTTATGAGTAACCTAAATTTGAACACTCTCACTATTTTAAAAGCTTGAACCATTTAGTGTCTCATCATTCTCGATTGAGTTGAGATACTCCAAAATAATTCCAAAAACATTTGAAAATCATTAGAAAGAATAAAAAACATTGACCACTTATTTTCATTAAGGATTGTGGGAACCCTTACTAAGTTATAAGCAAATCACTTGTCATTCAGTTTCCCCATCCATTTTGGCCTTTTTCTCTCATGTACTTGCCATTTTACAAGACCATTCATATTCTTCTATCACATCCATTCTATTTTTTTCATCAGTTATCACATACTTCCCATTCCCTAGGAGAACTACATCTAGCCTAAAGTTTTTTAATTGGATATTACATCCATGGAAATATGTAGGTAGTGTCCACTTGCCTAGTGTATATGGAGACATCTTGGCCACCCCGTTATTTTTCTTTTATTCCTCTATTTTATTCATTTTGTTCAGTTGTCACCTATTTTCTAGGGGAAATATCCATACGCTTTCTATTACATTGTTTGGTTGTTTATTTCTTCTTATTTTATTTGTTTGTCTACCTGTTTATTTACTTTTAGCACTATTTCCTTGATTCATTTTATGTGTTCATTGGGTGATTCCTTTCACACACTTATACTCTAATCCATCCATATTCATATGTTTACATTGTCATCATGGTTTCTATCATTGGTGCATTATTTTCTATTGAGTATTAGATTATGGGAGTCAATATTTATGCATATTTTGTCTAAGTCGTGATTTTATACCATGATGCCTACCAACATGTGCTACAACAAACCTTAGCTTCAAAAAGTCTATTCAATAATGGCAACATCTCTTCGACACTGACATCCTAATTCCATCCTAATCATATCCAAAACAAAGTAATTAAACATGAAATAATTTCAATGTTTATTAGTTCAGATGAGCATCTCCCTAATAATAGGTTGTTCCAATTCATCATTACCCTCTATGTTAAGTTTCATCCTCTTTGACCAAGTATATCATGTTTTCCATAATTGGGGTCTAATGATTATAACCGCTTATGGGCAAATCATTGCACACCATCCCACCTACATTTCTCAATGATTATAAATACCTTTGGTTAAATCATTATGTTGTCACCACTTTACTTTGTATGCCTATATAGGGGCATGTTATTATCTTGTTTTTATTTCCTAACTAGGGTAGCTCCATCTTCTCAATGATTATAATTGCCTTTGGCCAAATCATTGTGTTATCATACCACGTTGCCACTATTGGGGTATAATGTTTATAACCACCTTTGGGAAAATCATTATACACCATCCCACTTGAATTTTCAATGACTTTAACTACTTTTTCAATATCATTGTGTTTTCACCCTATCATATTTCCTTTCTTTGATTCCCTCATTTCACTTCTTTCTTTTTGAGGGACTATTTTCCAACTTACTTATATCAACTATTCCCTTGAGGGGGCATCATACATTTCATTTATCATCATTACAATTTTAGGCATATAGGACCTTTTCATTCTTTGATAAGATGTTACTTTTCTTGAAATGCCTTCCCAAATAGGGGCAAATTATAGACACCTAAATATGGCCATCGATAACCTCTAATCAGGATTTTGGCTAATTTCCACTTAAAATACACAATTTGGCCTAAAAACACTAAAACATGATAAATGATGTGAAACTACCATATTCAAGTGATGATTTTGGCTAGGGTATCCCTAAATGGGGCAATGCAATTTATGAGCTAGCTAACTTTGATTAGATCATTCCTAGTCAAAATGCTAATTTTACACCTGGGTGCTTTGGATTGCTCTTTCCTATCAAATCTTACATACAAGATGCATGCATTTTTTATTTGATATGGATAAAATTCTAAATTGGATAATGGATCCAATGAATCTAAAATCACCTTCCAATTCCAATCTAGTCAAATTTTGGACCAATAACAAGGCAATCTGATCAATTTGGGTAATTTGTGCACAAAGTACTTAAATATGGTTAATAGCTAATTAAAACAAATTAGAGACTAATAAATAATTCCATATAAACTTGTTGAATACTTGAATTTTATAAATGAATATTGAATATATACATCATTAAGTGATCTCATTTCCTAGGAAGACATCCCTAAGCCATAAATGCCAAAAATATCAGGATCCATGCCCTCCATGCCTCATCAATGCCTTCCATGATGCCCTCTATGCCTCTTAATTACCCCATTTTCTAATGTCATGATGAGGATAATTATAAACTTAATTTGAAAATTTTAATTAATCCTCAACCACACATCTCAATCTTATGATGGAGGGTTGAGGTTGATTTTAGACATTCTCAATAATCTATAAATAAGAGGCCTTACCACATCATTTCTAAGCTATTTTGGTGCAATGTTATTATGCTCAAATATCTTCAAATTCTTTATAATGCACAAATGATTCCAAAATCTATTGAAATTAGTGTTACCATGCCAAATTGATTCCAAGCCAAGCCAAGCCACAAGCCAAAGGTGCCAAGGAGAGATGGAGGTAGCCAAGATTCAGTTGATGAGGACTTCATGAGCAAACATAGAGAAAGACACTATAAAAAGAATTTTGGAGCATCCAAGGAAGGTAAAAGAGGGTTTATTTTGCATTTTAGTTGTGTGTTTTATTCATGTTTGTTAACTAAGCTCTCCCTAGTGTCTAGGCCTAAAGATGTTATGCTAGTTAGTGTGCTTCTTTCATTTTGTTTTCATTTTAGAAATGACACCATACTAACCATCATTTCTTGAGTTAAATTATTAGATCACATATCACATAGTTTAATAAGTGTTTATAATTTTTTTAATTGTTACAACAAATATTTTTCCTTGATGGATTCTATATGGTATTAAAACATAAACCCTATCAATGATAGATATTCATCAAAAAATTTGCATGCAGACTCATACATATAAATCCATCTTGTATCATTATATTTTATACATTTTTTTACTATAAATAACCTCTAATTGTCAAATTTCAAAACTATAAAAACCTTTTTTGACTACTTGATATATAATAATGAAAATTACAAATAAGTTCTTCCACTTTTACGACATTTTCAAATGTGCTTATAATTTTGTATGCAAGATTCATTCTATGGGCCTTACAATTAATTGAAATCATATATGGGAAACTATTGTCTATAAACAAAAATGAAGATCATTTATGTTCCCCTACATTACTAGTACACCATCAAATCCAACATAAAATAACTTCATAGCTATAACATGATCATCCATCCCAACAATATCCTTGAGTTAAAAATAACCTTGTAAAAGTTTTTAGCATTGTAATTTTTAACCATTTTATGTATAGCTAACATATGAGGTTGTCTTTAATGGTTCTCAAAAGTGTAAAAATGAATACAAATCCATGTTGTGTTGTCAAATATTGTGACCTCATCAATGGATAGTGAGATAAAACTTGCATTTTTAACGTTTTCTTTAAAATCTTCCATCTTAATCATTACAAGACATTTTTCCATGTCCCAAGCACCATCATCTGAATAATGTGATTATATAATGTTATGAATTCCATTATGTTTAAATAGAATCTTATAATCTAAAAATTAGATATAGGTCTACCTTTTTTAAGAATGTGGCATATAGTTGAGAAGAATATATTTTTGGCATGTTGATTAAATTGTATAAATTTTAATATTTGAGTTGTAATTGTTCCTCATTTATCAACTAAATGTCAAAAACATATCTATTTATTTTCATACTACATGCATTCTTTGGCATATTTTCATCTGTGTTTTTTATTTATCCATCTTCTTATTGTACCGACACATATACTTTACCACAATGTTTATCAATTATGTCCAGCTTAAGTTGTATTTTGTGGTCCTTTCCTAATTTCCAAGTACATATTGTACATTTACATTTAATTATGGTATCATTATTATTTTATGGCTCTACCAGTTTAATGAAAGCAAATTTAGATACCATATAAACTTTAAATACCTTCCAATTATCCATTTACTTCTCTTTATTCACGTAGAGATCTAAGTACTTTTTTCAACTAAAGTTTATGTCTATTGAGTAGAAACTTCTTCTACTAGATGGATCTCATCATCAAGATTGTCCTCAAGTATCCTTTTACTTTTCACAAAACTTAAATTTGTATTTACAATTGAAGCTTTTATTTTATGAGATATATAAATCTCTTCTAATGTTTGTATCATATCATCTATTTTATCTTTCATTAGAGCCATGTCGTACTGAGGTATGTATTCAAGTGGTGGCATGTCATCCTCAATAATATCAAAAATTGGTGACATGATATTGTGATAATTTATTTCATTTGAAAAACCAATATTAGTGGGGGGATCTGCATGTATAAAGGTTTTTCTAGTATCCTTGAAATGTAAAATTAAAATTATTATAAATAAATAAAAAAGATTTTGCTAATCATTTAGTACCTATATTTTAAGTGGATGTGGGTTGAATTTGGTTGGGTATTCTTTTTGGTTGCTAAAAATAAGATAATATGCTCTTTATCATTGATAATTAGCTTGATCTCTTACCATTATCATCAGAAGCCATTATAGACAACTTTTTTTGTAAGATAAGCAACCACTTTCCTATGGTCTAGACTGCATAGTCTAACATATAGACTATGTATTTTTGTAGATAAAGTGTGTAGTATGGTGCATCTAGATTGTGTATTTTTCTGTCTAATGTGTGTAGTCATCCATATAGATTGTGTAGTCGAGCCTCTAGACTATGTAGTTGGGCATCTAAAGTATGTAGCATAACATCTAGACTATGTAGTCAGGCATCTAGAGCATGTATTTTGGTTTATAGATTATGTATTCATGCATATAAAACATGCATTCATTCATCTAGAGTGTGTATTCTGGCATCTAGATTATGTAGTTAGGCATCTAGAGCATATAGTTATCCATCAAGAGCATGTAGTCTAACATCTAGACTATGTAGCTAGGCATCTAGAGCATGTAGTGTATCATGTATATAATGTATTATAACATCTTTACTATATATAAATACATATAGATCATACATTCTATCATCTAGACTATGTAGGCAAACATAAAGAGTATGTAGTCTAACATATAAAGCATGTTGTCTAATATCTAGACTATATAGTCGAGCATCTAGAACTTATAGCTGAGCATCTAGACTATGTATTTAGGTGTCTAAAGTATGTCCAAAAACTACCATAAAATATCTTTAGTAGATAGTTGGGCATCTATATAAAAAACTCTATCCTAACATCAATCAAATGTAGATAGGGGTCCACATATTCTAGATGGACCTCCATAGGGAATATATTTAGGTAGTTATTTCTAGATTTGATAGGTGGTAGCAATATATTATATATAATATATATTGGAAAAAATAATAAAATATTCCTTCAATACCATGATGATTTATAGTTATAATTGTGGAATTAGTTGTAAATGGTAGGTGAGCTAACCTAGAAATCTAATTTACCACCCAAAAAACTAGGCAACCATGTGCTCTTTAGTGGTCCCAAAAAATCATCAATTCCAAATTTCAAAAAACAAAATATTCATGAATTAATGAATATTCAAAACTAAAAAATCCTTACCATACAATCTCATATAATTAGGGATTTTCTACCAAATGTCCATATACGATACATCAGTAGATTTAATACAAAAACCTTTCACTTGAGAATACAATAAATCACATCTAAATTTTCAAACTGATTCTTGAATATTTATTTAAGATTATCTAATATTATATATCATATCCCATCAAATAGTAATCTAAGTTTTACAAAATCATGGATTTGTTTAATAATGGATTATATATGCTTTTACTTGCACAACATGCCTCATTTTCAAGCTAAAAATGGGGACCCTCTTTTTCTTGGCTAATATAAATGTTTCTACATCTGGTCTAAGAGACCATTCATATTTGAGTGTTTGATTGGGACTGGGATTTTGATTTTAGTAAAAAAAATTCCTACTATGATCGTCATGTCTAAATCTAGAGTTAAAAGCTTTTTAATTGAGAACCTAGGTTATTAAACAAATTTCTATGTGCTAGGTCTTAGTTTATTTTATCATTTGAATCATATTTCCTCCAAGAAGATAACCTAGGACAAATTTGATTTGACCACTGGTTTGGAGACTATATAGATTTTTTTTAAATAATTTATTTATTATCCATGTATTTGGACTTTTAAACCCATTTTATGTAAATGGATTGATTCATAAGCTCTTTCACATTATTTATTATTCTTTCAACTAAGACTTTTATAAGAAATATTTATTTGTACCTTTACTCAAATTTTTAGGCTAGTCCAAAAATTTTATTAGATAATTTCCCCTAGCCCCTAAGATCATGCCCCATGGCATGATCCCAGTGACCAAGATCGATGGGGATTTATTGATAGGTAATAGTTTCATGGTCTGAGGGTCGGATAGGTCACCATGTGGTGATGTTTTGAGATCCCAAGAGACCAGGTTGGTGGAGGATCTAAAAAAATATAGTAGTCCTATGGGCTCGAGGTCCTACAATGTTTCCATCTGGTGACATCTTAGGAGCCCAAGACCATGGAGATGAGATTGATATAGTAATGTGCTCAAAGACTCAGATTATTGGTATGATGCCAAAAGGCATCATCCCATGTACCTAGACCATAGATCCATCTTGACTAGGGGCTTCCATGTGGTACCCTAATGATGTCAGCATTCCCTTGAGTTTAAATTTGATTGGCATGTACCCATCACCAAATCGCAAACCCTAGGCTTCTATGCCAATAAGGACATGTCACATGAAACTTGAAGGCTTAAATTTGATGGTCATCCTAAACATCAAAACTATCAAAGGCCTGAGGATAATGCTCAATCTAAAATTCTCATTTAGGACAACATGGATTTAAATATTTGAATTTGTTTAGATATATTAAGTCTCAGTCTAAATCTTATTTTGTAAATACATCAAATCTCCCTTTTTCAAGTCATTTCACCTTAGATTTGGGCAATTTGGCTAATAGTGTCAAAGTTTTCTAGCTTCTTTTCTTGATAAATTTAATTCATTTCTAATTCATTTTAGAATTTATGGCTAAGTGTTCATATGGTTTCAATTTTTAGACTTAGTTAACTCATAAAAATGGGTGAAAACTACTTTGGATTTAGCTTTAGGTTCATTATAAATGGCTCCCTTTATGTTAAGTTTGTGTACCCTTTCATTTCCATTTCAATAATTTAATTATTTAAATTTTACATAATTAACCATTTTCATTTGAATTTTTAGGGCTATTTGTTTTTTAAAAACATATCCATTTTAATTTATAGTTTTTGAATATGCCCTTTTGTATTTTCCCATAGGTGCTCAAAGTATTTTTGATGCCACACAGTGCTCTTTAATTTCCTCTAGTGACCCCAACCCATTCAAAAAAGATTTTTGGTAGTTAGTCGATTCTTCAAATTTATCTTGGAGGTACATGCCAAATTTTCACTTCTTCAGGACTTAGCGAATTCTTTAAAATACATCCCAAATCCACATGGCATCTTTCTATCTCTCTGTGACTTAATCATTCCAAATTCACTTGGAATTTTTCAAATCTCTAGGTCTTAGAGATGTTACCAAGTGACGTGATCCTGATAACCTATTTCCCTATATGACTCTAAATATAGTAAAATCCTCCATGTAAGTGGGTGAGTGGGATGATCCCAAGTGGCATGATCTTAGTGACCCACCACCATGAGGTGGTACATATAATCTTATTACACATCTAATCATTGAGAGATCAAATGTGTATATGTATCAAGATCTCAGAGCTCGAGAGCATCTTGCACATTGAATAAACAACCAAGTGAGTGGCTGAATGAGACAATACCAAGTGGAATAATAACATCTTATCATAACCCAATAGTAGTTATCTAGGAGGATTTGAAGAGAAGTTGAGAACTAGACAAGTGGACTTGTTGGGTAAATCGTAGGCCTAGTCATCAAAGGGGCCTAAGAGCTAAATTTACCCCATGTTTCACCCTTCATGGCCATCAAACCTGAGGTTTAACAATATTTTAAATCTAGGTAAATATGCATGTAATGATTGGTTCCTCACCAACAAAGACATAAATAAGGAAACTCCAAACTAATGAAAAATTAATAAGTGGTAGAATATAGAGAGTGGGAAAATATCAATCAAGTTGGTATGTGATCAAGAAGTGCTCTATGTGGCATTCAAAGCATGATCAAATAATGTCTAAAACTGATAGAGTGAGGAGAATTAGTTGTATATATCAAATAATCTCACACATAGTGATGGCTATGCTTAGTCTTTCACATGATCAATTAAACTAGAGGAAGGAGTGGCTAGATTATTTTTAAAAATAATTAAAATCCCAATCTAGACCTAGCCTTGGCATATGTATTCGAGTTTAGCATGATTTGGTAGTAAATGTATGAGATTCCTTAGGGGGCATATTTTAATTTGGAATCTTGGGACTAGGGTACCTCATGTATATATTGGTTTTCATAAGCCTTTATAGAGGCTGGTATTTTTTAAGATTAGAGGATGTTGTGCCTGGCTAACTCACTTTGGACTAAAAAACTACATGGTGAATCTAGACATTTTTTTCTTATGCTTTCTACTTATTTCTAGGAAAATCTCTCCCTTCTCTTGTTTTAGTATTTTTGTCACATATTTTTTTTACTAGATTTTAATCACCCAATAATATTGATCAAAATTTATACCTTGATATTTGAAAGGTTGTTAAGAGTTTAAATCCAACTCATGTGTGTGTATAATATGGTGCTTACAGTATTTTCCTCTTATCTATTAAACTTCCTAGACTCTCATACCATCCTTAGGTTGAAGTTACACTAAGTCTAGATCAACCAAGGATTGGTTTTAGTGGGTGTACTTAATCAGACAATGAAAGAACATATTTAGTATCAACAATCATTTTATCTCTTTATCCCTTCTCTTTTACATTTTCTTTATGATGATAAGTTAATCTAGGTTGAAATAAATTTTAATATGCATGCTAATCTTGGTTAGTTAATTTTTATAATTATTTAAGCATCTTTAAAATATATACATGTTATAAATATATCAGGAAAGTAGTTATTTATTTATCATGCTTATCTTAAGAATAAATTATTTCAATTTGAGGTTAGGTCCTATGATCATTTCCCAAGTAAATTCTAGCCTCTTTATAAATTTCTAAGATAGATCTATCAAAAGACATTTGATTTTTAAAAAGTCTCATTGCATGGAATGGTTACACATCAACTTGCTAAGTGATTTTCATCATACTAAGACCTAGTACATTTAGACCTTGTGGAAGCATTTTATCATGGGATCTTATTTATTTCAAAGAGGTAGTCTTTTAAAAAACCTTATTTAATTTTTGTGTCAAAAACACCACTAACATGATGTGTAATATTTCCACCACTCTGTGGGACATAAGAATTCTAAATTCATCCAAAATTCTTCAACTGCTTAGATCACTAGGATTATTCCAAGTTTCATGATCATAGTGATGCATTGCCTTAGGTGACTTTGTACATATTAAAATACTCCAAGTGAGAGGGTGAGCAGGATTCTTCCAAGTGGCTTGATCTTGGTGACCCACCACCCATGGTAGTTTGTATAATATCAAACCACATTAGAGCATCAAGAGAGAAGGATGAATCCACATATCGATATCTTGGAGCCTAGGAGTGTCCTATACATTAAAAAAATAATAGGGAAAATAGTTGAACAAGATAATACCAAGTGGCATAATCTCATCTTACCACAACCAAAGAATAGTCAACTGTGAGGATGTGAAGAGAATTCAAGAAGTATACAAGTGGTATCAATGGCTAAATGGGTACACCTAGTTATTAGGGGGGTTAAAAACTAAATTTGACACTTATTTGGCCTATCGTGTTCATCAAACTCAAGGTTGAACTATATTTGAAATATGGGTACACAAGCATATAATAATTTATTCCTCACCAATAAATAAATACATAGGGAAACTTTGAACCAATGAGAAAGTAATAAGTGGTAGATTCTAATGAGTGAGAAAATCCCAAGGCAAACGGTAAGAGATCAATAAGTGATTTATGTGGCATTTAGATCATGATCAAAGAATATCCATAACTGACAAAGTGAAGAGGAGTGGTTTCAAAGATTGAGTAAGATCACATGTACTAATGGCTATGATTAGTATATGTCATAATTAACTGAGTTAGTGGAAGGAATGGATGTATTATTATAAAAAATAATAGAATCCCAATCTAGACCTAGTCTTATAATGTGTATTCAAGATTGGTGTGATCTGGTAATCAAGGAATGGGATTGCTTGGGGGAATCTTTGAATTTAGAATCTTGTTACTAGGGTCCCTCATGTATATATTGGTTTTTAAAATCCTTTATAGAGGTTAGAATTTTATATTTTTAGAGGATGTTAGACATGGTTGTTGTGGGCACTCCTTTTTAGCCACTTTCATGTCTAAAAAAACATCGAAGTGACTTCTTACAAATAATGAAATTTAAGACTAGAAATCATTAGAATGTTCTGATTCATCATTTTACATCACATTCATCTTCTAATCCATGTCAATGTATCCCTAACTAGGGAAATACACTATACACAATCATGAACTTCCTCTAATTCATCTCTAATCAAGTTGAGACCTAGAAAATTGACCTTTTTGATGATGTGTGAGGGACAACTTGTCAAAATCCATAAATGTCAATTAACTTAATCAAGATTTCTTAATTGATTAACCTAAATTAAATCCATAGGTGAAAATCCCATGGCTAATTAACTATTGAATTTATATTTTTAGAAATTCATAAATCTTGATTGATGACATCTTCATGATGTCACACAAATATCTAAAATAATGTCACCGTCATGAAATCATCCTTTTTGAGTTATTAAGCACTCACAAATATCAAACAAATATTTATATTTGTGACCCATGCCTATTAATTGGAAATATTAATGGCTTGTCCCCTCTAAAAATCAACCATAGTTAACTCTAACCTAACTACACTTGGGTTATAGTTTAGAACGGTATATATAAAATTCCTCACCTATTTTTCAATAATATCTCTTGGTGTAAAGTTATCATGCAAAAATACATGCAAATTTTCCATTATTGTAGCGTTACCATGCCCATGTGCTACGCCAAGCCAAGCCAAAGCCAACATTATCAAGGTGACAAAGAGAGGTGGTAAAATAAGATCCATTGCTAGATAATTATTGATCACAAAACCAAGAAAATTAATTCATTTATAGCATACAACTCTTGCTCTCATGGAATTTAAAATGTCTTATTTTATCTTCATTTGGTAGTTACTTGTATAGTTCACTAGCTCTTTGAGTGTCTAGACTAGAGGTGTAAGTTTTTATTAGTGTGTTTCATTTGATTTTATTTATACTAACATGATACTAATATCACCTCTTTAATTCCTATTTATCACATAATTTCATGCCCAATGGGACCACACATCTCATAAACCTCTTTGGGGGCCATTTTATCCTTCTAATTACACATTCATACCATATTTTGTTGTCATTTTACTCTTTTTTCTTATAATTTTTATGTTTTATATATTTTGGTAAGGTTTTTGAGGTTACCTTGAAAATAAGTGATATTGAAGGGAAAATGGTGAAGTCATAAATAAAATGGTGAAGTCACCCTGCATATCAGTGAAGGCATTCAAATAGAAAAGTGCCCAACTTCTGGATGTTCATTTAAAGTCATTCATACTGCTTTTTTTATGATTGTTTTTTAAAACCATATGCATCATCATAAATTTTAATATTATATTATTATTTTTGATTCATATCGCATATATTTTTCAAAAAATGGTAATTATGAAGGGAGAGGTACTTGGATCTCTTCAATGGGGAGACAAAGAGTCATCCTCCATTGATGGTGTCCCAAGCTCTCTCTCCATTGCTCAACTTGGTTGCCTTTGATACCTTTTTTTAATGTGTTTTTTATTATGGTGCCCATGGTAACTTTAGTTAGTTTCAAATTTGTGTTTTTATTTCATTAATGTTTTTTTTGTTTTATTTTTTGGTGTTTGTTTTATTTTCTCTAGCTGTCTCATACCTGCCTACATCCCTCCATCTATTTTTATATACCCACAACCTTTGGAGATAAGAGAGTTTATTGTATTAATTACATTTTAATATGGTGAATGATGGAAAATATAGACCCAAACATGTGATGAGTAAAGATGATGGTAGTTTTAATGAAATAGTTGGTCGTATAGGGTCTCCTAAAGATTATAATCTCAAGGACAATGAGACATTTTTAGCTGAAGAAGGTGAAGGAAATTATGGAGGATAAAACAAAACAATCAATGAGATTTTGTAATAAGAAGAGGTGGCTAATCATTTAGAGAACGTATAATTTATTTTGATTATCTCTAACAAGGTCAAACATGGAGTGAGGGAGTATATCAAAGACCAAATTGGTAAGTTCCCTAGACCTAGGAAAACCCTTAATCTTATTCTAAACATTTCAATGTAGAAAAGACCTCTTTTAGGAAGAAACACATTTTTAAAATGTTGGATTTTTTTTGTTTATTTGAATAGATATTATCTCCCTTTTAGGAATTTTTTAATAACTGGCTTAATTTTGTTTAGGGAAATAAAATGGGAATTGATATTACTTTTTGTATAATTGTTCAAAAGGAAGTGTTTATGATTTTATTTAAAAATTCCAATATGAAAAGGAGGGATGTTAGTAAACCCTTGTGGAGTGTTGGTCAATATATGTTTAAGGCATTCTCAAGGAACCCTGACATGGACTGTAATGACCTTGTCTTGAAAACTACCCCTAGATGGGTAGACATCAAAAAATTTCCTATTTAGCTATGGAATTTTTTGCCTCAAGATCTGAATCCCCTTGGAAAAATCCTTTGAATTGAGGACAACAGAATGTCCTTGGCACATATGAGTTTTAGGGTTTTAATCTCCCTAGAACCTCTTGATGTGTTATTTGAATTCCTTAATTTTAAAATCAATGGGGCCTCTCATATTTGTGCCATCAAACATCTAGGAGGTTTAAATGTTTATTTTTTCTATAACAAGGAAGGGTAGGTTAGAAAGAACTACACAATGTTGGTAAACAAGGAGGATTACCTTAATAATAAAATACTTTAGGAGATGCATAAGGATGAGTGTGTGATGGGTTATCTTCCAATAGAATACCTAAAATTGTTTGAAAACCCCATATTTAGTAGTGAACCCATCAAAAGTTATGCCTCCCTTGAGGAGTATTTATATAATAGTGCTCTAGTGATTTTTTAAGGGAGACAAGGGTCTACCTACATGTTCATCCCAAATTTGTATCTCCTTATCATTGTCAGTTGATATGGTGGCTTACATTTTTTATTTTCAAAAATTTTAACCTGATTATTTAGAAGAGGCTATCCTTGATCAGAAGGTTAAAATAGATTCTTCTAATTCATAGCTTAAGGATTCTCCCTTTGATGAATATGTGGTCATTTTAGTAGATCCCCCTAATGTTAATAATTATACCCTTGGCAATTTGTCATCACCTAGAATTATTAAAAAAAGAGATAAATATTCTCATATCTTGGTTTCACCTATGATGAAATAACTAGATAACTTAGTATATGCTCTTGATCTTGAGGTTATTGCTCCTTTGTCCCTCATGAAACCTAAAGTGGTTTAAAATTGGAAGTCTAAAATAGGTGGCAAGAGGCTCAATATTGAAAATACTTCTCTCTCATGGGTAGGCTCCCATGATTAATTGTAATAAGTCTAAAAATACCCCCGCTAAATTTTTTAATATGAATATCAAGAGGAAATCAAAAGAGAATAAGGTATCTGATTACTTCACAAGGCTTTATAATAGTGGGGGTAAGCCCTAAGGTCAGGTTAAGTTACTCTCCCATCTCTTTTCTATGCAGATATAATTTGGAATGTTAGGGGTTTGGAAAACCCTTATAGGAGACCTATTGTGAGTCAATTTTAGACACTCCAGAGATAAGTTAGACTTCTTCTTGCTTTAAGAGGTTAAAGTTATGGGTTCTCATATGTCCCTGATCCTTAATTTTATTTGTCCAAATGTTTCTTAGTTTTAAACCAATCATCAGAGAGGTAAAAGAGGGGCTTCCATCTTGATTAATCCTAATTAGTGAGAGTACATTATTGATAATGATGCTTCTCCCTATAATAGAGTTGTTTAGGTTTTACTAAAAAACATTGATGTTTTGGTCTTTGTAATATATATGCTCTTAATGACTATAGAGAGAAATCTAAGCTCTAGAACTGGGTTAAACCCAACCTCAAAAATGTCCCTTGGGTATTTAAAGATGATTTCAACATGGTGGAGTAAAAAGAAGACAAAGTTTGGGGGATCCCCGATCTTGAAAAGGTAATGAATTATTTTTTGGTTTAAATTTAAGAGAATGCATAGACTCTTTAACCCTCTTTGTAAAGGTAAAAAATAGATTAAAGGTATTTGGTATACCTAGTGTAACAATCAAATTAGTGGAAAAATGATCTATTCCAAGATTTATTGATTCTAAATGAATAGTGACTCCTTCTAGGTGACACCAAATAGCTCTAAGAATGTGGTTAATGTTCTACCCTTCACTATCTTAGATCACCATCCCATTGAGGTTGGTGTCTCCCTGAGTGATGATGAAGGTAAAGACTCTACTTATTTAAAAGGGCTCTACAAGTTTAATGTCTATCACCTAAATGATCAAGTCTATATTGATGGTATCAGTTCTTTAAACATTTGGAGGCTCTCATGCTAATATTACTCTAGCATTACAAAATAGAACTCTTTTATGGAACTATCCAAGAACTTTACAAGAACATATGGATAGTTTAAGGCTAGAAGATGTAGGAAAGATGATAAGATCACTCATGAAAATTTAATTTTGAATGAAAGCTCCCTTCAACATGATCCTTACAATGGATGGCTTGTGGATGAACTCAATTCTCTAGAGCATTAGATCAGGATATACCAATGTTACCTTGCTAGAGGATCTTATATTTGATCTCATCTGACTTTGGATCAAACATAGTGATAGGCCATCCAAATTATTCTTCCATTTTTTGAAAATTAAGAACTAGAAGAGCAAATTTTTGGGTATTTATTTTGAGGGAAATCTAGCTCATGACCCTATTAATATTAAAGAGGCCTTCTTCAACTTCTACTCCATTCTCTTCTTTTCTGATGGAACCAATTCTCATACTGAATAGAATAGGGTTCTTTATGATCATTGTATCCTAAAGAATGTTTCATGGGAGTAAGTTAACTATTTAGATAAGGATATTTATTTTTATGAAATCAAAGAGACCATTGATTCATTTAAAAATGATAAAGATCCAAGTATTAATGGTTTCCCTAATGATTTTTTTAAATCTAATAAGGATTCGATGGCCTATGATTATCTTGAGGTCTACAATGAAGCTATTTATATTGGTTCCTTAGGACCAAATATTAACATAGGTGTTATTAAGATCATCCTCAAGTATGAAGATTACCACTAGGTGAAAAATTGGAGACCCATTACTCTCCTAAATGTAACCAATAAAATCTTAGTAAAAATCTTGGCCAAACGTCTCTCCTCTCTTCTTCCTTTAATTATTTTTGAAACTTAAACTAGTTTTGTTGAGGGAAAATATATTATAGATATCCTTATTACTAGTTGGAAGGGTATGTATTGGGTCCATGATTCCAAACAAGATGTGAGCATGATTCTTCTCAACTTTGAGAAAACTTATGATAGACTAGAATGGACCTTCATTGAAAGAATTTTGAGAGCCTTTGGGTTTCAAAATAGATTTTGTAGAATGATTAATGTTTTATTTAAAGATGAATCTATTGTTGTTGAAGTGAATGGTGAGTTTACTAAAGAACTTTATATTCAAATATATATCATACAAGGATGCCCATTGGTTCTTTCTTTATTTGTGATGGTGGTAGAAGCTCTACATTACTTATTATGAAGCTCCAAGATCAGGGGCCCGGTTAAAAGAATTACTTTTCTTAATGATTTTGAGTTGATTGAGGTCTTTTTTTAGATGATACTACTCTATTTGTCAATATTGAGAAAGATAATTTGGTTAATGTTGCGTTAAGGCTAGATATCTATTGCTCTAACTCTGGATCTAAAGTGGCTATGCGTAAGTCCTATATATTGGGTTAGAAGGATACTCCTCCATATTATCATGTTCTTTTTAGATGGGAATGGAAAGGCCCTAATAAATTAGTTATATATCTTGGTATTTGATTTGTTCTTACCCTTTAATTCAATATTCTATGGGAATGGATGTTTGTCAATATTAATAAAAGTATTAGGAAATGATAATGCCAACTACTCTCCTTACCTAGTAGGATTCAAGTCTGTCAAAAGGTCTTATCTTCTTACAGTATATATTATGATTATTATTGGATTTTTAGTAAATCTCATGTCAATATTATTCATATAATTATTATATATTTCCTATGGTAGGATGGTAAAAGAATTAATAAGGGACATGTTATTTCCTCACAATTCTTCTACAAACCTAAAAAATTGGTGTCCTTGGCTTGAAATATCTAAGGATACAAGGTATTACTCTTGTTATTAAACGGATTATTAGAGATTTCAAAGGAGAAGAGACTTGGAAATTATTATTTATAAATAATATTTTGAGAGGCTTCTCAGAATTAAACCAAACTTGAAAAGACTCAATATTATTAAAATTTTTTATAGGGCCCTTTTCAGTTAAAGTGGTTGGCTCCCCAATCTTTGGTTCTATTTGGTCTGCATGGGATTTTGTCAAACCTTTTATCACTGGTAAACATATTTTTAGTTGGTTTGGGACATGATTCCATTGGTATAAATCTTTATGGTGGAATATATATATTAGTAGGAGGCCTCTTGTACTCGTAAGGGGTTATTCTGCATTTGAGTGGTTCACTAAAGGGTTGAGAAATTTTAAGGATATTTTTTCTTAGAATGGTTGGGCCTCTTGGATGGAAATTTGAACTAGATTTCAAATTATTTATTCCAAATGTATGACATATACTCTACTACTAAAGGGTTTACATGGAGTCAATAATGTCTCTATTATGTATGAGGAGGATGAATTATGGGATGGTGTTAAATGGTTGAAGGGATAACTCTTATATGAATTTTCCACTAAAATTTTATATGATAAACTTTATTTCTCCAAGGTCCCTTATCTTAACCCTAATTGTATATAGAGTCTTTGTGATCACTTACATTATTAGACTCCTATATTTGATTTTATATGGGCATCTTGTATTGAACCCAATAAATCCCATTTAGATGGTTATTGATTTACAATAAACTTGTTGTTGGTGATGTTCTAGTTAAAAGTGGCTTAGCTTAGTCTTATTATTTTTTTATGTAGTGATATTGAATCTATTGAACACCTTTTTTCCTTTATCTATATGCTTTTAAATTTGGAATCATTTCTTAAACATTGGGACATGTTCTTTGATTATGAAATTGGTTGGTTGAATATTACGTTTGGATATGTTTGTCATAAAAATAAAGTCCATCCTTTTTTCACAAATTTTGGATTTTTTTTCCAATAATTTTTTTTATGGAGGCAAAATAACATTGATTTTTTCTAAATAAAGACTAGGGTGCTTATTGAATTCACTCTTGAAGTCATTGTTAGCATTGTTTCCTTATAGATTTCTCTTTAGTTAAAGGTGTTGTAAGTGCATTTGGAGCAGTTCTTGAGGACTGGGATGCTAAAAATTACTTCTATTTTATTGATTCACTCTAGTGTCTATTCTAAATTGAGTCCTCATCTAGATTTGGGAATGTGTATGAATCAGATGCCAAAGTCAATGTTTCTAAACATGAGTGGGTTTGTATCAAAGATGCATACTTTGACAAGGTAGATCATGTTCATGACTAGTTTTTTTTTAGTTTGATAAGAATGGTGTTGATAGTTGTATTGCTTTCAACAATAATGTAATTATGGATGGATAAAGTTATGATTTAGATGTTTTTACTAGCTTATACAAGGATGTTGAGAATTAATATGTTCCTTTGGACCTTGAGGTTGATCTATGATCTATTATAAAGGATGTTAATCAATCTATTCCCCCTTCTACTTTCTTCTCCATGATGTATATTTCTAATGATCAAAATGAGCTTTAGAAAATGATTGATAGCAATATGATTTTTTTTTTGGCAAGATGGCAAAGATCATTAAAAGGGGTGGTGTTATAGATGTTGAAGATGTGCTAAATTATGTTAAATCTAATAACATAAAGTATTTACTTAAGAATGTCAATCACTTTACTTCAAATTTGCATATTGGTTTAGGTCAGATGGGACTTGGTGTGGAGTCAAAAATTATAGTGGGTCTTTTTCTTATTTACAATGATCTAGATGATGATTCTGATGTGGACTACACCACCACTAGGAGGGCATCCAATGACTTTGTGATTTAGTTGCTAGTTTGTGGTGCCACTCTCTATTTTGGGTATTTGGATAGGTGATTTTTGTTATTTCATTTCTGTTGGTACCACCTATTTGGGTCCATTTTTATATTATAATATTGATAAATTCACTTTTACTTGTGGGGGGTTGCCCCTAGATCTATCTATTTTTTATTTTATACTAGTTGTTTTGCATCTTTGATGTATAGAATTTTGTTCTGTTTATTCTAATATAAAAAAATAGAAATTATTAGGCACTAAAATGTTTTCAAGAAAATGATAGTTTCATGATGATAATGGTGGGATCACTCTGATAAACAATGATATAGTGATCAAAATGATGAATTTTTCCTAGTAGGACCTTCTCTACTAAACAGATAAGTCATCTTGTAAAATGGTGAGGTCACAATAGAAATGATGAAGTCACCTTGTTAAATTATGAAGTTGACCTACTAAAAAATGAATTTTCCCTACATATCAGTGAATTCATAAGGGCACAAAGTGACCAATTTATGGAGGCTTGTTTAGGGTCATCTGGACTCTATTTTTGATGATTCTTTTTAAAACCACATGTTTCATCATGAATTTTTAGATTAAGAAGTCATTTTTCCTTTAGATTGCATGTGTTTTTCATAAAATAAAATATGTAATTATGTTAATTTATTTACCAATATAACTTTTTTATGACATGTTTCACTTGCTAAAGACCACCGTTAAAACTCTTAATTTTTTGCTTTCAAGTTTCACTAGCTAAATAAAAGTTATTTTTACAACAATTCAAGGAAATTTTCAATCACACTTAAGTTTTGGTCTTATTAAGAACATCAATTATATCTTAGGGATATTAAGATTCTTTTCTTTTTCTATATGTTTGTTAAATTAGTTTCAAAGTTTTTAAGTTAGTTTTTATTTTAGTAAACCAATCTTAATGTGTATACTCTCCCCCCCATCCCCTTTAGGGAACTTGGGTGACCAAAAGTGATTCACTTATTACCTTTGTTTAAATTAGACTAGGATAAAAGGAATGTCATAAAGGCACTCCCCAAGTTTATAGTGACTTGGGTGATCCTAAATGACCTTTAAATTACTTTTTTTATTTCTTGCATCTTGGTTTGTGGGTAGGAGTTCATCACCTCCCAGTGAGTTATTTAGGGAAATGTTGACTTGAGATTTCATTTATCAGCATAATTTTAACCCCACTCTAAAATGCGGTATATAAATTGAGGGTGACTTTTTGAGATGTTAGTTTAAGTGATTAAACTAACTCCATTAGCAATATCTACCTCAAAATAATGGCCTAATCTGATCATCTCACTACACTGAACAATCTAATGAATGTGGTGGTTGTAAAAATGAAAAAGACCTTTTTACAATAAAATAATTAATTTGGATTAAAATGACATTTTGTGCCTTACTTTTAACCACACATATGAGACCATCTAGATCAATCAAAACTTATAGTTTTTAGACAAACCCCACTTTATGTAGAAATATTATCAATGCAGGGCAAGTAGCCCAAAGTTCCATGTCATCATACAAATTCTTGAGAGAAATGGGGGATTAAAAAAAATCTAATTTTCATGTGCATATAAATTTATTGTATTAAAATATTATTTCCTCTTAATAATAAGTATATCGATATAACTTGATAATACAAAGCAACCTTGTTAGTTTTGGGGATAGGATGATACATTTAGGTGTTTTTATGTCTATTTATTCAGTCTAAAACTATTTTTTTTCAATAACACATCTAAAAAAAAAAATTAACCAATCACATTTTTTTACACCCCTTTTATCCTAAAGAGGTGTTATTCTACCCATATGATACCATACTTTACCTTATAAATTTTCAAAATTTGTGTGTGTGTGTGTGTGTGTGTGTGTGTGTGTGTGTGTGTGTGTGTGTGTGTGTGTGTGTGTGTGTGTGTGTGTGTGTGTGTGTGTGTGTGTGTGTGTGTGTGTGTGTGTGTGTGTGTGTGTTACTTATTTTAAAGGGCATCATTACACTACCCATTTCATCCCAAGTTTTTACCTTAGAGTTTTGAGAAAAAAAACATTTTCATACCTTTTCATCAATATAGCATCATTATTCTACTTGTATTGTTTAAAAACCTTTACCTTGTGTCAAACTGAGTTTGAAACCATGTATGTATTTTGGTTTACAATTGGTATCGTTATGATGTCCATTTGGGTCTAGAATGTTATCTATTTGAGAAACCAAGTCTTCTAAAATAGGTTTGAAATTTGGCTTCTGAAGTTCATATTCAAAATTGAGTGGTTTATACTTATGCCTCACTTAATTTTGGCTTAGGTGTTTACCTCTTCAATTTGAATTGGGAAACTTGGACTCATTCCTTGTTGACTTTAAAGATCTTGTTTGCCTATATTTTAGGAAGTGGTATTTTTTTGGTGTGCATCATGTCTATTTCATTTCTTAGAACTAAGGTCAAAAATCTCTTTTCAAGTACAACCTTAATCATGGTTAGTTTACATTTGATTCTTACTTATCACTTTGGATTGGATGCTTTACTCATTTTGATTATTTTTGCTTACTTGAGATTGAATTTCCCAATTAGTTTTAGGCATATGCCTAAGGTCCAATGTCTTTTATCAATTTTAAATTTAACATTTGAATCTATGTGCCTAGTTTGGGTCCAAATGTTTTGAATTGTTAGATTAATTTCCTTGCAAGTTTTACTTTGACCAAGTTTGTTTCCAAGCCTAGCTTTGTGCCTTGTTTCCAAAGACCTAGAATTTTCATTTCATTTTTATACCTATTTTTTTTCAAGTCTATCTTTGTGCCTTAGTTACAATGACCTAACATTTTCTTTATATGTTTAGACCTACTATGTTTTCAAGTCTAGATTTGTGTCATGTTTCCAAAGACCTAGCATTTTCCTTAGTTTTTAAGTTTCGTTCATGTTGTTTTGAGTCTATTTCTATGCCTTATTTCTAAAACCCTATCATTATTTTTCATTTTTAAACCTAGATTAGATTTGTTCAAAACATTTTTCTAAAACCAAGATTCAAACTTACCATTGATTTGAGCATTTATGTGCAAGAAATTAGACCTTGAATAAATTTGAGACCAAGAATATCATTGATGATTTTATAGAAGATCTCTATTCTAGGCCAAGTTTAAACCATTTTTATCAATCGATCAATTACCTATTCCTAGACTAATGCCACTTTTAAACCTAAACCCAGATAATTTTCATAGATGAAGACCACCCTATTTGGTCTAATTATAAAATCTAGCTATGTCAATTATTGTATGCTGAGATCACCCTTACCTGGGCCAATTAAAGTACTAATTTCAACCTTTCAATGATAAGGGTACCTGATTCACTACCTATGACATTAACCCTCATTTGGCTTATGTTAATAACTAAGCTTCACAACACCAAAGTATTACCATTCCAAGCCCTCTTCCTTTGGATTGCAGTAGAAAATAAGCTCTATAGTTCCCAAGGATCACTGTTACAGGCCCTTTTCCTTTGGCCTATGTTAACAACCAAGCTTTGTATCACCCTTTCATTACCATTTTAAACCCTCATCTTTCATCCTACATTAGCAACCAAGCTCTATAACACCTGTTCATTACCATTCATAGCCCTCATCCTTTAGCATGTGTCAACAACCAAGATCCATAATTCCCATTCATTACCATTCAAGGTCATTCCAAAACTGGTAGTTCATTATCCCAACAAAATTGTGCAATTGTAACTAGATGGATCATAGTTACCACCTTAGACCCACATCCAATATTTTTTTATCCCATCTTAGATGAGCCTATTTATAAAGAGATCATTATTAAAAAACTAATCATTATTTATCATTTACCAACCTTCCCACACATTAGAAAATCTAAGCCGATCACCAAGACACAATAGAGCTAAACATTACCTCTCTAAGAGCCTTTATTTAAAAACCAAAATGTGTCCAAAGCTCCTTATGGAGTTACCTATTGACCCTTTCCCTTTAGTTAAAGAGTCTCACTTTGACAAGACAATATTGATCGAGTCAACCATAATGATTATAAATAACTTTGGTCAAATCATTATCTTGAACATTCACCTATTTTTAAGGAACTTCACTTTGATGAGCCCATCTCTATGGAGTTTCTTATTGACCATTTTTTGTTTGTTGAGAAGCTTTACTTTGACAAGATAGTATCTAGTAGTTGAGCCTATTTTTGAAGACACCATTGATCAACACTAGGACATTACTCATCTAATACTAAACATTTAACATAACACCTTTCCCATAATACTAGATGTAAAATCAACATTAAATTTAGGTTCTATTTTTGAACTAATACCATATTTAGCATCATAAGTAGAATCAATGTTAGTCTCAACATTGGATCGAGTGTCTTTTGAGTTAGACACAACTTTGGAAGTAGAATACATTCATGGATATTAAAACATTGGTTACACATAACTTTCAAATAAATTTTAATACATTTGTGATCCTTTCACGAGTTATGGGGATGATAACTTCAACTCTGACATAAGTTCTCCTAGTATATTCTACAAATATTATGTTTCCTCTACCAATTTCATTACTATTTCACTTTCGATTTACACTAACTAATATAAGCATTATATTGACATTCCACCTACCACAAATGTCAATTGGGAGTGATAGAATCACACCTTATTGAATTGCATCCATGGTGACATACTAGTTATAGAATATCAGGGGGGGGCAAGACCACATTCATTTAAAAGAAGAAAAATCTCCTAGTGAAACCTTTTTAGAGGCATTATGGGGAAATCAAATTCCAAACTCAACATCTTCTAGTGAAACCTTGTTTGAGGTGATAAAAGACAATTAAAGTAAAAATTCAACATTCCTTAGTGAAACCTTTTTAGGGGAATGATGAGACAATCAATACAACTTTATTGGTGAAAATAATTTTAAGGCACCAATAGTTGAGCAAAACATTTCTTCAATACTTGATGAATACATTATTAAAGATAAAATCAGTACAACTTCCAATCTACAACATAATCATATGGAATCATCTCTTAGACCTATACAATAAAAAAATTGGTCTTATCAAGAGCAGATTTGAAAGTATTCGACCCTACCACAACTAGAATTATGTCAAATTAAAAATTAAAAACATTGGGTGTGCCTAAAAATATTAATATTCATTTATTTCCCAACCATTATACATTCCAGTATGATCCATCTCTTCATTTCCAAATCAAACCTTGTATCCATTGTTTACCCTTATTTACCATCCCTAGCTATAGTTTCCTTTATAGAGGCTATGAAGACATCTTGTCTCAATGTTTGGAGGAAACATATTCAATGACCAATGAATATCACAATAGTGATATTGTAGTTAGCATCGATAGTAGGTTCTTGGTAGAATAACCATTTAGAAGGGGTCTATGCCAAAAATTTACATAATTGACTATTCTAGTTGTGTCATGTGATAATCAAGATGTGCATATACACATTAATAAGAAAAAAAAACCATTTACCTTGTATTTTCCATTTTTTATTTGCATTTTCATTATTTCATACCTTTCCATGTGCCTAACCTTGCCCTTTGCCTCACCCTCCCATCCTTTCATACCTTGCCATACCTCTAAACTATAATGTATTGAGGTCTATTTTGACTATGTAGACAAAAATCAATTTACATTGAGGTCAACTCAGTCATCTCTTTTCCATGCTCTCACTATTTTTTGAGCATCTTTAAGCCACACTTTCTTCATCTTGAGAGTGATTTAAGTCTCAATACTCTTGTTGTTTTGTGAGAAACCCAAGACAACACTCTTGCCATTTTGTGATTAGTATCTTATCAATCTAAAATGAGTTAAGATAACCTAAAAATTTTAAAAAAACTAAAAACACTTCAAAATCCTAAAAAATTAGAAAATTAGATTATAATATCCTAGAGAGATATAAATCCCCAATATCCAAAAACATTTATCCTATCCAGACTTAATCAACCATCCTCAATCTGACCTACTAGGTAAAAATCCATTATTCATTCTAATCCATTCCACTACCATTGGGGGGTATGACCTTCCCTTTATATATATCCTTGTTTAGGGGCAACATACAATTCACACTCTTTAAGCCAAGCTGATAGTTTTCACCCTACTAGGGTAATACCAAAGCACGTAGCTTATACCGGGATATGTTATCCCCACATGTCATTCCATTGTATAAAGCCTTTCTTGGGGCACCATTTTTTATAATTCCATTAAGCCTTCACATGTAGGTATTTACTTGGTTAATGATAGGATGCTTTCTATTGTTTTTACTTTCAAGTTTTCTATATGTTTGTTTTCTTAGTTGTTTGTTTATTTTTTTGCCTATTTTTTTGCTTTCATTATTGTGCCTTGACTTATTGTATATTTATTCAATAGGTGATTGCTTGTGCATTATTTTTGGGTCTACCATATTCATATTCCAATATTATCATCATGGTTTTTATCATTGGTGCATTAATTTATATTGTTTATTGGATCATGAGTCATTCCTTATGCACATTATGACCAGGTCATCATGGTGTTTTATATTTTTGATGAATATCATCACATGATACAAAAAAATAGTTAGGTAAGATGGATTATAAGCAATGATTCCATAATATTAATCCTTGTTCACCTTGGCAAATCCTCCCACCCTCTTTGATCAAATCAACCCATTGATCATTCTGGTCGTATCATATGTTAATAAGGATAAGCATCTCCACATTGGCAAGTACAAACAAATTAATGACATTAATCAATTTTTATTCTTATATTCTATTCTTATTTTAATTTTTTCCCACTTTTTGGTGAACTAAATTGGATTGAGGCATATTTAGATTATGTAGGTAGCACTTAGATATGTGATGTATCTTGGGTTAGCTCAATTACCTTTTTCTTCCAATCATATCCTTTGTCACTTTGTGCATCCTCATATACCTAGTTATTTATGGATTATTCATTCATTATACCATTTCATCTACATTTGTGTCCACTCATCTTTAATTTATCTCACATTTTATATCCTTGAGTTATGCTTGCTAATCTGCCTTACTGGGGCATAACCAATTTTATCACGAACAAATATACCCTATAGGGGGAAAATAATTTTTAAATCTAAGTCATCCAAATTATTATAACCACATTTGGGAAAATTATTAATTTGACCCATCCTCTTTATTAGGTCACATACCTATGCCACTAATTAAAACCACCTTTGGATAAATTCATGTCGCAACCTATGTTACTTATTATAACTACCTTTGGGCAAATCAATACTTTTTAAATCAATGCATGCAAGCATAATATTGATTGGATTAATCTCACCCATGGGTTAATTTCATTTTTATTCTTGATTCTTTTTGAGAGACCATCCATAAATTATGTGTCATCCACTCCCTTGAGGGGGCATCATAAGCTTCCCAAATTCTATTTTGGAGCATCATTCATAAATAATTATCTTATTTTTCTTATTAACACCTTTTTTATTCTTTTAAAATATGTTATTTTGATTTTATCTTACAATTCCTTATCAAATAGAGGCAAACTATAGACACTCTTTTTTGTCAACTTCCATGTCTTAATGGATATTGGAGTGACTTATTGCAAATAATGTAAGTTAAGCCTAGAAATCATTGGAATGCTCTGATTTATTAGCACGTGTCACATGTATCTTCTAATATATGTTAGTTTATCCCTAACTAGGGTAATTCATTGTATGCAATCATCATTTTACTCTAATTCATCTCCAATCAAGTTGAAACCTAGAAAATTGACCTTTTCAACCATGTGTGAGGGATAACTTGTCAAAATTTGGAAATGAAAATTAAATTGATGAGGATTACTTAACTGATTAAACCAAATTAAATGCATATGTGAAAATCCCATGGATAAATAATTTTTGAATTTCCATTTTTAGAAATTCATAAATAAATATTGATGACATCACTATGACATCACACAAATATCTAAAATGATGTCACCACCATGACATCATCATTTGTGAAATGTCAAAGACTTAAAAAATATCAAACACAAATTTGGATTTATGAGACTTTCTGATTAATTGAAAATATTAATGCATTATCCCTCCCAAACTCAACCATAGTTAAATCTAACCTAACTACACTTGGGTTAGAGTTAGTTTAGAAGACTATAAATACAAGGCCTCACCCATTTTTTAGTAATCTCTTTTGGTGTAAAGTTGTCATGCAAAATCATATGTAAAACTTCCACTATTGTAGTGTTACCATGTCCATTTGCTAAGCCAAGCCAAATCCAAAGCCAACATTACCAAGTTGACAAGGAGAGGTGGTGCAAGAAGCTCCATTACTAAAAAATTCTTGATCACACAACTGAGCACATCAATTCATTGACAACGTATAACTTGTGCTTTCATGGAAGATATAATATTTTGTTTTGTCTTCATTTTATAGATACTTGTATAGTTCACTAGCTCTTTAAGTGTCTAGGGTAGAGTTGTATCTTTTTATTAGTGTGTTTTGTTTGATTTTATTCATACTAACACGATACTAATCTACCCTCTTAGATTCCTATTGATCATAGTTATCTCATTCTAGATTAAAAATTGCATTATAAGCTAAAATAAAAAAATTCATATTCTTTCTACTACTTTCTAGGATAATTTATCCCTTCACTTGTTCTATTTTTATTGTTACATGATTATTTGTCTTACACTTAAATAATTATAATCCCCCAATACTATTAATCAAAATCCAAACCTTGATATTTGAAAGGTTGTTAAGAGTTTAAATCCATCTTTTATACATGTATATGGTGTTCATGGTGTTTTCTTCTTATATAGTCAACTTCTTATACTTTCTCACCATCCATGGGTTGAAGTTTTGCTAAGTCTAGCTCAACCAAGGATTTTTAATGGGTGTACTCAATTAAACATTACAAGGACATCTTCAGTATTTTCAAGATTTTTATCTCTTTATCCTTTGTCTTTTGCATTTTGTTTATGATTATAAGTTAGTTTAGGTTAAAATCAATCTGAATATGTATGCTAATCTTGGTTACTTAATTTTGTTTATCATTATTTAACCATCATTAAATATATACATATGATAAATCTACTAGGAAATTAATTATTTACTTATCATGCTTATCTTAATAAGATGTGATTTATATTTGAGGCTATTCCCTATGAGCATTGTCCAAATAACTTCCACCCTATTTATAAATATCTAATATAAAGCCATCAAAAGAGATTTAGTTTCTAAAAAGGCCCCTTGCATGGAATGGTTATACATCAACATGTTGAGTGAATGTTAACATACCAAGACCTAGTACATTTATACATTGGGGAAGTATTTAATTCATGGGATATTCTTCCTTTAAAGAGAGGTAGAGTATTAATAAAAAAAACTTTCATAATTGTTGTGTCAAAAACACCACCAATATGTTTTAGCAAAAAAATTAGGTCCCTCATGAGCACAAACTCAATCACATCCAAAGCTTGAAATAACACATTATAGGAACCCTTTATTTCACACTAATTTTTAACATAGTTTAAGATGGTAAGTAGGAAGATAAATACAATATACAAGTCTATTAAGATTGATTTATTGATTTTAGAGATAATAAATCATAGAAAGATGAGAGATAATAGAGATAAAAAGAGAACTCAACTGATCCGATCAATAGTAAATTCACCTAAAATTGCAAGCACTCCTTTAGTTATCCCATTAATACTTCCCCATCATATACCAATGTCCAATGCCATGGTATGGTTTGGACAAGGTGGGTTCTCTATGAATGTTCTACAGATTATGCATGACCTTCCAAAGAACCTCGATAATTTTTGTCCTAAGTTCATATTCGGAAGACCACATATAGATGAAGAGCATATATAGGCATTCAAGGATGCCCTTATCAGAATGTAGGGGAAACATAAGGAAATTGATTTTAGGTGTATTCCTTATTCATTAAGGGTGATTACCTATACTTGGTACCTAGGATTACCGAACAGGGCTGTAACCACTTGGGATGGTCTAAAAGTTGTCTTTATAAACCATTTTAGGTTCCCCATCAACCCTATTAATATATATCATAATTTTGTAACTACTAGTAGATAAATAAATTAAATCATGATCATTTTCAATGCTTAGCTTCACAAACTATATCAAAGGTTAAAATACCCTTACATATTAGCAGAGGGCCCTGCCATCCAAACCTACTTGAGGGATCTAAATCTTTTGATGCCCATTTTCATTAGAATAACCCTATTTAGACTTACATCCCTATCATTGTTTTAGAATGAATTTCTATAAATAAAACACCAGATGTTACCTCAAGGATATATTTTTTTTACTATCTTTAAGACAACCAATAACTTATAACTAGGTCCCTATGATTAATCAAGATCTTAGTTAAAGCATCCCATTACTATAAACCATTTTTTTAGCCTTATATAGAAGCATAAATTTGGTCAATAATCTAATAATAATGAACCACATTATTGGTGGTTAGATCTATGTGAATCCAAACCATGATTTCCCATAGACAGCTAATAAATAACTTGTCCCAGTTACTTATAATAACACAGCTACCATACCAAGTAATGGAAATTATGTTTCATCTAGTAGAAAAACATTTATAATAACCTCATTCTTGAAAAATAAATATATTTATAATAACACCCTCAATCCAACATAGCTCATCCCTAACATTTTTAAATTTTAATGCACACATGGTGAACTCACAAAAATAAACTTTAAATCAACCAAATGGTGTCATAGAGCATGAGATAGGCAATTTGAGACAAATGGTCTAACACTTGGTCTAATGATGTGATCAATTTGCATAGGAAAATACATTATAATTCAAATTAAAATGAAAAAACATACCCACATATAATAATTTTAATTTCTAGAGTCCTAATAGATAATGGATAACCTAACCTAATAATGGGAATGTGCCCAGTCCTCTTGATAATGGTAATCAGAATGGAAATAGTGCTTCCCATTCCTTAAATTTAATAGATATAATTTAGACACTTAGTTTACAGTTCATAACATAAATGACCATGTAGAGACTAATTATGTTGAGTTTATAACTACCTCTAACATCTTCCAAAAGGAAATAGATACTTAGAAATAGTACCTACTCTGAGTGATAATCCAAACCAAGATGGAGGAAACCCAAGCACTACCCTAGTATTAGAGACCTATGAGTTTCCATTTGAGGATGAAAATGATCTTGAAGATAATTTAGATGAGATCCACAATTTTAGATAGTTTTAAATGGGGATTAATTATGAGATTAAGAGTAATCAGCCAATCTTTTGACCACCATTAATCCTTTGAGAAACACTCAGGTCTTATCAGATGTGAGCTAAAATAATAATCCTTTCCACCTAAATTACCTCCCATATCTTATCAACCAAATAAATATGAAACACTTACTCCACCTAAAAAGCATTAAGACAAGCCAAACCTAGCTATGACATTGTGGAAGATTTGAATAAAAACCAAAGCTAACATTACTATATTTGAACTATTGAAAATGTCTAATTAGAGGGAGTTTATTTTGAAATAATTTTCTAATAACAAGGGTAAATAATATATGAAAATTTTGGATGAAATGTTGATTTATACAAGTAAAAATTGAGACTCCACCCTTTCTCTTAAAAGTTAGAATCTTTGGAAATAGCTTACATAATTACTTAGTTGATCTAGGTGCCTATAGAAATGTCATGCCATATGCTATCTACCAATAGTTTTGTCATACCATATGATAAAATAGAGGTGAAGGTAGTAGGTGAGTTTAATCATATACACATGTAATTAGCCTTAAGCCCAAGGATTAAACAATTCATTGATATCCAAATAGTAGATATACTTGATGCTTATGCTATGTTGTTGAGTAGAGACTAGTTGAGGACACTCAATGGTTATATAGAAACTAATTTTTTTTCACATGTGGCTACCATGGTGTGGTCTAACCAATCAAATCATAATTGAGTGAGTACTAAAGATGACACATATGATTACTAAGTATAACCAAATGAATGAGGTCCTATATGAAGAATCTGAAATGAGAGTTTGCTCGTTGGATAAAGAAGAAAGGACCCATAACAAGATCTCTATTAACATGCTCAACATGCAAAATAAATTAGAGTTAAATGAATTAGACTAGTTAGATGAAGGGGAATTCTATTTTTCCTTAAATATGGTCTCATTTTAAGATGTATATATAGCATGAAAAAATTTAAAATCTAATAACTTAAGTAGGAATAAAGAGTTGTTGTGATCTTCACAAGATGAAAAAAACTACTATAAAAAACTCCATTCTTGATTCTCCCAAAAAAATTATATCCACAACATCATGGCTTGTTGAATGAATTAACGTACACTTAATGTGGGATGAAAATGTGAAGTAAGGAAATCCTATGAAAATCAAAGAGTTGATCTTAGGCTCTTTGAAGAGATAAATCTAGATACCCCTAAACTTACCCATTGCACATAAAATCTGGCTAAAATACCCTCACAAACTAAGAAACAAAAAAGGTGCTCAATAAAATTTGAGAAAGTGTACCAAGAGTTTAACATTATAGATAAACTTCCCTTGCCAAGATCATTAATAGGTGCTACAAAATCTGACTTATGGACATTGAAATTTGATAGTTCCAAGTCCAAAATTAGATGTGGTGCTAGAGTATAATTGATTGATCAAAGGGGGAAATCCTATCTAGATGCATATTTCCTATAATTTTATTGTAAAAATAATGTGGTTGAGTATGAGGGTTAATCCATGAACTTTAGTTTTCCTTGGGAAATAAGGTGAAGAACATTAGAGTACTTGGTAACTTAGAATCATTAGTTAAACAAGTGAGGATCTAGTATTCATGAAATTATAAGCACTTATCAAAATACTACAACCAGATCTGGAACATAATAAAATATTTTAATGCATTTGAAATTTAAAATCTAAATATATAAAATAACTACATAGTAGATGCACTAGATATTGTTGCAATTACTCTTTAACCCATCTCTAGTTTGAGGATGAGAATATTCTCAATAGAGCTAGTCTCTATCCCTTAGTCTATTATAATATCATGAATTTACAAGTCTTTAATGATGACCAACACATCTTAGAATTCATCACTAATATGGAGGTATTTTCCAATAATATGTTGATGAGGATGGTTGAGAATACTTAAATCTAGATGAGGATGAGACCATGAATCTAAAGACAAACAACATACCTAAGGGGATAGTCTCACTTAAGATACTATTGGACATGGATTGTTAAAAAGAGAAGGATAATTTGACCTATGATCAAGGAATTTTTCAAGATCATTACAACTTGGGTAATGGAAATGATCCAAAAAATGTGTTTCTAGGAATAACTAGTACCCCAAAAGAGAAGTGGGAAATGATACTACCCCTCAAAGAATTTGTAGATATAATTGTATGGAGCTAAAAATATATAAAAGTCTTTGACAACTCCATGTTAACACACACACATTTCCCCTAAATTTGGGATTCAATCCCTTTATGTAGAGACAAAGGCTAATTAATCCAATGCTTGGGCCACTAATCTTTAAATAAGTGCAAAAAATACTTGTAGCGAGAAAGATATTTCCAATTAGGCACTCCACATGGGTTGCAAACTTGGTACTAGTGAGGAATAAGAATGAGGATATCAAACTTTATTTTGATTTATAAAATTTAAGTAAGTCATCTAAAAAGGAAAATCACCACTTGCCCTCATTAGATGAATTTATAAAAATTGTGAATGGATTTCAAATTATGTCCTTTTTGGATGGATATTCCTATTATAATCAGATAGTAATCAACTATGAGGACTAGATCAAAATAATTTTCACAACCAAGTGGGTCACCTTTGCTTACAAGATAATGCCTTTTGGCCTCATCAATGTTAGGGATATATTTCAAAGGGAAATGAACATATATTTCAAAATCCTTATCGGCAAGTGTATTGTGATATATATGGATGAATTAATAGTGTTCTCCAATCACTGGGGTGACTATTTTAGAGATTTGAGGATAGTACTACAAAGATGTAAAGATCATGGGATCTTAGTGAAATAAAATAAGTTTAGATTTTGGGTCACCAAAATGAATCTATCATGCCATATCATTTTTAAGTGGGGTATATCACAATACCCAAAGAGAATATAAGCTACTCTATAAATCCCATTGTATAGCACAAATGAGTTGATTTTTTTTTTTTGAGATTAATTTCATGAGGAAGTTGAATTCTAAATTTGTATAGGTAGTTACACCTTTGAATGGAATGCTCAAGAAGGATACTAAAATTTAATGGACAAGTTAAGCACATGTGTATTTTATCTAAATCAAAGAGGTGATTTTCACACACCAGTGTTGATCAACCCTGATTATATGTAGCCTTTTTATATTTACTCTTTTGATTCAGACCATTTGACTATTATTATTTTAACACAAAGGAAAGTATCTATAGATGAATAAACTATTTAATTTATGATCCCCCCATTGATTAATTTATAATTGAGGTACATTGTGATGGATAAGTAGGCTTTTATACTAATAAACACTATCAATAAATTTTGTCATTACATACTATGTAATACTATGTTTGTTGTTGTGTCTGACCCAAAAACCAGAACCATGTTAATGTATAATGAATTAGGTGAGAAAAGAGACAAGCGGATGAATATCATTAAATATTTATACCTTCAACTTTAGTTAATGACTATTGTGAAAGGATAAGGACTTAACAAAACTATGGAGGAATTAGAACCATAAATCACTTACTAACAATATAGGATTGAAGACATCACTAATGATGATTGATATAAAGATGTAGTCTATTATCTACTTAAAAATGAGTGCCATGATAATTATAATTATACATAAATAATGGAATTTCACTTGAATAACAATAACTTTATGATCAAAGTTGGCATGCTCTATATAAGGAAACACCAAGGCAATTATCTGAGGTGTCTTAATAGAGATGAAGCAATAGGCTTACTTAGTGATTTTCATGTAAAATATGGGACTTGGAATAGTTTGGGTGATACCATAGCCCACCAAATATTGAGATTAGTATATAAATTGATGCATTTATTTAAATATTCACATTCACATATTTGAAGCTACAATACATGCCAAATAATTGCACATAAGAAATGTACTCCAGTGATGCCATTATTTGTAGTAGTTAAAGATAGATCATTTACAAAGTTGGTATTGAATTTTGTGGGAACAAACAATAATAATTAATATACAAGACACAAATTAATTATCACAACCACAAACTACTACACTCATTGGGATGAGGCTCAACCATTCAATAATTGTACAACTGACTTAGTTATCCAATTCTTAGAGGAGCACATATTTACAAGGTTTGGTATTACTTATACATTGGTATGTGATAATGGAATCCTAAAATTCTCTTATAATTATTATCCTCAAGGGAATAGACTAGATGAATCCACTATTAATAATTTGATAAACATAATTAAGAGGATGTTGGAATTGAATCCTAGAAATTTGCATACCATCTTGAAATTTTCATTGTGGGTTGAAAGGACTAAAACTAAGGATTATATAGGCACTTCTCCTTACCATTTATTTTATGACCAACACCCTATTTTTATATTTAACATTAGGATTCTTATCTTTTAGTTTATGACTGATTATTTGGGAGCAAATGACTAGGAGGAGGCTAACCTCTTGAATCTTATGTAATTGGATGAAAAACATGATGCAACCTTATTTCATTTCAGTAAAAACCAAGGGATTGTCAAATGTTATTTTGAAAAATTATCCAAATAAATATCATTTTGGGTCTTAGATCTTATCCTTATGTAGAATAAGGCTCATGAATAGAAAGGACAACATAAAACATTTAATGCCTTATAGCTAGGTCATTACCTAATTTATGAAATCCTAGGATAGAAAATTTTCCATTTAAGGTGTCTAACTAGTGAGGTTGTCTCATTACCCATCAATGGACAATTCATCAAACACTACTTCTAGGCTTGAATTGGTTTAGATAACCTAGTAAATAATTTATTTATTTATTTTTGCTTTCTTCTTTTCTTTTCTTCTTATCCTTATTTTATTTTAGGTTTGCTTTCATTGCCTTTTTCTTCTTCACTTTGATTTTTGATGTTTGGTTTAGTTGTGCGACATTTATTTTTGAGTTTAACCTATTTTGTTGACCTAAGGGTTCCCCTGATTCATCAATCCTTGATGAGTGAGTGACTTGTATCTAAGTATCACCAATGGCATTTCTATGAGTAAATGTGATTTCTTTTGTTTGAATGTTTTCATAAACTACTGTATTTTTCCTTTTATTTTTAGAACACTAAGGGCCAATGATATTAGATAGAACATATGGATTTATAAAGGCCTTTTTCTTGTTTAAATACCATTAAATACACTAAATGAAATATTTGAAGATAAATAAAATGCAACACTACTTTATTTATTATTTGTTTTATTTGTCATAAACTTCCTAATTTTTACTCAAACCCATGGCTTGATCCCCAACCCTCCACAGATGGAAAAGTGAAAAATATTTCAAAATAAGTTGAAATAAAATGCAAAAGTTTAAAATTATCCTTGAAAGGGTGGTATTGGTAGCCTCCACCAAAGACTCTCCAACCTAGTTGGCAGTGGAACAAGGCCTTTAAAAGGGACCAAATATATCTCTATCAGGGCTATGAATGTCTGGATGAAAATAGATAAATGCCCATGCCATTCCCCTTTAATCAAAACTATAAAATTTATCCCTTTTCAAAATTTCTTATCATTTGTAAAAATCTAATTTATTGTACGTGCATGTAAAATGATTAAAACATTCACTTAGCTCACACACTAATGGTCTTTAGACAAAATTACAACTTAGTATGTCATGTATTGGAAAAGAATTTTCTGCATTCATGTTTTGATTTTACCTTAGATGATTACTTGTAGCCAATTCTTGTGTTTGAATGAGAACCAGATATTTTGGATTCTCAAGATACTCAAAAGTATCTCCCAATAAGAGTCATACTTTTTTTTTTTTGAAAAACATACACCATTTTAAAGATGAAAATCAAGACGCTCTTTTTATTGGCTAATCTGAATGTTATTACATCTAGTCTAAGAGACATTTAATATTTGAGCGTTTGCTTTGGAGTGGGATTTTGCATCTTTGTGAGTGGTTAAATTTGATAAATATTTGTGCTTACTACAAGATTCATGGCTAAATCTAAATTTAAGTTCTTTTCTATTGTAAACCTAGGCTATTAAATCAATTTTTATGTGTTAGGTCTTGGTTTATTTTATCATTTGAATCATCTTTCCTCGAAGAATATAACCTAGACTAGCTTTGTTTTAACCACTAGTTTTGATACTATCTAGTTTATTTAAAAATCTTTTGTTTATTCTCCATGTAGTTAGAATTTTAAACCCATTTGATGAAAAATATTGATTTATTATCTATATCATGTTATTTCCTATTATTTCATGGGAAATTTTTATTTGTGCCTTTATTCAAAATTTTGGGCTAATCCAAAAACTTTCTAAGTCAATTTTTCCCTTGGGTCATTGGAGGCTCCAAAAAAATATAATAGTGTCATGGCCTTGAAGGCCCAAGACATCACCACATGGTGACATCTTGGTATCCTAGGACCATGAAGACAAGCTCAATATAGTAGTGACCAAAAAGGCTTGACTCACTAGCATGATTCCATGGAGCATCAACCTATGTACCTAGACCATAAATCTAACTTTATGAGTGGGTGTGGTATGGCACCTTGATGATTTTAGCATTCCCTTAAGTTTAAATTTGATAGGTGCTTTATCATCACCAAATCCTGAACCCTGGGACTTTAGGCTAATCAATATGTGCCATATGGCACTTGAAAGATTAAATTTGATCCTCATCCTAAATGTAAAAAATATTGAAGGCCTAATAAGAAGTCTCAGTCTAAAATTCCCATTTATGATGACATGGATTTAAATATCGTAATTTGTTTAGATATATTAAGTCTTGGTCTGAATCTTATTTTAGAAATACATCGCATCTCCCTTCTTTAGGACATTTCACATTATATTTAAGTGATTTTTCTAGCTATTTTAAAGTTTTTTTTCTTATTTTATATATTTAGTTCATTTTTGCATGATTTTGGAATTAATGGCTAAGTATCCATATGGTTTCACTTTTTAGACGTAATTGATCTCATAAAAATGTGTGAAATTTGCTTCATATTTATCTTTATGTTATGTTATCAACCAAATTTTCACCCTAATCAGGGATACTCTAGCTTCCCTCAGTTTGGGATAACATGAAAACACCTCATATGTTATGGGTGACAATTTTTAGATGTGAGTCTCTAGATTGAAGGGCTAACTCCCTTGCACAACACCTACAACTAACCAATAACCTACTTGATTTGAAATAAAAAGGGTATAATGAGATTAAACACTAATATAATAAATGTGATGAACCAAAGTAAAATACACAAGCCTAATTGAACCTTCACTATGAAAGACAATTTGCAAAATTGATCTCAAAACTCAAGGTTCTCTTAACAAAAGTGTTTCAACATGAAGGTAGAATGTAATGCCTTTCTCAAAGTAGATGAATAGTACATATTATCATATACACTAGTAGTATTATTCATACTTAAAGACACACAAAACATCCATTTACACATCATTATACCTGTTATAAGGTAGATTACTTACATAAAGCATGAAATAGTGAGATGGATTCAAGGAGAGATAACTACCACTTGACACCCAACCATGAACTACCTGACACACTTAAGAAAGAATTTGAGAGACTAAAACTAGATTTAAATATTTATTCAAAGTAAAAATCAGTATTAAAATTATTAGGGCTTCACCATACCAAATGTGGATGTCTCACAAGGCCAAAAGTGGTACCTTATATTAAATAATGAGGAAGAGAGAGGGGGCATAGAGGAGGATATTTTCAAGTGTCCAACATGAGTTAAAACAAAAAATGATTTATATAAATATCTCAATAGACTTAAAAATACATGTGTCTCCCCACTAGATATTCTTCATCATCCAAGTGGCATAGGAGTTAGATTACTTGATTGACACCTTGGTTATCTTCATCAAAATTTCCCTTCTTTACATAAGAAGAATGAAAAATAGGGTTATTAATCATAAATTCACCATTAATGCATTTATACCATATCAATTGACACCTTTCCTACATTTATAAACTCCCTTGATATGACATCTTATCGAAAATCATCGTAATATGCTTAGGTGTCTTGAAACCCCCTCATCTACAATGCCTAGCTTTGTCCAAATAGTCCAAAACATGACTTCAACTTCATCAAGGCACTATATCTCAATGAAATGAATTATAAAACATTATCATAAATTAATATAATTGTTTGGGTTCTTGGAATATCTATAAAGACTCCATTTTGCTCCAAAATCTCTAATTAGGCCTCTTTTCCTTGTAACCCTAAAATCATATAAAACTCATTGTGTAGGATAGTTTACGGATGTTCCTAGGAAAATGAAGACATATTTGATGACCTAGTATGGATTTATAACTTCATGTCAGTTTAAAGGTCCTAAAAGTGAGTGGAGGTATCTTTTTTATGTTATGTTCTTCTCCTAACTAAGCCTCAATTAGGCCTCCTTGCCTAGACGACTGATTTTCTATTCTAGATTTCCCACACATTTGAAACTAATAAAAATCATGTGATTAACTTCACCTAGTATATCAAAAACCTCCATGCCAAATTTTAGGCCCTGAGACCCTATGGAAGTGTGATAACCATGAAATGGTCTCAAAACATAGTCTCTTTTTAAGTTAGTTTAAGACTGCCTTGAAAAAATAAACTTGTTTGGGCACTTATAAGATGTATTGTGCATATTTTTAGGCTTAAATAGGTATAAAACATACCAAATGACCTCTTCTAATAGTTTTAAAGTGATCCACTATCCAAAACCCTAAAAACACCTAAAATCCTTATAAAATATGGCATTTAATGCAGTCTGTATAGTTTCAAGTATAGATAAGGTACACGATGATGAAATAATTGGAGTCTATAATAATTTTCATGGGGTTTTATGATAATTACATTTCATTTCATGTGATTTTTATACCAATCTTCCACATTAGGTTCTTATTAGGTTTTTAGGAGGGTTTACAGAGACTTAGGTGTTTAACAATTTTTCATAAACCCTAGGGCCTTAAATCCTAAAACAAAACCATATTTTTCTATTAAAAAACTTTACTCAAATTTACATAGGTGAGATACAAGTGCAATAATTTGGTCTTCAGGTTGCAAATAGGCCATTAGAGAGAGGTTTGAGTTCTTAGGCTTTGTTCATGAAGGTTGAAGACAAATAGACAACCAATAATATAAGTTTTTAGTGTGAGAACCCATCCACCATATATGAAATAAATTTAATCCATGCACAAGGTCATGGTCCTACCAATTAAGATAATTTTGGTCTTTTTATAAAAGTCCTGCATGAAAGGAGGTCGAAGAGGTTTTAAGGGCCAAAATGGAACATTTCTTGCCTTCCCCTACCTTTGGATGGCCTATAGGGTCTGTACTATATTCATGAACATTTAAAATTCCATATAATTCCACTTTACCCCCAAAATGTCACCCTTTACATTACTATACTTATAGACATGTGTATATAGTCTTAGGCTTTGTAAGCCTAAATAAGGTTTGTCAACATTAACTCTTTATTATTGAGTATGAGGGATAAAATAAGATCATACTTGTCATAATAAGGTTATCTTCATAATTTTATTCTTATTATAAACCTTCTTATCTCTCAATCCAAGTATGTACCCTTACTTAATAAGGCAAGCCTGTAGATGGTGGGTTGACTGTGTGTGCAGGGTCTAAATGAACTTTGTCTTGACTAGTATCTTTGGTTACTTTTTCATGTTTCTTTTGATATTAAATTGATCCATGAATATTTTTCATCTACTTGAGATATAATCCAATTCTTTCTTTATGCACTTTGCCTTCACTTCAAGCTTGAAACTAGCGTGCCCTTCTTAGCAACCTATAGTTGGTCATTAGAGAATTCTGATGCATTTTGTATTTTATGGATTCAATGTAAACTAATGAGAAAAATATTTTTTTTTTGATAATTTTAATAACCTAATTAACCTATTTTAAACCCTTTTATCTCTTTCAAGACATCATACTCCACAAACTTACAATATCTTTCTTACACTTCTCTAGGCCTGGTTGTAGGTGAATATTTGGTGAAATTCTTAAAATTTGAACTTAGGATCCTACTTTTTTCAAATAGATCATGGAATTTGAGAATATTTAAAATTAATAAAAGTTAATTCCCACTATCTTAGGATACTATCCTTTTGTATCATCTTCAAACCTTTTCTCTTTTGTCTCCATAAACAGACTTGTGTATGTGTACTAGGTTTATGAACTCAGCTTTCTTAACCCTCATTTGACTCACAACTCACTTAAGTTCTTACTGATTAGTGACTTATCTCATCATTTTATGTAATGAGTCATGTTTCTAAACTAATTATTCTCATAACAATTAGTTTCATTCCAAAATGAGGATCTACAAGTTTAAAATTTGTAGGTTTTCCTTTTTACATGTATAGACTTATTAGAGATAACCAACTTATTGAGTTTTGAATCTTGAAAATTGTATCAAATTTTGTCTATTTATCATGTCAAATTATTTAACAAATTGTAGATCTCTTGCTTCGCATTATTCCATCTCAATGTTTCCCATTTGTATGTATGGTTTATGTGTTGGTCAGCTCATGTACAGGGTTCATACATAGAAGTTAGAGTCTTTATTCATTCATGATTTTAATGATACAATGGAGTATATCAATGTCAAATGAATGTTTTTAATTGAATACCAAGTCTAATTCAATGCTTAAATATACTCAAGATGTAACTTATGTTTTAATAATGTCCACCTATAGGTGTTGGAAATATTGTCATTAATGTAAAAAGTCTAGTAATATAAAATTTAATGTGTAAAAGTGTTTTTAATGTTCATATCTTGGATAAAGTGTGTTAATATTAATGAATATATTTTTGGTTTCATAAAGACAAAATAGGACCTATGAGGAATTCAAAGAGTCACCAAGTAAAGACAAAAAAGGGAAAGGATGCATTTTCTTATGAAGGGTCACTTTGAGGAATTTGAAGAGTCACCAAATAAAGACAAAAGAGGGAAATGATATATTTTCCCATGAAGTGTCACCTTGATGAATTATAATGGTCATGTAAGACAAATTTGGTTCCATTTTCCATTATGATTGAAGGGTCACAAAGGGTGAATTCCAAAGGTCATTTAGAAAGATATAAAAGGAGGCTTGGGAAGCCATCCGTTATATGTATGGAAGCAAATGATTTTATCTAACTGAGAAGAGCATAGGAGAGTAGAGAAAATATGAGAGATATAGTAGTGTGCTATCATTTGTTGAGAAGGAAACATTAATACATAGTGGTGTTTTATACACAAAAGGTGTTGGTGCTCAAAAATCATTGTTGTGTTGGTGCTCAACAAAGGGGTTGGTGCTCCTACAAGTTGGTGCTTGTGAAAATTGTAAAATTGAGTTGGTACTCATTTATATGCTTGATATTATTCTCTGTGGTTTTTACCACTTTGGTTTTCCACATAAAATCTGGTGTCTCTTTCTCTCTCTTATGTGGTTCATGATTATTACTTTCATTTTTATTGCATATCTTGAATGTGTGATGAAGTGGTTAAAGTAAATGAATTTGTTTAAGTAAAAGATATATGACATACCATGAATCAATATATCCCATCCTTAACAATTGGTATCAGAGCAGGTTCTTTTAGACAAAGTTTAATAGCTTGAAGGTCGATCGGGGAAATCATGATGGCCATGAAACTAAAGAAAGAAAATCAAGAGTTTAAATCTTTGGTCAAGGCTCTTAAGGAAAAGGTGTGTATCTTAGATTCTAAGTTGGCTATAAAATCAAAATAAGATAAGATGTTTATTCAGGATCTTAAAAATCAGCTAGAGGTTCTATATTCAAGTTTGAAATCAAGAGAATAAGGGTGTTATTAGTTGAAGGTTGAGTTAGGCACTTTGAAGGATAAACATGAGAGGCTCATAATCAAATTGAGAAATATCATGAAATATCAGTCTAAGGTGAGAAGGATGTAATTTTTAGAGGTAAATTGAAGAAGCTAATATGATAGCCCAATGCCTTCATGTTTTTTAATTATTTTCATGGTTATTGTTTTCTTTGTCATGATGTTGGTCATAAGGTAAGAGAATGTTTGAGGAGAAGAAATCGATCAAAGAGATATTTCTATCATCTTCAACCAAAAGGAATGTTAAATGTTATTTGTTTTTTTTGTCATAAGGTTGGATATATTGCTAAATTTTGTCCAAATGGAGTAAAGAGATCCTCAAGGTATGTTAAAGTATACAAATCCCATAAAAGGTAAGAGAAGGGTCAAACTTAGGTTTGAAGACCTAAGATAGTAAAGGTTGATCAGGTTGAGTCTAAGAGTGAGAATAGATTACTTGCTATAGTGGAGAAAGAATCAGATAGGAAGGACTATGTGGAATTATTGTTATTAGGAAAGATAATTAAATATTAGTCCTAAATAGACTACAAATCAAATATAATCTCTTGCTACATTTGAGCATGATCCTTATCAAGATAAGATAGTTACAAGAGTTGAGAAGATGAACAACATCATGGATGTTGAGGTTAGTGAGTCAAAGAAGTTAGACATGCCTAAATGGATTCTATGAGAAAGAAATTAGTCTTATGGATGCAAAAATATCAAGGAAGTAACAAAGGAGATGTGGGAATCTCCTGAGTTCATTTTTTTCTAGGACCCTTTGTGTGGGGTGTCTCTTCTAGGCTTCAAAGAGACACTTTATAGAAAAAAATTGAAGCATGGTGGATGTTATTTGGTCTTGGTTGTGTTGAATGACAAGAAAGTCATGAAGGTGAGTTGACATATTAATTTTTATATAGTTGAGGGGGAGATAAGTGTTAGCTCTAGGATAGACCCTTTGCCATTGATGTCAAAGGGGGTAAATACAAGAACAATTACATGAATAGGTTTAGAAAATAGGATGCTACAATAAGGGGAGTTATTGTATGTTTTCAATTAGTTTAGTTTGCAGTTTGTGTAGGTCTCAATTTTAGGTTGGCATGTGCATTATAGGTTTTTATAATGTTGTAGTTTTAGTTTGAGGTTTCCATCAATAAAAAAGGGGGAGATTGTTGGAAATATTATCATTGATGTCAAAATTCTAGTAATATAACATTTAATGTCTAAAGGTGTTTTTAATGTTCATATCTTGGCTAAAGTGTGCTAATATTAATCAAATATTAATGAATATAGTTTTGGTTGCATAAATACAAAAAAGGGCCCATGAGGAAGTCAAAGAGTTACCAAGTAAAGACAAAAGAAGGAAAGGATGCATTTTTCGATGAAGGGTCACCTTGAGTAATATGAGAGTCACTAGATAAAGACAAAAGAGGGAAAGGACACATTTTCTTGTGAAGGGTCACCTTGAGGAATTTGAAGAGTCGTGCAAGAGAATTTTGGTGCCATTTTCCATGAGGATTGAAGGGTCAAAAAAGGTGAATGCCAAAATTCATTTGGAAAGCTATAAAAGGAGGCTTGAGAAGCCATTTTTTATATGTATGGAATTGAATGATTTTATCTAGCTTAGAAGAGCATAGGAGAGCAAAGAAAAGAGAAGAGATATAGTAGTGTGCTATCATTTTTTGAAAAATAAACATTAATAGATAGTGGTGTTTTATACACAAAAGGGGTTAGTGCTCATAAATCATTGCTATGTTGGTTATCAACAAAGGGGTTAGTGCTCTTGCAATTTTGTTCTTACGAACATTGTAAACTTGAGTTGGTGATCATTTATATAGTTGAGATTGTTCTTCATGGTTTTTACCACTTTGGGTTTCCACATAAAATCTAATTTCTCTCTCTCTCTCTCTCTCTCTCTCACACACACACACACACACACACACACACACACACACACATGTGGAGTATGATTATTGCTTTCAGTTTTATTGCATATCTTGAATGTGTGACTAAGTGGTTAAAGTAAAGGAATTTGTTTAAGTAAAAGATATATGATATACTATGAATCATTATATCTCATGTTTAACAATAGGTCTAAAGCCTTGTGGGTAGACAAGACTATCCAAGTATTTATTCAAGAGTAAAATTGAATTTCATAATCATAACCTTCAACACCAAATTTTACAATTCCATATTCCTATGTTATTATTTATATATAATTTCCATTTAAGCTAAAAATGACATCCAGGCCTGTAAAAGACTCTTCATACATAAACCATGCTTCTAAAGAGTAAGGCACCTAGTATCTCTTAAAGGATCATTTTTAAGGAGTTAATTATCAAGATAGGGAACATTAATCATTAGATAATGAAGGGTTTTCATTTAACATTGACAGACTTTGAGCTCATGAAAGTGACAAACATTCCAAACAAAACACTTACAGTAGGGTGGTGTGTTCCATACAGTTGAGACATCAGTTCCTTTGATGAATATACCTCATTATATTGAATTTATTGATTTAAAAACATTAAAAGTATCCATTTTTATTATTAAAACATCCCACAAAACCATTCTCCTCCATCAAACTCTATAGTGAAGGAACAAGAGCAAAACTAGACCCTACATGAATGAACAAGGCATAATGACATAATTTCACTCTTAACAATTTTTCATAAAGGATAGGGGATGAATATATTAAATAATTCCACTATATTTAATTTTACTATGACCCATAAAATTTCCCAAAGTTTTATCTTGTAACCTTCTCTCTCCTAGCTCTACCATGCATTTGAATTTTGTCTTTTTGAGCTCGTGAAGGTAGTGATGGAGGAGAGAGAGTTGTCTACACTTTTAAGACCTAAAAATATATTAAAAGATTTAATTTGACCTATGTAATCCAAATATACTCTCTAAAATCTATTGCACCTGTAATAAGATCTTCACCTGTAATAAGATCTTCTAAAGCTATACAAGTGCCCATAAGTGCCTGTAAAGGAGTATTTTTCTCATTTTAGGTGTTATACTACAAGTTTTTTAGTCTTTGACATTTATATTACCCTTATATAACATAATTTACATTATTAATCTTATTTAGAAAAAATAATTTTGGAATGGTACGTAAAACTCCTTTAAATTATCCAAAAAGGTGACCAAAATGACTTTGTGGTACATAGGAACATAATAAGAGATTAATTCATAACAATATGACTTTTAAAGACAAATAAAACCTCATTTAATGAATCATATCAATTTTATGACCTTGACCAATATTAAAATCACATGACTCAAGGACGAATCATAGGACTATGCAATTACTATGACACCAAACCTCAAACAAGGCTAAATAATGACTGTTGTGACTACATGAATACCATATAAGACCATTTAAGACTGTAAGCAAGATCGTAACAACACCATATTCAAGATTTAATAACCCTATGAAAATATATAACCTATAATGGTTTACCATTTTGACTTGGAGGTCAAAATTTGGTCAACAAATTGGTGATTCATAGGGGTAACATGCTTGTGATGCTAATACATTAGTGGCCTTATCCTCCCATTAGGAAATGGAGTCACTTATATAATAAAATATGAAACTAACATGGTTTTATAAGACTCAAACTCACACTACACAAGAAAAAAATAAGCAAACACATTATGCCAAAGGAATTTAGTGAAAACACACAACAACAAACTCACTCAAAATAACACACCTAACTTATTATTTACAATACCTCAAATCATGTTTGAGGTGGTGAAACAACTTCTCTTGATTCAATTAGTATCAAAACAATGTTTATATAATCTAAATTATACATTATAATAAATCATCAGATGATGAATATTTATCAAAAAAAAAACATGCCTGTGAAGGTGATCAAATACTTACCCTTCTTAAAGCTTTTGCTATTTATAAGTGCGTCACTTGAAACTTTTTGACTGATCATTTTATCTCTCCTTGAGGCCTGATTAAAATTGAAACATACTTGGTATCTTTCATTCTCACTTGGCACTTCTCAATCTGATCTTTAGGCATCATGATACCTTTCCTAACTTTAGATTCATTTGAACTATGATGTGATTGATGTCTAGAAGCATCAAACTTGCCTTCTTGCTTGCAAAACACAATTTCAAGTGATTCAATATCAACTTGGTATTTATGTTTCTTTATACTCTCAAAAACTTTTAATTTGAACTTATTACATTCCTCTAAGGCTTCCTTCTGCTTTATTTGAATTTCACATTCTTCTTTGTGCTCATTAGTTCCACTATTGACTTCATCATCAAACTCATATTTATTTTGAGGAAGTGTAGGCCCACTTACTTGTTCAAACTCTTGAATTATATCATATAATGCTGTCATAGATCATCACATTATTCTTTAGTTTCATGTTCATGAATATCATATTATTCGGTAGGTATAATTATATCATCTTATTTAATATCATGATCTAGTACACATGAAACATCATCATCATAATCATCATCATCATCATCATCCATATGCCAAAAATAATTACCCCATGCATCTTGTTGAAGAAAATCATCAAAACTTACCTCAATAAACTCATCACTTTCTTCATGAATTATATATGTACCCATAATTGTCTCTTCAATAAGATTGTATCGATCAAACCCATGTTGATTATCTCCCCACTCATAAAGGTATAGGTTAGCTATACCATCAAGAGGTGTTAAAGATTATTAGTAATTAAGATAGTCTCCCTCCTCATTGATAGTGAATTTCATGTTTGATGTATTAGGCACATAAGGTTCCATTTTAAACTTAGCCAAAGGTTTAGATTTGATATGGACCTTAGCACCATACCTGGTCCTAAATGCCATGTAGGACCAATCTAAAGTTAAGTGCCCCTAATCTTAACAGCAAAGTCCCTTGACAAGTAAAGGGGAAAATGAGGTGGGACATCTACAACAACCACATATTGATAGATAGAGAATTTAGGAAAATAATGAAGAGAGGGTTGTAAACCTTTAATTATGCCAACTATTTTTTTATCTGATCCATCAAGATGCAACACCCCCTTGGAGTGTGACTCATATTTCAAATTTTATTTTTCTACTACTTATTTGGGCATGAATGATGTGTTTGATCCAATATTAATCAAAAAATTATGGACCAATGAGTCTCCAATGATGATAGAGAGGTAAAATGGAGGAGGTTTATATTTTATTTTAGTTTTTATTGGCTGCCCATATTTATTTTTCAACTCATTTGTCAAAACATCCCCTCTTTCACTATGCTACTTAGGTGATGCATTACGATTGGAGAGCTTATTTTAGATAAAATCTCTTTGTATAGGAATGGATAGTTTTTACCACATTGGGATGCTTACATTAAACTTACTAATTTTATTAACAATATTCATAAGAGATATGCCAACCTTGTCATGTCCTTTAGGAGCTATATCACTACCACTATCTTATGTCATTTGATGCATATGAGAAGGCATATAAGGAGATTTAGACTCTAAACTTTTATATTTACCTAAACCATGGGGAATATATTTAACACACCTAATCCTTGATGTGTTTGGTATTTCATGTTTGGACTGCCACTTGTCCCTTATACTTACTCAACCACTCTCTTCTTTAACCTTGTTTTACAACTATAAAATTTGATCCTATATTCAAGTTTCCTTGATAGTTGATTGCACATGAGTCCCCTTCAAGGTAATTAATCAAATTATCATTTTATTTATAATCTTATCCATGTATTTCTCTTCCACTAGGTATATCTTCTTGAGTCATGGAAGGCATTATTCCCCATTGATCCATATAGGCTTGATTGAATGCTTCATTTGCATAATTGGAAGAGTCATGAGGCTGGTCACATGAAAGTTGCTCTCCATTATATTGTAAAATATTTTTTTGGATAGGTATAAGTGATCTTGAATTTGAAGGAGAATTTTTATTTTGTCCATTATGTTGCTTCACTTGAGTTGGCTTCTCTTATCCTTCATAATGGCCTCGAAAAGGGTGTCTAGGAGCTTGATAACATTGATAGGGCTATTAAGGACCTTGGAAAGACCTCCATTTTTGTTATAATTGTTTCCTCTTAAGATTTTGAATATCTTATTAATCTTTATTAATATCTTTGATTAGTTCTTCCTCTTTTGACTTGCTTGGCTGAATAGAGGTAGCTTGTTTATGCTTGGGTGTGGGGATGGGAGCAATAGTGAGCATAGGGGATTACACATAAGGAAATAGAGGCATAGGTGGTCTAGTAGCTATCTTCCCAACCGATATAATTCAATTATTATCCCTTATATTATTCTCATATGAATTAGGTAAAGTATCCCATCCCATGGTGTAGTCATGTAAAATGTGAAATTATACAACTTTAGTATGGCTACAACACCAAATCCATAGGTCCTATTATTGTCTCACACAACCCTTATAAGGTACTTAATTCACTAATTCTTAGTCATCTATAACTTCTCAGACTTATCTTTTTGAGACCTAGGTAGCTCTCTTAGGCCCAGATGCATCCCCCTAGGTCTCATCCCCTTAGAATAACAATGCCCAAAGAGGATAGGAGCACCAAAATTTAGGGTGTCATATTTATAATGTTTTTTTATAAGCTCATATTTGCCTCAAATGATCAAATTTTCTTGGATCCTTATCTTTTTCCCTATCAGCCTCACATTAATTCATTTAACCCATGATCATTAGTTTCCTTAGAAAATTCCATTCAAAGTCCATTTAGAGGGGTTGACACTCATTTTCAAGAGAGATTCAAGAATATAATCAAGTAAACTCAAGAAATATTCCCTATTCTTTTCACATAGCCTTCCAACATTATTTCAAGCCTACCCAAGTCATTACACCAATCCCTAACTAGCTAAAGCACATCTAATTCACATTCTATTTGCATTGATAATACACAAATTACACCAAGTTCTTTAATGGGAGAACTAAATTAGCTTGATATCTCTTTAGATTATTGGTATGTAGGTAGTGTGCCCACACACAAGGTGTGAAGTGTGTTGTCCCCCCAAAAATATCACTCATTTTTGGGACAACATTTGAACTATTTTGGTCTTACAAGCCAAAATTGTTTCTTCCCTTTCCAAAATATGTCTTAGGCATTCAAATTATTTAGTTTTCAAGCTTTTCAAAAATCTATAGACTCTGTAGGCAGGTTCATTTCTATAGGTTCAAAGGCTTTTGCAGGTGGTTTTAGTCAAAAGAATCAATTTTCAACACTTAGTCATTTTTTGGGATTGGTTCAGGACCTTGGTTCAATCAAAAATCTCCATCAGCAAGCATCTAAGCACAAAAATAAGCTTGAACCATTGAACCACTTTGGTTCAAAGGTTTAATGGGTTTAAGGTTCAATAGGTTCAATGTCTTTGGCAAGAGTTAAGTGCTTCATCAAGGTTCAAATTTTAATCGCTTCAATTCGTTCATCGGCTTCAAAACACTTAGCCAAATCAAGGTGGCTTGAACCATTGAACCGTTGAACCATCAAACCACTTTGGTTCAAAGGTTCAATGGGTTCAAGGTTCAATGATAGGTTAAATCAAATGGTTCATCAGTTAGTTCAAAGGTTTGTTTGAACTGTTGAACCAAAACTTGGTTCAACGGTTGGTTCAATGTCTTGGTTCAATGAAAAGGTTCAATGTTTTGGAATTCCTTCAGACAAAAGTTTGAAGGGTTCAAAGTCAATTGGTTCAATAGTTGGTTCAAAAACATGGTTCAAAGGCAAGTCAATGTTTAGTTCAATGCTTAGTTCATTGGCTTGAACCATTTTTGGTTCAACTGATTGGTTTAACATCTTGGTTCAACGGAGTGGTTCAAAGCCATAGTTCAAAGGAATAGTTCAAAGGGCAAAATTTCAAAGGGCTTCTCGAAGGACAAGTGCCCTTGCAGAGGACACTTAATCAACAAAAACACCCTTCGAAAGGGTTATTTTCAAGGAAACAGTTAAGTAAATTCCTTCGGATTTTTGTTTAAGACAGTTCAAAAAGATCAATGCAAAGAAGCAATTCCTTCAGACCTTTTATCAGAAGGAATTCCTTTGGACAAAAGTCCAAAGGAATATAGAGAAACTATGGGCCAAAAGACCCCGAAGGAATTTTCAAAGAATGAGTCAACATTTCTGTAGACTTTTTGTCTGTGAGAATTTTCCCCAGACTTTTTGTCCACTAGAATTTTCCCTGGGGAAAATGTCCGCAAGAAAGCACACGAGGAAACATCCACTGGAGAAAGCCCATGGATTTGTCTACAGGAAAATGCCATGGGATTTGTCCATGGGAACTGCCAAGGTGAAGGCCACTGAAGGACCCCAAAGGGTAGGTGACCTTGCAAGGGACTCTTGGCTACCAAAGTGAAGGACATTTTCATGAAGCAGTCTGAAAGAAGAATCTAGCGACTTGCCATTTGAAGACCGCCTGAAGGGCAGGTACCCTTGTGGGGGGTGCATATTTCCAACCCAAGGTAGATCATTTCTTCAGGCCTGAAAGGGTAGATTCTTTCTATAAAAGTGCCACAAAAAAAAGCTAAAGAAGGACCAAGGGGTGACGCGCTAAAAAATGTCAAATTCAAGACAGTGAATTAGCCATTGAGAGCACATTGATGGGTGCGTGAAAGTCAATTTCAAAGCTTGTAAAATAGCCATTGATCCTGATAGATTAAAATATACGGTCCTGATGCATTCAAATACTTTAAGGCCAAGACCAATAGGAAGTGATTAAAGAACAAAGCATCAAATTGAATAAAGGACCCAATTCACTTAACTAGAAAAGGAGGAATGATGAAAAAGGATTAGATCACCAGGTGGACATTGAAAATTGCAAATCTTTCAATTACGTGACTTTTTTATCTACATTGAGAAAATCAAATGGGTAAAACACCCCTAAGTTCCAGCCTATCTTCCTAATAGTTTTCAATGCAACATGATGTATTACTATTCTCGAGTCCTCCTTAAAGAGACTATATAAGGGACTCTCTTTCATTGTAAATGGATCTCTTTTTTTGATAATCAGAATGAACCTCTACCCAAATTGAATGGCACTTTTGAGACTTTGAGCTTAGTTTGTTTATCATATTTTGTTATTGGAATAAGAAAGCAAATGGTTTTTCAGACTTTGTGTTCTGATATTTTTGTTGTTAAGGAAACTATTCTTATGTCTTTTTCCTTGATGTATTTTCTGTTCCTTTAATTTAACAAGAAGGATTAGTGAAATTAGTCAGAAAGCTATCTTGAAGAGTTAATTATGGAGAGACTTTGTGCCCCCATAATTGCCTTTCAGTGTGTTTTCTTTTCATTTCTGTGTAAATGACTTTGAGAAAACTTTGTGCTCTCATTATTCTTTGTATCTTACTCTTGAGCAATCCAGGTGAAGACTTTGTGCTGCATCTCGATTTATTGGTTATTACATCTTTTGCTACATTTTTCTATTACTACTTGGAGTATTCTTGTGGCTTGCTGAATAGTACTTTTGAAAGAAGAGGAGTGCCTTCTATCATTTTCCTTGAGTTTATCCTATGATTTACACACATCATCTCTGAAGAAAGAGAGATGGATGATTTGTCCTACCCTTGAGTATTATTTTTTGTTATATATATATATATATATAGAGAGAGAGAGAGAGAGAGAGCATACCTATAGGGAACCTCCCCTTGATGAGAGGAGAGATCAATCTCCTTTTGATGTGGTAAAAACTACACATTTGGATGAGCAGTCTTCCTACTTTGGCTGATCAGACCTATTTTATTTATCAGTACGTTGATCGACAAAATATTCAACCAATAGTTTTTGGCAACTCTACTCGAGATATCAAATATCCATTATCCATTTATAATCTATCCATTCACCTCTAGATTAACTGAGAAAGAATGCATAGTTTAAAGCCTCAAGCTTTAAATGAAGCAAGGTCAATTCTTTTCCACTTTTGTTTCACAATCTGGCAGATTCAAGGTATACACGAAGCCAAAGGGCTAAAGGTATTGTTGACCCTATATTTGAGTTGGTACAACAAAGTGATTTTGATCTATTTCCTTCATCATCTCATCTCCAATGAACCAAGAGTTTTCCTCCTACTAAAGTTAAATCTCCATTTCCAGACAAAGTATCTACTTCTGTTGTTGATAAAGTTGTACCTATAATTACCCCTCTAAGATTTGTTATCCCCCATTTTCATATTCCTACAATGGAAGTTCAAGGTCCCTGAGGTAATGCTTTTGGTCCTCTCAGTCTTACTCCACCTCTACATGAGCTTCCATGCAGTTCTAGGAAGAACTTCCCCAAATTCTATGGTGATAGGAAAGTTCACCTTGATGAGCACATTGTAGCTTTCAGCATAGCTTGTGGAGTAATCAGAGTAGAATTTGAAGATTTAGTATTAATGCTATTTGTGGAGACATTATAAGGTGCTATTGCAAATTGGTTTTATCATCTACAGGATCGATCAGTGACTGATTGGAATACTCTCAAAGCTAAGTTTGAAGCTAGATTCAAACTTGTAGAAGATGCACATACACTTTTGGCTCAACTTACACAGATGAAGAAAGAGCCTCATGAGCCTATGAGAGACTTCATAGCCAAATTTGACAAACTGAGAAATAGAATCCCTGTAATTGCTATAACTACAACTGAGAATCTCAAATGCTTTTTCATTAATTCTCAGCTACCTGAAGTAAGTTTTCTCTTGAGACGTGCTAGTCAAATAGATCTTGTTTTAGCTCAAATTTTTGACACTAAAGTAGAAGATGATCTCATCTTAGTAGGGAAGATAAGAAGAGATCCAAATAGAAATAGAGCTTCATCATCTTTTGAATATGCATCTACATGTACCATAGATCCAATGGTGCATAAATTAGCAAATGAGTTGCTTGCTCTCAAAAAGCAAATGGCTTAAGGAATGTCTTTTGCTCCTTCATAAAGAAAGACATTCCCAAATCAGTCTTATTAGGGCAATGCTGCCAAGAATCAAGGGCAATAGAATCACCTTCCTCCCTCACAAGGGAAACTTGCCTTGGAAGATCCTCTAACCAATTTAGCAATGGGATATCTTGAAGCAGAATCAGAATTCTCTTTCTACCCTGAATTGAATCAATAAAATGACATTGATCTCTTTATAGACAATCAAGAAGAATCAGCTGGTGACTCCCATATTTATTTCCTGAATTACCAGGATGAACTCAGAAGTAAAGGAGAAGATTTTGATGGATCATATGTAGTGTTTACCAGGTCCAAGAACCAATCAGTCCAGCAGGCTAATAAAGAGAAGACAAAAGAACAACTACAGCTAGTAGTCACAATCGCTAAACATGGAACCATTCTACCTTTTCAATCAATAGATCCTATAATCACCCAAAAGGCAAATACATCAATTATGCCTTCCCCTTCTAATTCAAATTTGCAAACCAGCCCACCTCCCATCCCTCCTAAAACTTAGAAAGTTGAAGTGCCTTTCTCTGTACCTAGCTCAATTCAATGATTTGACATAATCGATCACACCAAAAAGACAAAATACAAATGTCTGAGTTCAAATATTTGTAGTCCAATCCTGACCAATTGAATAAGTTACTCTAATATGTCAAAAACCAAATTGTCCCTATAGGACAAAAGGCTAAAAAGGTAACTCCTGATTCTCCAAAGAACACACTAATTCCAAATAATTTGGTCATTACTCCCCCAGCTACTCCTAGAAAAATAGAACCTTTCTATGTTTCCCTATTAATTAATGGCCACAAGCTGAGTAACTATATTATAGACTCAGGTGCATTTGGTAATGTCATGCTAGCTAAATTAGCTGAGTCTCTTGGTCTCACATTGACCAAAACATTTGAGAGATGTTTCTCCATGGAGAACAAGAAAGTACCATTGCTGGGGCAAATCAAAGATGCCCAATTTGCATTTGCAGCCTTTTCAGACAAGAGAATCAAGATGACTATTTTGGTGGCTAATGTCCCAACATCTTATGGCATTTTGCTTGGAAAAAATTTCTATAAGGATGTGGGAGGAGAACTAAGCATGGATCTATCTGAGTTAAGGATCCCTGTATAAGGCATAATGAAGAGGTTGCTCCCTGAAAAGGAAGCAAAGTATGTAGTCACCAAGACATCAGCCCCTAAAGCTCAAATCCTTTTTGAATCCATAGCTATGGGTTACCATTTTCTATTTATAGATGAAATGCATGAAACACCTAAGAGTATCAACTCAAAAATCAATTCAACAAGAACAACAAAAAATTTAGTAGGCTACAGTACAGACCAAGAAGGACCCTCTATCTCTGATGAAGAAAAGTCTAAAGAAAAATTAGTATCAGATGAGATATGGACTTCGGAATTTGATGGCAATTGTTATTCTACTAGTTCAGGAGCTAGGATTGTTTTGATATGTTCCCTTCATCTTACAAATTATAGTTTAACAACACTAACAATATAACTGAATACAAATCTCTGTTGCTGGGCATGAAGGCTGCTCAAAAAAAATGCATCAAGTTTTTTCATGCCAAAGGGGATGTTAAATTAGTAGTTTGTCAAGTGAGGAACTTATACCAAACTAAGAATGAAAGATTACGCCACTACCATAACTTGGTTTGGGACCAAATTGAAAGTTTTGATGCTTTCAATATTTCTGCCATACCCATAGAGTCTAATGATAGAGCTGATGCACTTGCTGTATCAAGAACTCTCTTAGTTCCTCATTCAAATTTCAAAGAAGACAAGTATACCATTGAGCTGGTCTATAGACCAAGTGTTCCTAACTATGCTGACCATTGGAAAGTATTCAATGATGATCATCAAATCATTGCCTTCCTAGAATGAAAAGATAATTTTGAATAACTATGTTTTAAAGGTAGTGAACCTCAAAAGAATGAATCTATGTCTGAATCTAACTTAGATATAAATGAAGAATTCTTGCAGCTAAAAGGAAATAAAATTCCTAAAGGCCTAGTTTCTCTTGAAAAGTTGTTTGACAAACATTATAGATTCATTAAATAATAGCGAACAGACTCAAGTTTCTCTCAAGGATTCGATCAAGTGAATCTATCTACTGAAGAAAATCCTAAGATGATCACTATTGGTAAGTGCTGCACCCCTGAAGAAAGATTCAAGTTCGCCTCTTTACTCTGTCAATACATGGATGTCTTAGCATATTCTTATGAAGACTTGAAGTCTCTTAGACCAGATGAAATCTACCATAACATTCCTCTCAAGGCCGACTCAATGCCATACAAGCAAAAATCTAGACAGTATAATCTAAAAATATCAAGTATTATTCTATCTGAGAAACAAAAGATGTTAAATGCTAGAATCATCTTTCCAATTCATCATTCTACATGGATTGTGAACATAGTGCCTGTAAGGAAGAAGAATGTTGAAATCTGCATTTGTGTAAATTTCAAAAATCTGAATCAATCATCTTTGAAGGATAATTATCCTTTTCCAATTATGGATCAAGTGCTTCAAATAGTGATAGGTGTAGAGATGTTATGAATGTTGGATAGCTTCTTAGGTTCTAATCAAGTTGAAGTTGGTGAAGTAGACCAACACAAGACTACATTCACCATGCCTTGGGGTACATTTGCATATAGGAGAATGCCTTTTGGTCTAATAAATGTCGGTGCTACTTTTTAGAGAGCTATGGATATGGCTTTCAAAGATGAGATTGGTAAATTCATAGTGGTATACCTTGACAATTTGACTATCTTTTCAAAGCATTGATCTGATCATATATGCCACCTACAACAAGTGTTGGAGCACTGCAGCCAGAATGGTATTTCTTTAAATCCTAAAAAGTCTATTTTTAGAGTAAAAAAGGGGAAACTCCTTGGACACATTGTGTCCAAAGAAGGCATAATGATTAACTCAGACAGAGTCAAGTCTATTCAATAGCTTAATCTACCTACAAGTAAGAATGTTATTCATTCTTTCTTTGGAAAGGTGAATTTCTTACAAAGATTTATCCCTGAATTTGCTGAGAAGACTAGACACATTATGAACATGATGAAAGGAAAGACTATCTTCAGCTGGACTAAAGAAGGTAAATCAGCATTTTAGGATCTCAAAACTGCCATTGCTCATGCCTCTACCTTGGTTTGCCCAGATTACAACAAAGATTTCATCATATATAGCTATGCATCTGAACACACTCTTTCAATGATTCTTGTTCAACAGGACAAGGAAGGTATGGAATCTCCTATCTCTTTCATGAGTTTCCCTCCAAAAACCCATGAGATAAAGTTTTCAAATATAGAAAAGCATGCTTATGCCTTGGTACAAGTAGTCAAACATTTCTGCTTCTATATTCTGAATTCACATACTACTACCCTGGTGCCTGATACTACAGTCAAGTCTATATTAACTCAGCAAGAGTTTGGCATGAAAAGAGGTAATTGGATTGCAAAGATCCAAGAGTTTGATCTAGACATCAAACCAACAAAGCTGGTCAGGGGTAAAGGCTTATGCCAATTAATTGCTGACAATATGCTAGAAGACACATAGCATGAAGAAACTAAAGTGAAAAAAACACCAACAGTCCTTTTTGTCTCCACTACCAATGACTGGTATTCATGTATCACTCATTTCCTTACTTATGGTGAATGTCCCGCTCATTTATCTTATAAAGAAAGGAGCACTATCAAGCTGAAAGCTGCCAATTTTGTCCTTTGAGATAATGGCCTATACAAGAGAAGCATAGATGGAGTATTCTTACACTATGTAGACAAAGAGAAGCAAACCCAACTTTTGAAATATTTCCACAATCTGGCTTGTGGAGGACATTTTTTTGCTCCTGTGACTACTCACAAGATTTTGCAAGCCAGTTATTACTGGCCAACTCTTTTCCAAGATGCACATAAGTGGGTGAGAAAATGTGAACTCTGTCAGCAATTTGTTGGAAGACCTAAGTTAGCTACTATGCCTCTCAAGCTAGTGATCATAGAAGAACCTTTCTAGCAATGAGGACTTGATTTTATTGGGACAATAAACCCATTTTTAAGTGCTAGACATGATTATGTCCTTATAGTAACTGATTATTTCACCAAGTGGGTAGAAGCAATCCCATTAAGCATGCTACTTTAGAAGTTGTATGCAACTTCCTCAAAGAGAATATCATTTTCAAGTTTGGAGTTCCAATCTAAATTGTTACTAATAATGCAGCATGTTTCACCTCTCAAGAGATTACACAATTTTGTTTCCATTTTGGAATTACACTCTCTCACTCTTCTGATTATTTTCCATAAGGGAATGGACAAGTTGAATCCAGCAATAAGAATTTGGTAACTATTATCAAGAAGCTAGCAAATGACAATCAGAGAACATGGCATAAAGCATTGGTTGATGCTCTATGGGTAGACAAGATCACACCAAAGAGGGCAATTGATATGTCTCTTTTTCAACTTCTTTATGGTATCAATGCTGAAATACCAATCACCTTAGAATTGCCAGCCTTGAAATTGGCAAAGGCAATTGAAGATCAGACATATGAAAGTTCTCTTGATAAAATAATCATGTGCCTGGCTGAGCTAAAGGAACAGAGAACCATGGTGGTGGATAGAATTACTATTCATCAAAGTCTGGTAAAGAAACTCTTTGATCAGAAGGCCAGAAATAGTGATTTCTAGATTGGGGATCAAGTCCTGTTATGGGACAAAAGGAGAGAACCAAAGGAGATGCATGGAAAGTTTGACTCCCTTTGGAGAGGCCCATTTATAATTCATCAACACATTGGTGAAAATAGCTTTCTATTGAAATATCAGGATGGCACACTCTTTTCTCTACCCCATAATGGGCAGCATCTGAAACATTTCAACTCTTAAAGTGTCATATCTTTGCATCTATATATATGTATATTTGTATAGTTTTCAATTTTATTTTGTTTTATTTTTTTCCATTTTTTATGCCTTTCATTTCAGGGTAGCATGACTCCGTAACCCAATGGTACACATGAAGACACTGGAGATTTTGGATTCTATTCCTTTCAATTCTTTTTGCAATTGATAGAAGTTTCCCAACTGGATCAAGCTATTGTCCCCCTAAAAATATCACTCATTTTTTGGACAATATTTGAACTATTTTGGTCTTACATGCCAAAATTGTCTCTTCCCTTTCTGAAATTTATCTTAGGCATTCAAATTCTTTAATTTTCAAGCTTTTTAGAAATATACAGATGCTGTAGGCAGGTTCATTTTTACAAGTTCAAAGGCTTTTATAGGTGGTTTTAGTCAAAAGAATTAGTTTTCAACACTTAGTCAGTTTTTGAGATTAGTTTAGCACTTTGGTTCAATCAAAAATCTCCATCGAAAAGCATCTAAGCAAAAAAAGAGGCTTAAACCATTGAACCATTGAACCACTTTGGTTCAAAGGTTCAACGGGTTTAAGGTTCAATAGGTTCAACATCTTTGGCAAGAGTTATGTGCTTCATCAAGGTTCAAAGTTTAATCACTTCAATTGGTTCATTAGCTTCAAAACACTTAGCCAAATCAAGGTGGCTTGAACCATTGAATCGTTGAACCATTGAACCACTTTGGTTCAAAGGTTCAATGGGTTCAAGGTTCAACATTGGGTTCAATCAAATGGTTGGTTAGTCAGTTCAAAGCATTGTTTGAACCATTGAACCAAAAATTGGTTCAATGGTTGGTTCAACATCTTGGTTCAATGAAAAGGTTCAACATTTTGGAATTGCTTTGAACAAAAGTCTGAAGGGTTCAAAGTCAATTGGTTCAATGGTTGGCTGAAAAACATGGTTCAACGGCAAGTTCAATGTTTGGTTCAATGCTTAGTTCATCAGCTTAAACCATTTTTAGTTCAACTAATTGGTTTAATAGATTGGTTCAACATCTTGGTTCAATGGAATGGTTCAAATCCATGGTTCAAAGGAATAGTTCAAAGGGCAAAATTTCAAAGGGCTTCCCAAAGGATAAGTGCCCTTGCAGAGGATACTTAATTGACAAAAAAACCCTTCAGAAGGGTTATTTTCAAGGAAACAATTAAGTAAATTCCTTCAAATTTTTGTTTAAGACAATTCATAAATATCAATGCAAAGAAGCAATTCCTTTAGACTTTTTGTCTGAAGTAATTCCTTTGAATAAAAGTCCCAAGGAATATAGAGAAACTGCAAGCTAAAAGACTCCGAAGGAATTTTCAAAGAATGAGTCAACATTTCTATAGACTTTTTGTCCATGAGAATTTTCCCCAAACTTTTCATCCACAAGAATTTTCCCAAAATTTTTGTCCACGAGAATTTTCCCCAAGTAAAATGTCCACAAGAAAGTGTGCGAGGAAACGTCCACGGGAGAAAGCCCAGGGATTTGTCTGCGATAAAATACCATGGGATTTGTCCATGGGAACTGCCAAAGCGAAGGCCGCTGAAGGATCCCAAAGGGTAGGTGCCCTTGTGGGGGACTCTTAGCTACTAAAGTGAAGGACATTTTCATGAAGCAATCTGAAAGAAGAATCGAGTGACCTGCCATTCGAAGACCGCTCAAAGGGCAGATACCCTAGTGGGGGGGCCTCTTTCTGACCCAAGGTAGATAATTTCTTAAGGCCTAAAAGGGCATATTCTTTCTAGAAATGTGCCAAATAGAAAATCCAAAGAAGGACTAGGGGGTGATGCACCCGAAGACGTCAAATTTAAGACAGTGAATTAGCTGTTGAGAGTGCATCGATGGATGTGTGAATGTCAATTTCAAAGCTTGTAAAATAGCCATTGATCCTGGTAGATTCAAATCTATGGTCCTAAATGCATTCAAAGATTTCAAGGCTGAGACCAACAAGAAGTGATTAAAGAACAAAGCATCAAATTGAGTCAAGGACCCAATTCACTTAACTAGAAAAGGAGGAATGATGAAAAAGGATCAGATCACCAGGTGGACATTGAAAATTACAAATCTTTTAATTACATGACTTGTTTATCTACATTGAGAAAATCAAATGGGTAAAAAACCCGTAAGTTCTAGCCTATTTTCTTAACAATTTTCAATGCAACATGATCTATTACTGTTCTTGAGTCCTCTTTGAAGAGACTATATAAGGGACTCTCTTTCATTGTAAATGGATCTCTTTTTTTGACAATCAGAATGAACCTCTACCCAAATTGAAAGGCACTTCTAAGACTTTGAGCTTAGCTTGTTTATCATATTTTGTTATTGGAATAAGAAAAAAAATGGTTTTTTAGACTTTGTGTTGTGATATCTTTGTTCCTAAGGAAACTGTTCTTATGTCTTTTTCCTTGATGTATTTTCTATTCCTTTAAGTCAACAAGCAGGATTAGTGAAATTAGTCAGAAAGCTGTCCTGAAGAGTTAACTGTGGAGAGACTTTGTGCCCCCATAATTGCCTTTTAGTGTGTTTTCTTCTCATTTTTGTGTAAAGGAATTTGAGAAGACTTTGTGCTCTCATTGTTCTTCATATCTTACTCTTGAGCAATCCAGGTGAAGACTTTGTGCTGCATCTCAATTTGCTGGTTATTACATCTTTCGCTACATTTTGTTGTTACTACCTGGAGTATTCTTATGGCTTGACGAATAGTACTTTTGAAAGAAGAGGAGTGCCTTTTGCCATTTTCCTTGAATTTATCCTGTGATCTACACACATCATCTCTGAAGAAAGAGAGATGGATGATTTATCCTACCCTTGAGTATTATTTTTTGTATATATATATATATATATATATATATATATATATATATATATATATATATATATATATCATACCTATAGGGAACCTCCCCTTGATGAGAGGAGAGATCAATCTCTTTTTGATGTGGTAAAAACTGCACATTTGGATGACCAGTCTTCCTACTTTGGCTGATCAGACCTATTTTTTTATCAGTACATTGATCGATAAAATATTCAACCAACAAAGTGAATCCAGTGTATTCTTTGCATAGTAACCCATTTTCTCTCTTTTCCAAGTTTGCATTTAGGTTCAAACACTAGGAGATCCTAAGAGTTTTGAAGAATAAAATAGGCACACAACAAGCTTTTCAATGTCCCAGACCCTAAAATTTTAGTGATGGGGTAACACAAGCATTTTGAATAGAACCCAAAAAGCTTTTAGCCTCAAGACAACAACACCAAAATATGTCTAAAATGCCAGATAGTAGGGTGTCCTATTTTTGGCACTCCTATCTAACTTATAAATGAAGTCCAAAGATTTGTTTCTAACTATTTCTCAGCCCTTCTCCTCAAGTATCAGACCTTGTCTCAGTCCAGATCAGCTAGAATAAGCTAAGTTCTAATTTATCTCACCTATTTCTATATTTAGAGAAAGGCAAAATGCTATCTATTTACAAAAATTAGTAGGTTAATTAAGGAACATTTATTTACTAATTTAATTTGCTCATACCCTTTATTTACTTAGTAATTCAACCTCTAATTTCCTAAATTAATAAAACATTTGGTGAACCTGATATACTTTAAATTTTTGCACAAAAACCCTAGGTCTAATTATTTTTGATTTTTTAAAATATTTACCATATTTTTATTGAATTCAAAAATTATAAAACTACAAATTAATTTAAATATTTTTAATAAATTCACTCAATCACTAGTTTTCACATACTAGGTTTTACTTGCATATAAACAATTTTAGAAATATTTTTAGATTTTTCCTAAAATTTTCAAGATAAATTATACAAATTCATAGAAAAATTTTCAAATTATTATACTAATTTTGAAAAAAAATCCTTTCTAACCCTAGTTACATCAACTGGTTCCTAATAATTTTTCAATCATCTTCTAGTCATTTTCTACATTTTTAATTGAATATCTAAATTAAAAAATCAATTTAAAATTCAAAAGTTCATAGTATTTTATAACTAATATTTAAAAAAAAAATCCCTAGTTACATGTACTAGCTCCATTTTTCTCGTTGAGGTATCACCTTACATGTTTCAGAGTTATGTATCATTTTCATACATATTCCAGTTCCTTGCTTAAATTGTATCAGTTTAATTTTTGTTACTATTATCCAAATTATTTTCCTTATGCCACCTAAGTTCTTTGCTTATCTTCCTTCAAGATGAAGTGTAATACTTAGTGGTAATCCTCCTAATTTCACCTAGATTCCTTCAATTCGATCATATACAATGGACAAGCAAATAGATCAAACTCCTGCCATAGATGTTACACATCTAGATTATACAAATTTTGATCAAGATAACTCCAATCATGATAAATATGAAGACAAAAATGATCAGGTACATATAGATGTTCATGCTCCACCACATTAGACAATTGAGCCACTTCCACAAAATGTTGATGATGAATTTATCCTCAATAAAGATTTAGTTTTAAAAAAAATTAGAGAAAGACTTAAATAATAGCCTAATTATCATACACTCATTCTACAATCTATCATGGAAATAAAAAAGGCTAAAAAAGTTGAATCTTCTAGTCATTCAGAGCAACTATTTAAAAATAACATTATAGGGGTAAGTATGTCTCAACACCCCCATTTAGTAACCCAACCTTCTTCCATCCCACCAGCTATAGATAGTACATCCCTATATCTTAATGTGGTAACCCTTGTGAAAGAGATAAGATCTCTTCAATCCAAGGTGTAACATCTTGAGCAAGGTATTTCTAGACCTACATAGGTATTGGATTATTTTGATTTACTATATACACCATTGGCAAGTCAAATTGCTTCTACACCCTTGCCACAAGGATTTGTTCAGCACAACATTACTCTTTATGATGGCAAGGGTGATCCAGAGACACATTTGAGATCTTTTCACGTATCACGTTTAGATTATGTACCCAATGACTAGTTACTTACCAATCTATTTCCATGGATCCTAAAGGATTATGCCTTACAATGGTTTTATAGTCTACCAAATCAATCGGTCATGGCATTCAATCCATCAGCAGACATGTTCTTAGCACATTTTAGTATCAACATTGGTGATCACGTCTCATATGCATAGATTGCATAGCAGAAATAAAAGTCAAATGAGCATCTCATAAATTATGTTCTTAGATACAAGATTATTTTATCTAAGTTAACTATCCCCATGGTTGATCAAGAGCTAAAGGACATCTTCAAATAAAGCCTTCTACCGGCATTGCATGAATCTATTCTATTCAAAAAAATTATCTTCCTTCACTAAATTGTGTCATACACTCAAAGAAAGAGAAGTCAAGCTAATTTCAATGGAAAAACTTAAATATTCAAGTATCCTAGAAACAAATAATAAGAGTAACAACAAATTACCATACAAGGTCAAAATTAATGATAACAAGAATCAGAATCAAGCAAGATTTAATGCATCTTTTAAGCCCCCTCAACATGTGGTTCTATTAGAACCTCCTCATCACATATTTACCAATCTACCAGTTCTTCCAACTAGGGTTTTACAATAGTTATTGGAATGTAACCTCATCGCTTTCCTTCCTATTCAGGAAGTAGATCCAGTAAAGCCTCTTCCATGACGATATGATCGGTATACATTCTATGATTTTCATAGGTCATCAGGCCACACAACAAACATATGCATCATTTGATTGATGATAATCCACTTGATTTGTGAACTTTAATTGAGCCTCCAAAGGCAAAACTAACATAGGATAAATCTTTGAAAATATTTTCAAATCCATTTCCACAACATTCTAAACAAGAGCAAGGTGACACATCAGGTGTTCACCATACATACCAAGCACCTTCAAGGAAATCACATCCTTTAAGTGGTATGATAGGAATTTATGAGTCTAGAGTTCCATCCAAGCCTTTGATATATTTTTTAGATCATAATATTATGGAGGATAATGTAGGTTGTAATGCACTATTTATCAAAGCACATAATCGGAATCAACATATTTGTAGTGTACTCATCGATAATATTTCAATATTAACATGTGCAATTTAACACTACTACAACATTTAGGCTATTTAGATTATGATATAACTCCAATAGACAAAATTATCAGTGGATTTAATGGTCACATATATATTTCATTGGGAGAGATAGTACTTCCATTATAGGTTAGTCTTACATATGTGGCCACACCATTCATTATAGTTCCTAGTTCAAGATTTCTTGACATATTATGTAGTCAACCATGGATTCAAAAACTTAGGGTAGTATTTTCTATAGTTCATAGATGCATGAAATTCATTCATACTAATCAGGTTGTTAAAGTTAGTGGAGTTCCTTATGAGTCACCATTCCCTACTTCAGAGCCATCTACCAACTTACAGTCACTAGTTCCAGTTCTTCCACCTATTTCAATTTCCACTCCAATTTTAGTATAGCTTCAACTTTAGACCTAGCCATAGTTAAAATATCCATCACTAGTATATAGGGTTCATACATCCCCACAGTGTTAGGATTATAGATAGCTTTTAGCTACAATGTTCACATCTCAAGCAGTTACATTAAGATCTCATACATATACACAAAGAACATCTATTCACATAGCTTCTTCTCCTAATTTTAGATGGGTTCCTAAGAGCCCTATAGTTGTATCCACTTATCAATGTTATAAGTGGACCCCACATTCAATTTACACTTTATATATTGTTGTTCCCAAAAAATGTCACTCATTTTTAGAACAACATATGAGCTATTTTGGTCTTGGAAAATGAAAATTGTCTCTTCCCTTTTCAAAAATTTGTTCCGAGCATTCAATTTCCTCATTTTCCAAGCTTTTTTAGTAAAGGGACTAGTTGGTTCAACAGGTTCAATGGCTTCTTCGGGTAGGTTCAATCAAAAGGGGCAATTTTCCAACACTTAGGCATTTTTAGGATCAGTTCAATGCCTTGGTTCAACCAAAAGGGTTCATCGGCAAGCTTCTAAGAAAGGATTGAACCATTAAACCATTGAACCTTGAACCACTTTGGTTCAACAGTTCAATGGGTTCAAGGTTCAACATCGTCAGCAAGCTTCAAAGAGTCAAGTGCTTTGTAAAGGTTCAACGGGTTCAACAAGTTCAAAGGTTCAACGCAGTTAGTTCAAAGTGGTTGATTGAATAAGCTGAACAAAAGATTGAACCTTTGAACCATTAAACCAAAATTGGTTCAATCGGTCATTTCAAGTATCAGGTTCAAAGGAGTGCCCCAAAGCTGAAGAGACAAGTGTCCTTGTGGAGGGCAATGAGCAAAAATGTGCAAAGTTGGAATTATTTCAGAAAAGTTCCTATGGTAAAAGTGACTAAGGCAAGAAAAACCCCATGGACATCGAATTGCGGTTCCTCCCAAGTTTCTCTTAGAGTTTTGCAGAGGGTGACAAGTGGAAAATGTGAAAGGTTTTAATATGTTTTTATAAGAGCTACAGAACATGACATGTGTCCCTTGCAAAGCTCAATGGAAGCTGACAATTGTCAAATGCCTGCAGTTTCTTCCTTCTACTTTTTATTGTCATAAGGACTATGGTGGGCCCCATATGAGTTGCTATAAATCTAGTGGATGCTACCAGGTGTCATCTATTGAGACACATTATAACTTGTTTCTCAAAGAAGCAGAACTTACCAAATCGTGCCACGTGTCAATGTTTGCGTCAATCCAAGTGAGTCCTAATGTTCTTATAGTGTTTCCAAAGGTAGCTAAAGTGTGGAAAAAGCTACCAAGTGTCAACATCCATGGGAATCTGAATGATTCCTAAATTTTTTTATAATATAACTAAAGCTAAGTGGAAGCTACGACATGTCATCTTTTGCAAGACTCTCAAAAAGTACCTAAAGCTTCTATAAGTTAAGCGAATGTTGCCACGTGTCCTTACCTATTTCATAATTAGAACACACATGTATCACTTGTTAAGATCAGTGGAAAGTGGCCAAATCAAGTGAGAAAGACATGAAGGAGTTGTTGAGGAGAATGATGGGCCCAGAGCCATCAAATTTAGGACAACCAACTAGCCTTTGGCTTTTAATGATGATAGACTTGAAGATGCCAAATTTGTGGCAATGAAATAACTATTGATCTTTACAGGTTTAAGCATAGACCCGAATGCATTCAAAGACCTTTAGGGTGAAAGGAAAAATTGCCAATAGGAAGAACCAAATAAACTAGAAAGGGGAAAGATAGCCCAAGGGCTCAAATCATAGTAAAAAGGGGGAGAGATCAAAAGTATCTATGAGGTAGTTAATTCTGGTAGGTAGACAGTCTGCAAGGTAGATTTATTGAGCCCTTAAACATTGAAGACATATTTATTTGTCTCCCTAGGAGTAAAAACAAAATGAACAATTACACAGATATCAGAGGGAACTGACCAAGTGATCCAGACCCAAAAGAGGACAGTTGTGATTAAATGACATACCATAGTTAAGGCAGCTGCCCTGTTCCATCATGCCCCCTTGACAAAACTAAAAATGCATTTCAGGCATTGAAGGCAACATGGCCCATTCCATGGAACAAAGTACTAAGCCTCTCTGGACCTCTATATAATGTAATCTCTTATTTTGTGTAAAGGGAGATATTCTCATTATAGAAGCAAAACTCTGCCTAAACTGAAAGGTGAATACTGAGATTTTGAGCTCAGATTATTGTTCATACTATTTTATCTATATGAGAAAGCAAGTGACCTTTCAGACTTTGTACTAGAATAGCTTGTGTTATTTAAGAAATTGTTCTTATGTATGTTTCTTAGAAGCAATCTTGTCCATTTAATTTAACAAGTAGAACTAGTGGAAGTAATCAGGAAGGTGTCCTGAAGCCAATTGTGGAGAGACTTTGTGCCCCCACAATTACCTTTATTGTGTTTGTCTTTTCTTTTCCTATGTAAAGGACCTTGGGATGGCTTTGTGCCCTCATTGTCCTTTGTATCTCACTCTTTAGAAGTTGAGGTGGAGACTTTGTGCTACACTTCATTCTATTAATTACTACACCCTTTATTACAAGTTACTTGTCACCCTACTAGATTCATGTTTCATGCATAACAAGTACTTCTAAAAGAAGAGAAGTGCCTTCTATCATTTCACTAGGATTTATACTATCCAAGAAGGGATCTGGCTCTTGATTGAATGTTACTTCTAAAAGAAGAGAAGTACCATAACCAATCACCTAGGATTTCTCTTCTATTTGTGAGCATCATCTCTAAAAAAAGGGAGTTGGATGGTTTATCCTACCCTTGTGTCTTTCTTTCTGCATATATATATATATAGCTCCTCATATTTAATAGGGAACCTCCCCTTGATCAGAAGAGAGATTTGTCCCCTGTTGATGTAGTAAACTTGCACATCTGGCTAACCAATCTCCATATGCTGTGGTGATAGGAACTATTTTGCTCACCAATTATTTGGTTGAAAAAATATTCACCCAAAAGTTTTTGGCAACTCTGTTAGGGAAATTACATGTAGTCTGAAGTCCCAAGGCTCAGATTGAAGTAGTCCCTACTGTTATCCATTATATAGTCTATCAATTCCCATCTGGGTCTTACCCATTATCATTATAGCCTTACCATCTTCCTCCATCTCCATTATATTATTTAGTCTGCAAAACTAGAGCTACTGGGAAAGAACACACAATTTAAAGCCTCAAGCTTCAAGCTGAAGCAAGGCCAGTCCTTTTCTATTTTTTTCTACAATCTGGCAAATCCATGTTATACAAGAAGTTAGAGAGCCCAAGGTGTTGTTGACCCTATTTTTGAGTTAGTTCAGGAGAGCAATTTTGAGTTGTTTCCTCCACAACCTCACCTTCAATGAACTAGGAGTCTTCCTTCTACCAAAACTAGGTCACGAACATAAGGCAGAGCTCCTTTTATCTCTATTATTAGAGCTTTTCCTATACACATGCCACCTAGATTTGTTATCCCCCCTTTTCATAATCCCATCATGGTAGTTTGGGGCCCCTAGGGTAGCTCATTTGGTCCTCTCAATCTTACACCACCCCTACATGAGCTTCCACGTAGTTCAAGGAAGAATTTCCCCAAATTCTTTGGTGATGGGAAGGTTGATCCTGATGAACACATTATAGCTTTTAGCATATCTTGTGGTGTGATAGGAGTGGAATTTGAAGACATATAAGTCTGGCTATTTATGGAGACACTACAAGGTTTTGATGTAGACTAGTTCTACCATCTACTGGCTAGATTAGTGACTGACTGGGATACACTCACAACAAAATTTGAAGCAAGGTTCAAGCCTATAGAAGATGCACATGCTTTAATGACCCAGCTCACCTAGATGAAGAAAGAGCCTCATGAACCTATGAGGGATTTCATATCAAATTTTGATAAGTTGAGGAATAGGATTCCCATGATTGCCTAGCCGACACCTGAGAATATCAAGTGTTTCTTCATCAACTCACAGCTACTTGAAGTGAGTTTTTTGATGAGATGTGTAGGCCACATAGACCTTGAGGCTTCTCAAGATTTGGCTACTGAGGTATAATATGACCTTATCTTGGCTGGAAAGATAAGAAGAGATCCAAACAGAGGCAAACCCTCTTCATCTTCTGAATACTCACCTACAGCCACCACTGATCCAATGGTGTAGAAGCTAGCCAATGAGTTACTGGCCCTCAAAAGACAAATGTCCCAAGGTATGTTTGCTCTTACGTATAGAGATATGCCAAGGAGAACATTCTAGAATCAAGCATACCAAGGCAATGTTGCCAGGAATTAAGTGCAAACAAATTGCCTTCCTCTCCCACAAAGGAACCTTGCCCTTAAAACACCCCCAACCAACTCAGCAGTTGGATATCTTGAAGCCAAATCAAATTTCTCATTCCAACCTGAGTCAAATCCTAAAGATGATGCTAATCTTTTCACTAAGGAAGAAGAATAATTATCTGACAACTCCAACATTGGTTTCCTAACTTATCAGGATGAACCCAAAAGTGAAGGTAGAGAAGCTGAGGGATCACATGTTGTGTTTACCCAGTCCAAGAATCAGTTAGCCTAGCAAGCTGATAAAGAGAAGACAGAGGAGCAACCTCAACCAATAATCTTAATTACTAAGCATGGAACTACTCTACCCTTCTAGCTAAAAGACCTGGTGATTTTAAGAAAGGTAAGTACACCAAATATCCTTTCACCTTCTAATTCAAATTTGCAGTCCAGTCCTCCCCCTACCAAGAATCAAAAAGATGAATTCCCATCCTTTATTCCTAGTCCATTTCAGATGTTTGACATTATTGATCATTTAAAGAAAACCAAAGTTCAAATGTCAAAATTTGAATTCTTGTAGTCTAACCCTGATCAGTTAGATAAATTGGTTCAATGTGTGAAGAACCAAACCATCCGAGTGAGACAAGAGGCTAAGAAAGTAACTCATGATCCCCCAAGGAACATGTTTATCCCAAACAACCTTGTCATTACTCCTCCTACTGCTCCCAAGAAAATAGAGCTTTTTAATGTTTCCCTGTTGATAAACGGTTACAAGCTGAGCAATTACATCATTGATTCTGGAGCTTCAGACAACATCATGCCTGCCAAAGTGGCTGAATCTCTTAGCCTCACACTGAACAAGACATTTGGGAGATGTTTCTCCATGGAAAACAAACAAGTGCCTCTTCTGGGATAAATTGAAGATGCCCAATTTTATTTTGCTGCCTTCCCAAACAAGCGAGTCAAAATGACTATCCTAGTGGTTGACGTCCCAGCATCATATGTCATCCTTCTTGGGTGGAATTTTTGCAAGGATGTTAGAGGAGAATTAAGCATGGACTTGTTTGAGGTGAGGATTCCAGTCAAAGGTGTTATGAAGAGATTTCTTCTTAAAAAGGAAGAAAAATATGTGGTCACCCAATCATCAGCTCCTGAAGCTCAAATTTTGTTTGAGTCTTTAGGCATGGGTAACTAATTTCTATCCATAGAAGAAGTTCATGAAGCACCGGTTGAAGCTCTTCAAGATGTCAACCTAGAAATATGATCAACTAGAATAATATAAGAACTAGTGGAATGCAGTGTAAGTGCTGAAGAATCCCCCTCTCTAAACAAGGAAGAATCCAAAGGAAAATTAGTGACTAATGAGGTATGGATTCTTGAATTTGATGGGAGCTGCTCCTCTACTAGTTTAAGAGCTAGGATTGTGATAATATCTCCTCAAGGAGATATTTTTCCTTCATCCTATAAATTATAGTTCAGCAACACCAACAACACAGCTGAGTATGAATCTCTTCTACTTAGATTGAAGGCTGCTCAAGACAAAGGCATCAAGCTCCTTCATGCTAAAGGAGATACTAAACTAGTGGTTTATTAGGGGAGAAACCTATATTAGACCAAAAATGAGATATTACACCACTATTGCAATCTAGTCTGGGACCAAATTGAAAACTTTGATACTTTCAGCATCTCTATAGTCCCTAAGGAATTTAATGATAGAGCTAATGCTTTGGCTATCTTGGCCACTCTTTTGGTTCCTCACCCTGACTTCAAAGGAGATAGGTACACTATTGAATTGGTCTTTCAACCAAGGATACCTGATAATGCCAGTCATTGTCAAGTGTTTAATAATGACAACCAAATCATTAACTTCTTGGAGTAAAAAGATAGCTTTGAATAGCTACACTTCAAAGGCAATGAGCCTCAGAAGCCTGAACCAGTGTCACAATCAAATACAAACATAGGTGAGGAGTTCTTACAACTTAAGGGTAATAAAATCCCAAAAGGCCTAGTTTCCTTTGAAAAGCTATTTGACAAACATGTCAGATTCATCAAACAATGACAAATGGATTCAAGATCCTCTCAGGAGTTTGATCAAGTAAATATAGGTACCAAAGAAGATCCCAAGATGGTGAACATTGGGAAGTACTACACTCCTAAGGAAAGATTCAAGTTCACTTCTCTACTTAGCTAGTATATGGATGTCTTAGCTTACTCCTATGATGACCTAAAGTCACTCTAGCCTAATGAAATTTGACATGACATTCCTCTTAAAGCTGACTCAGTGCCTTACAGGCAAAAATCTAGGTAGTACAATATGAAGATATTAGGTACTATTCTATCTGAGATACAAAAAATGCTAAAAGTTAGGATAATCTTCCCAATCCATCATTCCACATGGATTTCCAATATAGTACTTGTAAGGAAGAAGAATCACAAAATTTGCCTCTATGTGGATTTTAGAAATTTAAATCAGTCATATTTGAAGGATAACTATCCTTTACCAATCATGGATCAAGTGCTTCAGACAATGATTGGTTTGGAGATGTTATCAATGCTAGATGGCTTCTCAAGATACAATTAGGTTGAAGTTGGTGATGCAGACCAGCATAAGACTATGTTCACCACACCTTGGGACACCTTTGCCTATAAGAGAATGCCTTTTGGCTTGATTAATGCTGGCACCACCTTCCAAAGAGCAATGGACCTCACTTTCAAAGATGAAATGGGTAAGTTCATTGTTATTTATCTTGATGACTTGACTGTATTTTCTAATCATTGCCTGAATCATGTGTGCCACTTGCAATAAGTGCTAGAATGCTAACACCAAAATGGCATTTCCTTAAACCCCAAGAAGTAAATTTTTGGAGTAATGGAGGGGAAACTTCTCAGACACATTGTGTCCAAAAGAGGCATAAATATTGACTCAGATAGAGTCAAGTCTATCCAAGAGCTTACCTTACCCACAAGTAAGACTGGTGTTCACTCTTTCTTTGGAAAAGTGAATTTCTTATAGAGGTTCATCCCTGAGTTTGCTGAGAAGACTAGACATATTGTAAACATGATGAAAGAAAAGGCCACCTTCAGCTAGAGTGAAGAAGGCAAGTCAACATTTTAGGATATCAAGACTGCCATTGCCCACACCCTAATTTTGGTTTGTCCAGACTATAACAAAGAGTTCACCATATATAGTTATGCTTTAGAACACATGATTTCATCAATTCTAGTTCAATAGAATAAAGAAGGTATCGAATCTCCCATTTCCTTCATGAGCTATCCTCTCAAAGCTCATGAGTTGAAGTACTCGAACATGGAGAAGCATGATTATGTAGTGGTGAATGCAGTAAAGCATTTTTGATTCTACATCTTGAATTCACACACTACTGCCTTGGTTCCTGACATAACGGTCAAATCCATACTAACTCAACAGGAGTCTGGGATGAAAAGAGTCAATTGGGTTGCAAAGATCTAGGAGTTTGATCTGATCATCAAGCCAATAAAGCTGGTATGGGGAAAGGGCTTATGTTAATTAATTGTTGATAACAAGCCAGAAGGAATAGAGCATGAAGAATCAGAAGAAGAAGATGCACCAACAGTCCTATTTGTCTCCACCATGAATGAGTGGTATTCAGGTATTGCTCATTTCCTTACTTATGGTGCCACCTATCTTATAAAGAAAGGAGGACTATCAAGTTGAAAGCTGCCAATTTCATCCTTTGGGACAACGGCCTGTATAAGAGAAGCCTTGATGGAGTGTTCCTTCACTGCGTGGACAATGAGCAACAACACCAACTTTTGAAATCCTTCCATAGTCTAGCCTATGGAAGACATTTTTCTACTCTTATGACTACCTATAAGATCCTGAAGGCCAAGTATTACTGGCCTACTCTTTTTCAATATGTATATAAATGGGTAAAGAAATGTGAATTATGCTAGTAGTTTGTTAGAAGACCAAAGTTAGTTGCCTTGCCTCTCAAGCTAGTAGTCGTAGAAGAACCATTTCAGCAATGGGGCATTGATTTCATTGGTGCTATAAACCCATCTTCAAGTGCTGGACATAATTATGTCCTCATAGCTACAGATTACTTCACCAAGTGGGTGGAAGCTATCTTGACCAAAAATGCTACTTTAGAAGTAGTGTGCAATTTCCTCAAGGAGAACATCATTTCTAGGTTTGGGGTCCCAATCAAGATTGTCACTGATAATGTAGCTTGTTTCACTTCCCAAGAGATCACTCAATTCTACTTTTACTATGCGATTACCCTCTCTCACTCTTCTAATTACTTTCCACAAGGGGATGGACAAGCTAAATCAAGCAACAAGAACCTAGTGACTATCATCAAGAAGCTGGTAGAGGACAACCAAAGGACATGACATAAAACATTAGTTGATTCTTTATAGGCTGATAGGATCACACTAAAAAGGGCAGTTGGTATGTCTCCCTTCCAACTTCTTTATGGGCTCAATGCTGAGATACCAATCACCCTAGAATTACTAGCATTGAAATTAGCTAAGGCAATTGAGGATCAAACTTATGAAAGCTCCATTGATAAGAGGATCATACGCTTGACTGAGCTAGATGAGTAGAGAACTATGGTGGTGGACCAAATTTATACCCATCAAAGTCTAGTGTAGAAGCTCTTTGACCAAAAGGCAAAAGACCAAGATTTCTATATTGGAGATCAAGTCCTATTATGGGACAAGAGAAGAGAATCAAAGGGAATGCATGGAAAATTTGATTCCCTATGGAGAGGCCCTTTTACTATCCATGAGTTCAATAGTGAAAATAGCTTCTTGTTGAAGTAGTGAGATGGCACACCCTTTTCTCTACCTCATAATGGGCAACATCTAAAGCACTTCAATTCTTGAAGTACCAGAGAAGTTCACCTGTACACATGTATATTTGTAAAGGCTTTTTGTTTTTTCTTTGTGTTGTTTGTTTCCATTTTTTGGAACCTTTCTTTTTGGGTAGCATGACTCCATAGCCCAATTGCACACTTAAAGGAACTAGAGAGATTCTAGTTTCTACTCCCCTTAGCTATTCCAAGTTCTCAACTGAAGGAAGTTCCCCAACTAGAGCCAGCTGTTGTTCCCCAAAAATGTCACTCATTTTTGGAATAACATATGAGCTATTTTGGTCCTAAAAAACCAAAATTGTCTCTTCCCTTTTCAAAAATTTGTTTTGAGCATTCAATTTCCTCATTTTCCAAGCTTTTTTAGTAAAGGGACTAGTTGGTTCAATGGGTTCAATGGCTTCGTTAGACAGGTTCAATCAAAATGGGCAAGTTTCTAGCACTTAGGCATTTTCAAGATTGGTTCAATGCCTTGGTTCAACCAAAAGAGTTCATCAGCAAGCTTCTAAGTAAGGATTAAAGCATTGAACCATTAAACCATTAATCATTGAACCTCAAACCACTTTGGTTCAATGGTTCAATGTCGTCAACAAGCTTCAAAGAGTCAAGCACTTTGTAAAGGTTCAATGGGTTCAACAAGTTCAAAGGTTCAACGCTGTTAGTTCAAAGTGGTTGATTGAATAAGCCAAACAAAAGATTGAACCTTTGAACCATTGAACCAAAATTGGTTCAATCGGTGAGTTCAAGTAGCAGGTTCAAAGGAGTGCCCCAAAGCCAAAGAGACAAGTGTCCTTGTAGAGGGCAATGAGCAAAAACCTATAAAGTTGGAATTATTTAAAAAAAGTTCCCACGGTAAAAGTGACTAAGGCAAGAAAAGCCCTGCAAACATCAAATTTAGGTTCCTCCCAAGTTTCTCTTAGAGTTTCATGGAGGGTGACAAGTGGCAACTATAGAAGGTTTCAATATGTTTTTCTAAGAGCTACAAAATGTGCCATGTGTCCCTTGCAAAGGTCAGTAGAAGCTGACAAGTGTCAAATGTCTGTAGTTTCTTCCTTCTACTTCTTTTTGTTATAAGGACTATGGTGGGCCCCAGATGAGTGTTGCTATAAATCTAGCGGATGCTTCTAGGTGTCATTTGCTGAGACACATTATAACTTATTTCTCAAAGAAGTAGAACTTGTCAGATTGTGCCACGTGTTAACATCTACGTCAATCCAAGTGATTCCTAATGTTTCTTTAGTATTTCCAAAGGTAGCTAAAGTGTGGTAGAAGCTGCCAAGTGTCAACATCCTTAGGAATATGAATGAGTCCTAAATGTTTCTATAGTATAGATAAAGCTCAGTGGAAGCCACCACGTGTCATCTTCTGTAGGACTCTCAAAAAGAACTTAAAGCTTCCATAAGGTAAGCAGATGTCTCCATGTGTCCTCATCTATTTCATAAGTGAAACATGCCATGTATCACTTGTTAAGATCAACAAAAAGTGGCCAAAGAAAGTGGGAAAGACATGAAGGAGTTGTCGAGGAGAATGACGGGCCCGTAGCCATCAAATTCAAGACAACCAACTAGCTATTGGCTTTCAAATGATGATGGACCTAAAGATGACAAATTTGTGGCAATGAAATAGCTGTTGATCTTTCTAGGTTTAAGCATGGACCCGAATGTATTCAAATACCTTCAGGGTGAAAGGAAAAACTACTGATAGGAAGAACCAAATGAACTAGAAAGGGGAAAGATAGCCTGAGGGCTCAAATCATAGAAGAAAGGGGGAGAGATCAAAAGTATCTATGCAATAGTTAATTCTAGTAGGTAGACAGTCTGTAAGGTAGATTTATTGAGCCCTTAAACATTTAAGACATCATTGTTTGTCTCCTTGGGAGTAAAGACAAAATGAACTATGTAGATATCAAAGGGAACTGACCAGGTGATCCAAACCCAGAAGAGGATAGTTGAGATAAAATGACATGCCATAGTTAAGGCAGCCACCCTATTCCATCATGCCCCCTTAAAAAAACTAAAAATGCATTCAAGGCATTGAATGTAGCATGGGCCATTCCATGGAATAAAGTGGCAAGCCTCTTTGGACCTCTATATAATGCAATATCTTATTTTGTGTAAAGGGAGATCTTCCCATTATAAAAGCAAAACTCTACCCAAATTGAAAGGCGAATACTGAGACTTTGAGCTCAGATTATTGTTCATACTATTTTATCTGTATGAGAAAGTAAGTGACCTTTCAGATTTTATGTTGGAACAGCTTGTGTTATTTAGGAAATTGTTCTTATGTCTATTTCCTAGAAGCATTCTTGTCCATTTAATTTAACAAGTAGAACTAGTGGAAGTAATCAAGAAGGTGTCCTGAAGCCAACTATGGAGAGACTTTGTGCTCCCATAATTACCTTCAATGTGTTTGTCTTTTCTTTTCCTATGTAAAGGACCTTGGGATGACTTTGTGCCCTCATTGTCCTTTGTATCTCACTCTTTTATAGTTGAGGTGGAGACTTTGTGCTACACTTCATTTTGTTGGTTACTACACCCTTAGTTACCAGTTACTTGTCACCTTGATAGATTCTTGCTGCATGTAGAACAAGTACTTCTGAAGAAGAGAAGTGCCTTCTATCATTTCACCAGGATTTCTACTATCTAGGAAGGGATCTAGCTCTTGGTTGAATGTTACATCTAAAAGAAGAGAAGTACCTTCACCAATCACCCAAGATTTCTCCTCTATCTATGAGCATCATCTCTAAAAAAAGAGAGATGGATGGTTTATCCTACCCATGTGTCTTACTTTTTGCATATATATATATATATATATAGTAAATAGCTCCTCATATTTAATAGGTAACCTTCCCTTAATGAGAGGAGAGATTTGTCCCCTATTGATGTAGTAAACCTGCACATCTGGCTGACCAATCTCCCTATGCTATGGTGATAGGAACTATTTTGCTCACCAGTTAGCTGGTTGACAAAATATTCACCCAACATATATTTTAGAGTAATTACAACATAGACATATTTCAGTTGCAGAATCTCAAACACTCCATCATGCCTCATAATCATGCATGATTCCATTATTTGATATAAGACACCATGATTAGGGGTCTCATGTGAGACTCATTGGTTAGTATCACTTATTTTTAGCATTGATTGTACATATTATCTCTTACTTGATTGTACATAGTTCAAATATTTTCAATAATATAGAAATAATATAACACTTCAAAATACAAAAACATTAAAAAATTACAAAAAACCAAAAACATATTTAGATTGTATTAATCATCCATTCTTTACATTGTTACTATCATTTTAGGACTTACATTTTATATTTCATGCTATTGTATGTCTATTTTCTACATTGTCATACTTCAATTGATCTCTTTTGAGTGTGCACAGTGATATCCAACTCTTTGATTGCTTCACTCTACTCATTGAGGTGGAATTCCTACATTTTACATTCAAGACACACATCAATATACATACCCACTGGGGTCATATCCTACATGACTACACCATGCAGGTTATGTCATTCCTACACTACACACTCTAAGTTATCATGATGATGTACATTACTCTATAGCCTACATAGAATACCATATTGACATGTCACTAGTAACTAACACTCGTGTATCTCTTAGCATACACCTATTCTTGTACTATACATGTTTTTTAGACTTCCACATTTTATTTGATTAGTTAGATATTCTTGTATCTTTCTAGTTATCAAATTTTTTCTCTACTTAGCATATCTTGTGTGATTTCTTGTCTCTTATTAGTGTCTTAGGAAATTTTACAATGTCATTTACTTATATTCATGTGTGTGCCTTAGAACATCTACCAATGTCCTTTACTTTTACTCTTATATGTGCCTGTGGCCCTTATGCCAACTTTGCTTGTTCACTTGTATGTGTATGTAGAATTTGAACATGCCTAGCATGTTTGATTTCTAGTTTGAGGGACATGTGCCCATGTCTTTTGATTATATGGCCCCTTGGCCACCCTTGTATGCTTCTTGCTTCTTGATTTTTATGCTTGCTTGATTGTTTTCTTCTCATGTGTGCAATGCCATGATCCATATCATACATTTAGCTTACTTTCTTGGATGCCATGATGAACATTATGCTCCATTCATCCATGCTTACTAATAATTAACAACTAATATCTAACATTACTAGTCTAATTTAGTATCATGCACATGATCTTACATTGTTATATCTATCTAGGATTACCCCTATTGATCTAACAATCTATCAATTTAAACATTACTATATCTTGAGATATCTTATCAAATATACATGCTATATCATATATCTATATAGTTTAACACACTTAAAGAAATATTTTATTCTAAGGGTAGTCATTACAATTTCATCATTCCTATCCTCAAAAGAGGGGACATCAATTAAGGGTTTTTCACAAAGATCAAACCTTCTAATAGTCAAAATAGTGGCATTTAGATCACTAAATTTAGAATCTAGACATAAGACTAGGTAGAATAAACCAAGTAGACAATAGAGAATCTATAATAGTTATTAGATTTGACTCTGGATAACAACACCAAAGTAGGATCAAAGTGCCAAACATAGGGGGTCCACATTTTGGCACTCCTATCCAAGAAATAAAACACTTAGGGTTTATATAAATAAGAAAAAAGTTTAATTTAGGGATAGTTTTTGCACTCCCAGATTAGTTAGATTCAACAATTTTAGTACATTTTTCTTAGATACAAGGGTTTATCATGCGCAACATGATAGTTATTACTTTTAGTTTAGGTTAGGAAGTTGACATAACTTCTAGATCATAATCCATGTTCTGGACATTAGTGATTAGGGGAAATGTACGTGGCACATTGATTTTCTTTTCTTTTCAAATTCAATTTATTCAAAGAATTATTAGCAGTTGTGTGCCTTACTCCATCTAGAGGTGGTTGGCATTGCATTTTGTTTAAACTTTCATATAAGTCTAGCTTTTTGTGTTCTTCATTTCTTGAGTTGGATTTCACATAAAAATTTTGCATCAATTTTGGAGATGCTTTCATACAAACCTAACCTTGATCTTTTGAAATGGTTAAGAGTGGCCTAGTTTCTAGAATCTATTCACGCTATCCACACCACATTGTATGATTTCTAAAGCATCCATAAGCTCTAAGAGCCATCTCATATGACATCTATTCTATACTGGTATCACTTCACAGTTTCACTTCATGGGGTAATGATGGAGCAAAAGTTATAGCTAACATTTATATTCTTGAGCCACCTATTTAGAGGGATTGGACACATAGTGTAAACATTGATTAGCATGCACATGATTCATTAACTTTACTTAGTTGGTGATGATGTATTAAAAATGCTAGCCTTTACATTCTTGATCCACATTCTAGGGAATTAAACACTTAGCTCCATTCATGATATTATTCTTTACTCAACACACACTCAACATCATCCAACACATTCTAGCATCACAATTAGTTTTGTATTGGTTTCTGTACCTAGTAAGGTGTATTCATTCCTTTCTCTTCCTCTCTCAGCTCTTGTATGTTCTTATTTTAGATATAACATATCTAGTAAGAACTGATCTACTTTATGTTTTCATTATAGATTTAGAATTCATAGTGTGTTCTCTCTATGCACATCTAACATCACACAACTTCATGAGCTTCACCCTTATAGGTAAGTTTAGGTATGCTTCTCTTTTTCTTTGTCCTAGAATTTTGATTTTCTACATCAATAGAATAAAGGGGGGGGGGGAAATGTAGTCATGTAAAATGTGAAATTTTAAAAATTTAGTATGGCTAAAACACCTAATCCATAGATCCTCCTTTTGGCTCACATAACCTTTCTAGGATACTTCTTTCACTAATTCCCAGTCATTTTTAGCTTACCTAGAATTAGATTTTTGAGACCTAAGAAACCTTATTAGGCCCAGATTCATCCCCCAAGGTCTCATCCCCTTAGAACAATAGTGCCTAAATAGGATAGGATTACCAAAATTTAGGGTGTCCTATTTTTGATGCTATTGTCCAAGCTCATCTTTGCCTTAAATGGTCTAATTTTCTTAGATCCTTATGCATTTCCTTGTTGGCCTTATGTGAATTCATCTAACCCATGATCATTAGTTTTCCCATAAAATTCAATTCATAGTCCATTTAGAGGGTTTTGTACTCATTTTCAAGAGAGTCGCAATAATACAAGCAAGCAGACTTAGGAACTCTTCCCTATTCTTTGTACACAACCTTCTAATATTGTTTCAATCTTACCCAAGTCATTGCACTAGTCTCTAGCCAGCTAAATCGCATCCAATTTTTCATTCTAGTTTCATTGATCATACACAAATTATCCCAAGCATTTCAATGGGAGAACTACATTAGCTTTATCCCTCTTTAGAGTATTGGTATGTAGGTAGTGTGCCCACACACAAGGTGTGAAGTGCACATCCAACATATCCTTTGCACACTAACCCATTCTATTTCTTTCCCAAGTTTGCATTCAATTTCAAGAACCAGGAGTTCCTAAGAGTTGTAAAGACTAAAATAGGAACATATCAAGCTTCATAAGGTCCCAAACCTTGAAATTTTAGTGACAGGGCAAAATAAGCATTCTAAATAGAACCAATAAAGCTTTTAGCCTCAAGAAAATAATGTCAAAATAGGACTATAGGCCTACAAAGTAGGGTGTCTTATTTTTGGCACTCCTTTCCAACTTAGAAATGAAGTCTAGAGATCTATTTATAATTGTTTCTTAGCCCTAATCCTCAAGTATCATACCTTGTCTTGGTCCAGATCAACCAAAATAAGATAAGTTCTAATTTCTCTCATCTATTACTATATTTATAAAAATAAAAATACTATCTATTTACACAAATAATTAAGTTAATTAATGCACATTTATTTACTAATTTACATTATTTAAACCCTTTATTTATTTAGGAATTAAACCTCTAATTTCCTAAATTAATAAAACACACGGATTGAATCATCATAGATATATCACTATTAAAAGCATTGAGGTAATAAATAAGATCATGATGTGCATTAGGCCTTACCAAGATTGAGATCTTATCCAAAATCTTTTGGAATCTTATGTTTAAGTCTTGTATGGCCTCAGTACATGTTCTTCTTATGATAGTAAGTTCCTCGGTCAAGGAAAAGTGATTAGATTTGTCTTAAAATCTCCTTCTCAAATATTAATTTAATATATCCCATGTAGTGATAGAGTTTGGATCCAAATTATCATATCAATCAAGGTATTTCCCCTTGAAATAAATAACTAATAACCAAATGGTAACATTCTCTTCAGTGATGTTATGTATGTTGCAAAAGTTGGCAATGTTTCTTATGTGTTTAATAGGATTATTGAAAGCTTATCCCATGGATGAAGGCACACTTTTGAGGGATGACATATGAATTCCATCATAATGATCAAGTGTTAAAATACTATGGCCATTAAAGGCAACAAATGGTAGGTTCCTTTGGGTTTCCTTCTCAAAAGTTGGCACAAGAAAACTTTCCTAATAGGTAAGTGAGCAACAAGAGATTTCTTGGAGTATGGATGGGGTTAGAAAACATCTTTATTATAAATAAATATTAAGGTAAATCTAAAAATTCAAATGGAATGCCTTTATTAAAAGACCTTATCCTTACCTTAGGCATGAAAATGAAGCACTAGTCTATAACTAAAAGCCAATAAGTGTTGGAATCACCAGATACTACATGAAAGGAGATTTAAAACTTTAGACTTACCAAGATCAACATCTACCTTTCACAACTTATTGGACAATGAGGTCCCACCAGACATTCTAAAACTTATATCAATTAAATTTTCACCCTAATGAGGGATACTCCAACCTCCTTTAATTTGGGATAACATGGAAACACCTCATATGTTGTGGGTGAAAATTCTTAGAGGTGGGTCTCTAGATTGAAGGGTTATATCCTTTGTACAACACCTAAAACTAACCACTAACCTACTTTATTTGAAGAAAAAGGGATAGAATGAGATTAAAAAACAATTTAACAGAGGTGATGCACTAAGATAAACTCCACAAACTTACTTGAACCTACACTATGAAAGATAATTTATAAAATTGATCTCAAAACCCATGTTTCTCCTAACAAAAGTGTTTCAAAATGAAGGTATAATGTAATGCATCTCTCAAGGTATATGAATATTAGGTCTTATCATAGACACTAGTAGTCTGATTCATACTTAAAGACATACACAAAAACCATTTACACATCATGAGACCTATTAGAAGGCATATTACTTACATAAATCATGAAACAGTGAAATGGATAGAAGGAGAGATAACTATCACTTACCACCCAACCATACAATATTTATTAAAAGGAAAAAATGAGTAGTCAAATTATCAGGTCTTCACCATACCAAATGTGGATGTCTTATAAGGCCAAAAGTGGCAACTTATATTAAAAAATGAGGAAGAGAGATAGAGGGTCATATAAGAGGAGATTCCCAAGTGTCTAACATGAGTTACAACAAAAAAGGAGTTAGAGAATAGTCTAAATAAACTTCCAGATACATGTGTCTCCCATCTAGATATGCTTCATCATCCAATTGGCATAGGAGTTAGATTAATTATTTGACACTTTGGCCATCTTCTTCAAAACTACCCTTATTTACATAATAAGAATGACAAGTGTGATTCTTCATCATCAATTCATAATGACTACCTTCATACCTTCTTAATTGACACTTTTATTACATTTATAAACTCCCTTGATCTGGCATTTTAGTGGCAATCATCAACCATATGCTTAGGAGTCTTAAAACCCCTTCATCTTCCATGCTCAACTTTATCCAAATGACTCAAAACTTGAATATAGCTTCATCAAGTTACTATATCTCTATTAAATGTATTCAAACAACTTATCATACTTGAATCAACTTATTTGGGTTCTTCAAACAACTATCAAGACTTCATTTTGCTCCTCAATCTCTCATTAGGCCTCTTTTCCTTGTATCCCAAAAATCATGTAAACCTCCTTGTGTAAGAGAATGTATAGATTATCCTAGGAAAATTAGGACATATTTAGGAATCCATTATATCTTTACAACTCCATGCCAAGTTTCAGGTCCTGAGAGTAAGTTGAGGTATATTTTTTTGTTGTTTTCTTCTCCCAATTAGGCCTCCTTGCCTAAAAGACTAATTTTATAATATATATATATCTCCCACATGTTTAAAACCACACAATATAATGTGATTCACTTTACCTATCCTTTCATCAACCTTTGTGCTGAATTTGAGGCCCTGAGACCTTGTGGAAGTGTGAAAACCATGAAATGGTCTCAAAACCTAGTATCTTTTTAACCTTGTTTAAGACTACCTTGAAAAACCAAACTTGTTTGGGAAATTTTAGGATACCCTGTATGGATTTTTAGGATTTAATATTTATATAACATCCCAAGTTACCTATTATAATATTTTACAAGTGTTCCACTATCTAAAACCCTACAAAACACCTAAAATCCTTATAAAATAAGGCATTTAATGTAGTCCATCTAGTTGCAGGTATAGACAAGGTACATTTGTGGACCTAATTTGAGCCTATAAAAATGTTAAATATGTTTCAAGAGCATTATATGTCATTTCATGTGCTTTGGAGACTAGTCTTCTACACCAGGTTCTTCTTAGGGTTTTAGGAAGTTCTAGAGTGGCTTAGATTCTTAAGGATTATTCATAAACCTTAGATGATTAAATCCTAAACCAATGCCAAAATTTTATATTAAAAAACCTTCCTAAAATTTCCCCATGTCTCAATTTTACATGCATCTTGTTTTTATAGATATAAGTTCAATAAGTTGGTCTTCATGTTGCAAATAGGCCATTTGAGAGAGGTCTAAGTTTTTAGGATTTATTCATGAAGTTTGAAGACCTAAATGGACAAAAAATAATATAATTTTGAAATTTTGGGACCATTAAAACATATATTAAAGTCATTTTCTCCCATGCATAGGATCATGGTCTTACCAAGCAAGAGAATAATAGTCTTTGGATAACAATCCTACATGAAAGGAGCTTGAAGAGGTCTTAAAGGCCAACATGGAAATTTTCTTGCCTTCCCATACCTTTTAATGGTCATTTAGGGTTTTTAATATATTAATTAACTTATAAAAGTACTTATACTTCCACTTTACCCCCAACAAGTCAGCCTTTCCATGACTATACTTATAGACATATGTATATAGTCTTAGGCTTTGTAAGCCTAAATAGGGTTTGTCAACATTACATATTTGTTATTGATTATAAGGGATAAAATAAATAAATAATTTTCATAATAAGTTTGTATTCATGATTTTATTCTTCTTATAAACCTTCTTCAGTCTCAATCCAAATATGTACCCTTACTTAACAAGGAAAACATGTAGATGGTGGGATGATTGTGTGTGTAGGGTCTAAATGAACTTTGTCTTGATTAGTATTTTTGGTCACTATTTCATGTTTAATTTAATATTAAAGTTAAATTTACATATTTTTCATCTACTTTAGTTAGACTCCAATGCTTCCTTTATGAACTTTACCTTCTCTTTAGGCTTGAAACCAGCATGCTCTTCTTATTAACCTGTAGGTGGTCATTTGAGAAGTCTGAATGCATTTTGTATTTTAGGGATTCAATGTAAAACAATGAGAAAAATAAGAATTTTTTTTCATCATTTCAGGAACCAAATTAACCTCCTTTTAATCCTATGATCTCTTTCAAGACATCATATTCCACAAACTTATAATCTCTTTCTTACACTTCTCTAGGCCTAGTTGTAGGTGGATATTCAGTAGAATTATTGAAAGTTGAACTTAAGATCCTGATATTTTCAAATAGATCATGGAATTTTAAGAATATTTAAACTTAATAAAATTTCATTCCCATTATATTGGTCTGCTATCCTTTTATATCATCTTCAAACCTCTGTTTTATTGTCTCCATACATAGACATGTGTATGTGTATTAGGTTTGTGAACTCAACTTTATTAATCCTCATTTGCTCTTAAATCACTTAGGTGCTTAATTATTTATGACTTATCTCATTAATGTATAAAATTGTTCATGTTTCTAAACCAATTCTTCTCATAACAATTGATTTCAGTTCAAAATGAAGACCTACAAGTTTAGAACCTGTAAGTCTAACTTTTTGCATGTATAGACTTGTTAGAAACTACCAACATCTTGAGTATTGAAGCTTGAATATTTTATCAAATATTATATATTTCTCATTTAATCTACTTAAACAAATTGTATATATCCTACTTATCATTTTTCCATCTCAAATTTGCCCATTTGTATGTATGGTCTATGTGTTGGTCAGCTTATGTATAGGGTTCATGCATAGAAGTTGGAGCCCATATTCATTCATTAATTTTATGATACATTAGATAATTTCAAGGTAAAATTAATGTCTTGGATGGAATACTATGTCTTCTTAAATGTTTTAATATACTCAAGATGGTATTTATGTCTTATTAATGTCCACCGATAGGTCTATAGACCCGTGGGTGGACAAGAATATCCAAGTCTTTTTTCAAGAGTAAATTTTAAGTTCATACTAATAACCTTGGACTCCAACTTGTGAAATTCCATATTCATATGTTATTATTGGTCTCTCATTTCCATTTTAGCTAAAATTTATATCCAGTCGTGTAGAAGACTGGTCATACATAGACCATGCTTGCAAAGATTAAGGCACTTGGTATCTTTTGAAGGATAATCTACAAGGAGTTAATTATCAAGATAGGGCACATAAATCATTAGATAAATAAGGTTTTTAATTGAACACTGAAGCACTTGGAGATCCTAAAATAGAAAAACATTCCAAACTAACCAAAACACTTGTAGTAGGTTGGTGTGTTCCATACACTTGAGACATTAGTTCCTTTGATGAAGATACCTCATGAGATTGAATTGATTGATTAAAAAAAAATCAAAGGATTAATTTGTCTTAATAAAAAATCCCACAAAACCATTCTCTTTTGTTGAACTCTACAATTAAGGAACATGAGTAAAACCAAACCCTACTTGAATGGACAAGGCACAGTCACCTACTATCACTCTTAATTATTGTTCATAAAGGAAAGGGGATGAATCTAATAACTAAAGCTAATATATTAAATATTACCAAGATCCATAAAATTTACCAAAGTTTTAGCTTCCAACCTTATCTCTCCCGGTCATACAATGTATTTAAATTTTGTCTTTACGAGCTTATAAAGGTAGCAATGGAAGAGAGAGAGTTGTCTGCACTTTTAGGACTTGAAAATTGATGCCAAGATTGAATATGACCTATGAAAGTCAATAGACTCTCTGAAGCTTTTTTCACCTACAAGATCTTTTAGGGTCATACAAATGCCCAAAAATGCCTGTAAAGGAGTATTTTTCTCATTTTAGGCATTTAACTACATTTTTTTAGGCTATGACCATTATCTGACCCTTATCTAACATCAATTATATTATGAGATTTTTTAAATTGTTTTACCTTTGGGAAGCATATGTATAACTCCTCCAAATTAGCTAAAAAGGTGACCAAAATGACTTTGCAGTATATATGAACATAATAAGAGATTAATTCATAACAATATGAATTTCAATAAAAATAAAACCTCATTTAATAATTCATATCAATGTCATAACCTTGACCATTGTGACAAACAAATGATTCAAGGATGACTACTAGGACTATGCAATTACATATGAGACCAAACCTCAAACAAAGATAAACAATGAATGATATAACCAAATGAAGATCATATAAGACCATTTAAAACCATAATCAAGATCATAACAATACCATATACAATCTTGAATAATCCTATGAAAAGTTTCAACCTATAGGGGTTGACTATTTTGACTTGGATGTCAAAATTTGGTTAACAGGGTCATTGAAAATGGCTAATTTTTTGTTTAGTTTCCATGTCCCTTTGCTTCCATTTCAAAAACTTTTTTTTTTTAATTTGAAATAATTAATTTTTTTTCATTTGAATTTTTAGGGTCATTTATTTTCAAAAACTTAGTTGTTTAATTCAAAATTGTTGACTATGCCCTTTTGTCTTTTCTTGCAAGTGCCTGAAGTATTTTTGATGCCATGTAGTGTTGTTTCATATCCCTTGATGGCCCTAACCCATTTTAAAATGTTTTTTGATACTTATTAAATTATCTAAATTTAGCTTAGATCCATGTGTCAAATTTTCACTTCTTGGGGACTTAGCCAATTCTTTAAAAAAATTACCATAACCACAAGGTGTCTTTCCAATGCTCCATGAGACTTAAGCATTCCAAATTCACATAGAATTATTCAAATCTCCAAATCATTAGGATGTTACCAAGTGGCATGATCCCAATGACTCGTTTCCCTAGATGACTCCTTACATAGTAAAATCCTCTAGGTGAGTGGGCTAGTGGGATGTTACCAAGTGGCCTGATCCCAATGACTCACTACCCCAAGGTAGTCAGTATAATCTCAACACACATCAGAGCACAAGGAGAGTTAGATGCATCCATGTATCAATATCTTAGAGTTAGTGTCCTACACATTGAACAAAAATCAAATAAGTAGGTGAATGAGATAATGCCAAGTGGCATAATCTCATCTTATTGCAGCCAAAGAATAGTTAACATAGAGGATGCAAAAAGAAGCTAAGAAGTAGACAAGTGGAATTAGTGGTCAAATGGATGACCATAGTCATCAAAGGGTCTTGAGAACTAAATTTAACTGACATTTGGCCCGTCGTGGCTATCAAACTTGAGATTCAAATGTATTTAAAATATGGGTATGTAGGCATGCAATGATTATCTTCTCACCAATAAAGAGATACATAAGTCAATTTCAAACAAATGAAAAATTAATGGATGGTATATTCTAGTGAGTGTAAAAATCCCAAGGCAATCAGTAGGTGATTA